>MU270004.1:0-407500 GCA_021432705.1 Caranx ignobilis | reverse complement strand
CTCCTCCACCTCCTCCTTCCTCCTCTTCTTCTTCTTCTCTTCTCATCTTCCTCCTTCTCCTCCTCTCCTCTCTCCTTCTTCCTCTTCTTCTTTCTCCTCCTCCTTCTTCTTCTTCTGCTTCTTCTTCCTCCTCCTCCTCCTCCTCCTTCTGCTGCTGCTTCTTCTTTTCTTCTTCCTCTCCTCCTCCTCCTCCTTCTTCTCCTCCTCCTCCTCCTTCTTCTTCTTCTTCTTCATCTTCTTCTTCTCCTCCTTCTCCTCCTCCTCCTCTGAAATAATCATCTGCTTCTCCTCCTCCTCCTTCTCCTCCTTCTTCTGCTTCTTCTTCCTCCTCCTCCTCCTTTCTTCTTCTTCTTCTTCTTCCTCCTCCTCCTCCTGCTGCTTCTTCGCTGTATTTCCTGATATGTAAACAAACCGACTCACACTGAAATAAATCTGCTTTAACTCTGATATTTCATTTTAATCTATCTGTTGTTGCTTGTTGCTTGTTGTTCTCTATGAAACTTATGGCGACAAACAAACGGCGAACGATCAAATAAAACATTGTTTCCTCTTGAACGGAAACAGCCACAAGTGCGTTTTCATTTAAATGCAAATCTGAGTTGATTTGAAGGACAGTCCCTGAAGACGGATCAGCTTGTCCTCAGCATCATCTCAGTAACTGCCATCAAACCTCACGCACTGATCCTGGGTCTGTGAACAGGTTTGAACCGACTCTGCTCTGATGATGTGAAAACACACTGGGGAGGTTACAGCGAGTTAAAGAAAAAGTCCTTCCCGCTTCATGAATGGCGGCCTTTGTCGCTCTATAATTACAAAGTGCGGATGAATGTGATTCAAGTAACGTTGTAAAGTGCAACGTGAGTAAGACAAATGTTTGTCGTTGAAATTGCTTTTCAGAAAAATATTCCTTCAGCCGGTTGGAAAAAGTTACCATGTGAAGTTATTGATATTGGCTCCGGTGCAGGCAGAAATGGCCGCCCTCGCACCCCCCTTCCACTCGGCCTCGGCCCCCTCTCTAAAAATACAGACAAGTGTTATTAAATGGAGCAGGACTTGAGCTACTTGAGAGCGTCTGGAGGGAGTTCAATAATCTGTCACTTCTACAGTTCGGCCGTGGCTCTGTGTAAAACAGGAACTCCGACTCCACGAGGTTTCGACGATCTTCAAAGGCCGGATTTATGTCGTCCTTCTCCAGGTGTCCAGATTACGACCCTTATTTTCATCCCCTAATCTGGATCCAGCCTGATTGTCGGACCGGATTTAGAGATTACATCTTAAATCAATCGAGCACCAAAACATTGACGGTTATGAGTCGAGGCTGAGAATAACACAAGTGCCACACGGATCAGGACAGATTAGTTCGAGCTGGGGGATCGGTCACCCGGGCCCTTTGTAGTGAAACCACCCGGCAGAGAAGAAAAAAGACACTGATGGGGGGGGATTTGGATTTAAGGAGGAATAAAGCCAAGAGTCGGTCTTATGTTTTAATCACAACAGTCAGTTGTCTGTTGGATCACTCGCTTTGAGTTTTGTGTCCTTACAGGATCTTTGTAAGACTGTGAGAGCTGCTCTGGTCTGTGTGTGGGTGGGCTCGGAGGAGGAGGAGGAGGGGGGGGGGGTAATCTTCATGACTAAAGTGAAGTAATCAGATTAAAGTGAGCGATTAGCTGCTAAATTGATCCACTCCACTGTTTAAAACACACAGTAGAGGACAGAGTCATGTGCTAACGCTACGCCGCCGCTGCAGCCGCTGCAGCTACGTCGCCTTTACGGGGCTTTTTTTTAATTCACGGGAAGAGTTGGTGGAAAAGTAATGACGGTAATGATCCGTCTGCTCCATGAGGTGTTCGAGGAAAAAAAAAAAAAAAGTCGCAGCACTGAGTCACGGCGCGGGACCACAGCAGCAGGGCGGTGGACCGCAGCCAGCGCTAATGGTATACGACGCTGAGCTGAGGAGGTGGTGCAGCCGAGAAAAACTGGCTGACATGCTTTTCTGATGTTTTACCAAAAAGGAAACGATACAATATGTGCTCCAATTAAAAACCAAAATGTTTTCGCACAGATTTAATAAGTCATTTGTTTTCAGACGTGTCTTGCAGCTGTGAGCGGCTCCGTCGTCTCCACGGCTCCACTGTGTTCGACGGGTCGTTTTATAACTGTAAAGGTGACAAAAGCTGCTCGGATGTGAGGTTTTGATCGAGAATCGACGATGGAAACGTTGAGATTTCTACTGAAATGGCTGTTGTGAAGTTGCAGAAGCACTTTTGGTGCTTTGACCTGCTCATGTGCTTTATTTAGCTGTTACAGGGAGCTGGAAGGATTTCTGTCTGGCCCTGATGTGTCACAGGAGCGTAGGTGAGTCTCTCCTCCTTCAGCTGGTGTCGGAGCCCCGAGTCCAGCTGTGTGTGTGTGTGTGAGACCAGTATAAGGGACAGCTCACCAGCTCACCAGTCCCCCCCCCCCCCCACACTGTTCACAGTCTGGCCTGAGTCCGGCCTCACACTGTGGACCAGAGTTTACACGGCCTGTTTTTTTTTTTATGCAATTTATTTACAGTGCAGTCGTCTAGCAACCACCACAACACTCACCGACTCCTCCTCCTCCTCCTCCTCCTCCTCCTCCTCTTCTTCTTCTCTTCTTCTGTGTCATCACTAGTGAACTGCTGCCACATCTGCTGCAGGCCGGTGTTCACATGTCGTGAGATGTTCAGGTACTGTTGGTGAAGTAGAGGTGTGGCTTGTGCAGATAGGACTTTCCAGGGGGGGGGGTGTATAGGGGTCAGATCGTGGATGTACTCTGATGACACATAGGCAGTGACTCAGAAAAACCTCCTCACTCCACTAATGGAGGGTGGTGGGGGGGGTCGCCACAATGCAGTCTGGGAACTTATCAACGCTTCTCTCTTCCGCCTGTTGCTCCCTCGTCTGCCATGACTTTCTGCTGGAGAAGAAAAAGAGAGGGATCTGAGTCCAATGCCTCCGGTCTGCCATGACATCACCCCTGCACACATCTGGAAACGCTAGAGCTAGTGTGTGTGTGTGTGTGTGCGTGTGTGAGTGAGGAGGGGGGAGCAGCAGAAGAAGAATAGGGGGGCTGGTGACACATCAGCAGTATGGAGGAAAAGAAGTAGGGAAGAGGGAACGAAACGAGAGGAAGACGACTGTTTATCTGTGAAACATAGACAGAGACGAGATGTTTAATCAAAGTGTGACAACACTTTATTCTCTGCCAGAGTGTTAATGAGTCAGAAACCACACAGGAATCTGGCTTTGTGTTGTTTTTGTTTCTTTTCCTCCTCAAGAAAACACTTAAAAAAATGAAAAATCTGATGCAGGATCTTTAAGATTTACACGTAATTTACATTCATTTGACGCATGTTGTTGTTTGTTGAAACATCAGCTTTTTTCTTTTCCACTTATCTGTTTGTATGTTTTGCTTCAGGAAATGCTGTGATGAGCAGGGATCTTATCCTCATTCTCACCACCAGGGGGCGACACTTCATAGGCTTCACCAGTTGCATGTTACAGTGAGTGTGTGTGTGTGTGTTTGATCTGAAATCATGTAAGTGAGTGAGCGCCTGTCAAATCAGAACTAAAGCCTTTTACGACGCCTGTAAAACGGCTTAAAGCACAGAGAGATCGTATCTGACGGACTGAGCCGTGTGTTCATTTATTGGCTCCTCATCTGTATCTGATGGGTGAAAGGAAATAATATGGACAAAAAACAAAAAAAACAAAAAAAAAACATGGGAGTTTCCTTAAAAAGCTCAACAATATGTTGACTTCCACTTCACATTCACACAGAGACGATAAACGTTGGGAGAGGGGAAGAGCAAAAATGCAAAGGAGTGTTTGGTTGGAGGGATGTGGAGAAAGCTGTTTGCCAGATGTTTGTTCCAGCGCTGCAACAAGCCCTGACAAACAAAAACTTGAGCCCGTAACCTCCAATCTTTTTTTTTTTTTTCCGTGTTAGGGGGGTGGGGTGGGGTGGGGGGGCTATTAAATGACCAACCTCGACCTCCTCCTTTGGTGAGAAATCAGTCAAACACGTATAGACGCCTCTGTGCTGTCGGCCATCGCCTGGCTTTTCATGACTGACGTGGGAGAGAGAGAGGAGGGGAGAGAATTAACAGTAGGAAGGAGCAGAAAAAATAAAAAACTGAAGCAGCAAGTTGTGGTGGGGGGGTGGGGTGGGGGGGGGCGTCCAAATATATTACACAAGAAAACATGAAATGGAAGTTCAGAAAAAAAAAAAGAGGTGAAGCAGAAAGGAAGGAGAGGGGAGGGGAGGGGAGGGAGGGAGGGAGAAAAAGGAGAGAGGGAGTGAGAGCTTGTTGGATTTAGTCTCCAGAGCCCACGAGTATTGTAAGTTGACTTCATGTGAGTGTGTGTATGTGTGTGTGTGTGTTTCAGAGACACAGCGAGAGAGAGTGTGTGTGTGTGTGTGTGACCCATTAATGCAGCCACGAGAGCCTGAAATGCTGTCGTCTCCAGCAGGGCCCGAGGAGCACAGCGGACCACAGAGCTCTCCACCATGAGCCTGATCCTCCACACTGCTGCCGCTGCTGCTGCTGCCGCTGCTGCTGGGTTAGGATGCATTTCCACCAGAGCCACAGTCACATGACCGCTCCTCGCCGCCTCCATTACATCAGAGCGTTACCGACCATCATGACAAACCTGTCTACAATGTTCTGCTCTTTCTTTCCATGACCACCACCACCATCTATCTACCCCACTTGGTTACGAGTTCAGTGGTGGAGGTGGTGCTGGATATGTGTGTGGTGAATAAGCCTGTTCCCATTCCCACCCCACCCCCCACCCCCCATCCAGCAGCAGCAGCAGCAGCAGCAACAGCAGCAGCAGTCAGAACAAGGCCTCCACCCCCATGGGGGTTTTCCTTCCCTTCAGAGTCTGGAAAAAGTGGAAAAAGGTCTGACTCACAAGGTGATAAATTCCTTTCCTATGTTGAAGGATTCCCCAAGGAAACCATTACCAGCGTGAGCTGCCGCAAGTCGCAAGAACTGATGAGTCCAAATAAATAAAACTGGGTTTTCATGCTTACACTTCGATCCATATTCAATCAATAATCAGCAGAAATGCTGATGCCACTAATCATTTATTTTATTTGCCTTGGACCTTTTGGGACAACAGACACTGTTTTGGTTTAGCACTAAAACCCTTTGGGATTTTTGTATATCAACTGTTTTTTACTCTGCAGACTCAGAGTCTCATATTTTCCATGTTATTGGATTTTACTCCAGTTGAATTATGACTTTCAGACACTTGTGCCAGAGCTTGGCTTCCACTGAGGCTCACAGCACCGTTGTGTCATGCCAAGACTCGGGCCAATGTTCTTCACATCGCTCGGCCTGAACTTTCTCTTGTAGCTTTTACACACTGTTGTTTGACGGTCGCTCCTGACTGCCGCTGAACGCCACACCTTGTGTGTTATTTATGCACGGCTTGTGTTGTTGTTGTTGTTGTTGTTGTTGTTGTTGTAGCTGTCCCGTTGATAACGTTTACACCAATGAAATCTTGAACATGACAGCGCTCAGTCCGTCCAAAATGAAACATGTCCAACGCCGAGCGAGCTGTACACACAGCTGTGAGTTTATAAATCATCTCTGAGAATATCAGCAAAGTCGGAGGAACCAAATAATTCCCAGCTGCAGGCTTAAGTCAGTGTTGCCTTCATCTGTCCTCAAACCATCGCTGTAATGAAGACCAACAAGCTGTTTTCAATCAAACAACACAATCCCCACTTTGCCTCTGCTGTTGTGCTATTTCCTGCTATTTTTCCACTCCTCCATTCATATGGGGGGGGGGCTGTGAGTTGTAAAAAACTACATTTTGTTATTGATAGAGGGGGAGAAAATGTGCAGAGGCCGTCTGGTACTGACGGTTGAGTCATGCCCAAAGTCAGAACCAGGAGAGAGAGAAGGGGTGGGGGTGACGCAATCAGGTTTGGCAGAGGGGACTCTAAAGTGTGAAGGTCCATTACTGCCGTTTGGACCAATAACAGGAACCTTAAATCAGACACAGAGAGAAAACGTGAGCGTTGAAGAGTTTGGAACAATTGTCAGCGCTGGAAGCTGAAATCCACAGTTGAGACAGTAACAGTGAAGCTGCCTTGTTGACCTTATTGTCAGCGGTGCAATCAAGTGCAATAGACTTTAAGATGTTCAAGGAGACATGCTCTTGTTGGGAAGTGCTTTTAAATGAACAAAAAGCACATTTAAGTGTATTAAAGGCTTGATAGGAGCAGAATATTGATGGTAACAAAAAAAAAAAGCTAAAAGGAAGCTACTGTAGGTTGTTGACTGACTCGAACTCTTTGAAATGGATGCGGAGTTGGTGCCATGGGAACCTCCTCCAGAAGAGTCAGCATCAACAGTCAGTGACCACAAACTGCAGAAACTCTGTGGACTCTTTTGACCATTGGGTTTTGTTTTTTTTTTTTTGTTTTTTTTACAATCCCAGAGCTCAAAGCCCAGGGCCAGAGCCCTGGTGGTTTTCATTACAAGCATCACATCGGGAACTGATTTAGACTTGGGACAGAAAACAGTTCTTGGTTTCAAAACCAGAATTGAGTACCAGAAATGATCATCTGCTGACTGTGTTGGTTGACCTCATGAAAAGAGCGGAAGAAGAGGAACTTGGATCTTTGGTTTTAAATCCTTCCACTTTCCTTATGATTGGAGCAGAGTTCGACATCTGCATCTATGAACTTGTTTAGTCACACACCAAAAGATAATTAACATTTGACTGCGGATAAAAACACCTCGAATTTCAGTATCGTCAACACAGATTGAAAGTATTGCTGGGGCTCTAGTTGATGAAAATTGGAGGATAACTAACCCCAGACTGAAAATAAACACCTGAATTAACCAGTAGTCATTGGGCACGACCTTTAACACTTTGCGTGGCATCATCAGCGTAACATGAAATCTGTGCCATATTCTGCTATACGTACTGTACCAGGTGTTTCCTGATGTCAGGGATGTAGGAATGAAGAGATCTTCAAATTAAGAGTTTGATGTTTTGCTGAATTGTTTCCAGTCTAGTATCTATCCCTTAAATATAAAGATATGTGACTTGTTGGTTAGCTTAGCTTAGCATAAAGACAGGAAACAGGGGAAACAAGCAATGCTGGATAGGCAGATTCAGAGACTTTTGGAAAAGATGATGCAGACACCGTCGTGAATTTGAGATACTCATCTTCCTGTCCAACTCTGAGACAAGTGTATTTCATAAAATGTCAAATTATTCCTCTAAATTGAAGAGGTCAAAGACGAGGAAGCTTTTAATGGGCGATTTTTTAAGAAGAAGAGCTCTCTCCTAACATCAGCAAAGGGGGGTGTCGGATCCATTTTTTCTCCCTTGTCCTCGCTGCCACCTTACCTTTATGCCTTGTGCATGCATCACCCGTTAAGTAGACAGTTGTACCGTGAAATATAAAGAGTGCCCTTGTGTGTGTGATGAATTTAGCAACGTTTAAGAAGCTGTTTGCAGACGCACAACAGAGGTGCAGTGGCAGATCGATGATGGTTTGAATACAGGATGTGCTGGGTGCATCATTCTCCACTCCTTGCCATTGAAACACAAATGACAGCTACAATCAATCAACAACCCTGTGGAGGGAACAGGATCCTGCCAGTGATTTTAAAAATAACTTCCCTACCAATCTGTGAGGCCTCCAAAAAAAACGCAGAGACATCCGAGCGCCAATGTTTTGGGGCCTTTCGAGGACCTTTTCTTTCTTGGATTTTATTTCTCTTTAGAATAAACAGGAGCTCAGTGGTACCTACTCTTAAAGGAGAAAGTACAGTTTTTAAGTTTTCTCATTGTCCTGCAATCACAGGTCCCTCGTGCAACAGTTTAAACAGTTTGTGTCTGCAGTTTGGGTGCACACCATTCATCTCATATATGTTATTACAGCAAATGATGAAGTGCGTGTTTGTTTGTCTGTGTGGGTTTTTGCGTCTGAGTGTAGATTATAAAGGTATAACAACAGCAGCAGCAGCAAAGAAAAAAAAAGATAAAAGGCGGAGGAAGGAACTTCTCATTACCTGCTGATTTCCCATAAATGCCTGTTATTCAGCCCCCCCGTCCCCTCCTCTCCCCCATTACACTTGACAGCACAAACCCCTGACCCTTTGCCATCCAGGCAAAAACAAATGAGCTCACTCCCTTTTTTCACCTCTTTGTGTGAAGAGGTTTGAGTTACCGCAGATATCTACCAGGCGATCGGAGGCCTTTGGTATCTTCCTGTAGCTACTCAACCGAGGTGTGTGTGTGTGTGTTTGTGTGTGTGACTGTGGTTTCTCCTCAGATGTTATAGCTGCTCTGCTGTTGATGCATCAATTCCTTAGATCTTGCGTCATGACTTCAACGTGTTGCCACGTAACAGATTCTCAAGAAACTCGTTCGGCCCGTTGGAGCCAAGAAAGTTTAATCTGAACCATTTCAGGAAAATGTCAAAGGAAGCACGGAGCGAGAGGTTGTGTTTTTTTTTCTCATACGGATTAGTCAGTGTCTGTGCTTGTGTTCATATTGGTTATTACTGGTGAAGAGGGGGGGGGGGGGTGGGGTGGGGGGGGGGGGGGTCATGGAGTGTTTAAACCCACAAATGTCTCTTAAGTACAGCATGAGTCACTCCTGTTAGCGGTTGCACGTCTCTGTTAAACCTCTGATTCTCCAGTTTCTATGTGTGTGCTGAAAGGGAGTTGGACGGGGGGGGGGGGGGCATATATATACACTGGACGCTGAGATCTCCTACTTCTAAGAAAGTAAACAAAGTGGCTGTGCTCCCTCTGCAGATGTTTAATGATGTTAACAGCAGAGACGACGGGCGACACTCTCCAGATCTGGCCTTGAAGATTGCTCGGGTTTGTTTACGCATGTGTTAGTGTTTGTGAACGACAGGGAAGCAGAAGGAGACATGTTTCATATAGATCTCTATTCATTATGACCTAATGAGCCTCCTCCATCCTCACTCTTTCCATTCTGACCATGTCTATCTCTTCCACCCCCCCCCTCCTCCTCCTCTTTATCCTGTGTCTTGTGTTGTAGCTGGCAGACATAAATC
The DNA here is from genome assembly GCA_021432705.1 of Caranx ignobilis. Taxonomy (NCBI): domain Eukaryota; kingdom Metazoa; phylum Chordata; class Actinopteri; order Carangiformes; family Carangidae; genus Caranx; species Caranx ignobilis. The sequence goes on along the minus strand of MU270004.1, from coordinate 398,413 downwards.
AAGCGTCTGGAATGGAAACACTCACGTTTCTGCTGTGCCACATATGTTTATATTCAAAGCCTTTTCCTCTTTTGCTTTTTTAAACTCTTTCGCAGAAAAGCACCTGAAAAACACAAGAGCACGCGGGGGGGTGGGTGGCTGCTGCTGGAAAGTGTGATTCAAGCAAAAAAATGTCGCCCCTCCACCTCCACATCTGAGGCTCCCACTGCAGCAGCTTAGCCGAGTCTGATCAGTGTTTTAACCAGGAGGGAGCGAGGGGGAGATGGGGAGAGAGGAGAGGAGGTATGGTTCTGCTTGACCCGTGAGGCCGACAGAGGTGGAAAGAATGTGCTGTCCAGCCGGTGAACACGTTAACATAGGAGGAGGAGGAGGAGGAGGAGGAGGAGGGAAGGGGGGGGGGGGACTTCCTACAAGCAGCTTTCCCACCATCTCAAACCCCCCTCGCCCTCCGTTTACACATGGAGAGAGGAGGATGGGGAGGAGGGGAATGAAAACAGTGGAGAGATGGAAAAGGTATTGAGGAGGAGGAGGAGGAGGAGGAGGAGGAGGAGGAGGAGCAGAGACAGAAGGAGAAAATGTAAAAGATGTATTTTAACTTTAAATCATCAGCTGGTTTCTGAGGGAACAGGACGATCATGTGGTGACACGGGGCAAGAGGAACCAGGTGGACTGAATTACCCCAAACTGATCCAGGACCAGTGGAGTAAGGAAACACTGTGCAGGGATAGTTTGAAGTAAAGAAATATGCTTGTTATCTTAGCTTAGCTTATCTTAGATTAGAAACAGAGGCAAACAACCAAACAGGATGTGCTCAACAGCATCCCAGCTGAAAAATGGCCGCCATGTTTATTTCTCTGATTCCACCAGTGGTCACTAACCAAGCAATATAGACCATCATGCATTGGGCTTTATCACCTGTGTAGCATCTGGACGCATGTGTGCAGCTGCAGCAGGACGAGGACGGAGCGACATTAAACCACACTGTCCATGTTACATTCAATGTCATGACAGATTACATCACCGGCCGCGATGCTGCGGTTTAGCAAAGTGTTTTAACAGCATCTGGACGACACTGGAGGTCTGGTGGTGCCGAGGAGGAGTATATAAACTTTATCAGGGGTTTTGGCAGCACATACAGAACGTGATGATTCATTAGTGGTTTTGGTCTTTGCTGACAGAAAGGAAATTTCAAGAAAATCCGACCAGACTTGTTCTTTAAAAAAAAAAAAAAAAAAAGGTTAAAGGGTCAAACTTGTGTGTGTTTTATTGCTTTAACACTGAAGGTCATAAATACTTGACATTGTTGGTCACAGTTGTAGTCGACAGAGTTAGAGTTACGCACATGAAGCGACGCTAAGGTTTGGATATTGATGCTGATTCACTGCCTTGTAATTATGACAAAACAAGTTATTTAAAAGTTCAAGATACACACTGAAGTACTTATCCTCCAATTATGGCCCCGGGTTAATGATTCACATCTTCTCAAGTTTGAATATTAACATGTGCATCTTTTTTACTGAGGCCTTGGGAATTAATCTCAATCCTCGCCTGTGATTGGTTAGGTGAGTGACATGTGACCTAGAGAAACAGGAAGAGTGCTAGTTGTGAATCTGACTGATTGATTTTCATGTGGTTTCCAAATGAATGGAGGTCTCTGCAGTGGTGAGTTGATAAGAAGACGCCACAGGACTCTATAAGAGACAAGCATCTTCACTTCTCGTGTGTTTACATGCACTTACATCAAACGAGCGCTCACTTTTATTCCCTCGCAGTGTGGATTTGTTGTGATTGCGAAGCTGACAAATGGTTTGGGGCTGGCTGCTCAGAAAACTTTAGGGCCCTGGTGCAGATGGAAAACCGTCTGCCTGCCAATGCTTTAAAGCAGCACAGAGGCTTTGAAGGCTCAGCTCCAAGAGACGGGGACAGCGTTTCTGGAAAGAGACACGTTGTGAATAATTTAAATGTATTTTTTCGATGCATCGAAGCGGCAGAAACTTTCTGACCTCCGCAGCGTCGCGCGGGTTTGGAGGCAGAAAAATCCCTGGAATTGAAGCCGGTCGTTGCCACCAGAGTCAGAAATAATGTTTTTAAAACAGAGAAACAAACAGTGAGATGCTGAAATGTTGACAGCCGTGATGCTTCCTGTTGTCTCAGTAAACAGCAGGCCCACCCACCCAGCTGTAGGTGTGTGTGTGTGTGTGTGTGTGTGTGTGTGTGCAGTTACATGCACATATGTGTAGGTGTCCGGCCTCCACTGGGGGTCCCTGCTGGTCGCCTTTAGAGGCAGTTTATGGGGAACAGACCCACACCTGTTCGCCTGCCTGTCTGCTGTTTTCCTGCAGAGGAGACCCTCTCAAGTTCCACATGGAGCCAACTTCCTCCTGGGGGGGGGGGGGGGGGGGGGGGGGGGGGGGGGGCGCTGAGTTGTCGTCATGATGATTTTGGGTTGACCTCCCAGGAGGGGAGGCATCCAGCCATCCAGGGCGAGAGGAGTCCCAGTCCCTCTGTGTAAATCAGAGACAGAGAGGAGAAGGAGGGGGAGGAGGAGGAGGACGCCCCAGGGGGTTGGAGGGGGGGCAACCAGGGAGGGGTCAGCGGGGGCCCAGCCTGCCCAGGATACGGCTCCCTCTGCCTGGGATGACTCAACTGCAAAGCATCCCTGTTCCAGGAGAAACATCCACGTCAGCACTCTCCCACAAGCCCTCTGGGTTTTTTAATTACAGTCTGGACTGATTCTCCTTATCTGCAAGATTCATTTAATCCGCTCCAGATCTGCAGCATCTGCATCATCATCATCATCATCATCATCATTATTATTATTTTTTTTTACATTCACTGCTTCACATTGTTGTTATATTTTCTGATAACACGGGTTTGTTGTGTGTTTCAGAGCTTTAATGTGACTGAGATCATGCACGAGCTCCGATCACTGAGGGGAGGGGGCTTTAATGTCTTTAACAGACTGTGGTTTCTGTAAACAGCGCCCCCCCTCCCCCCCACCGATCCTCTCAGCCCAGCTTCCTGTCCTCATGTGAGACCCTCGATCACCACAACCCCCCCTTCGACCCCTCTGCAATGAGCCCACGGAGTCAGAGCTCAAAGATGCTCATATTTCCTGCAGTCAGTGAACGTGTCTTCACATGAAGATGCATCATTGTCAAACAAAAACACTTAACAAGTGTAATTAGCTTTTTGGGGGGGGGGCATTTATTAAAACTTCGGTAATTGTCACCTTCATCCGTCTCTATGGCAACAGCATACCCCAGTTTATAGACGCATGAATTTTTGTCATTTTTACAAGTCTGTTGTTCTTATTTATCTCTGTTTTTATGGCACGTATAAAGAGTTGAGTGTCAGAATCACAGTCTTTTAAATCTGATATGATGTTTTTATTCCACAGTTTTATATTTATACACTTAACAGATGTTTTTTTTTTGTTTTTTTTTTCCCCTAAAGCAATGGACAAATGAGAGACAGATGAAGCCTCATGATGAAGATGAGGAGCACAGTAAGTATATTTATGCTGATATTGTTGTAGACGTGTGTCGCATAAATAATCCCCAAAACCTATAAATATGTCGTGTCATCTTCATTATTTTTAAAAATGTGCATAAATAGGTTAGATATATAGCGTTAACACTTGGATCTGTGCATCTGTGTTTTCTTGGTAGAAAACAAATTTCACTCTGGGGGTTTCAAATATGTTAAAAACTTATATCCTTATACAACCAAAAGGATGTGATGATAATAAATCCCCTTATCTAGCAGTGTATAGCAGCATATATTATACATCACATTTCTCCTCTTGGAGGACTTGAGACTGTGGAGCCTAGATACAGCGGATGCCAGTTAAGGATCATTTTGTTATATCCCACCAGAAGAAGAAAAGGAGGAAGATGGAAAGTGAACCTTAAACAAAAAGTCTGAAAGCTGTCAGTATGAGGCGAATCTTGTTTGACAGAATCTCCTTCACGGGCCTCCGTCCGTCGTTGAAATGGAAACTTTAAATGATTCTGTACTTGTGTATTTCATGAGAAAAGACTAATGGTGTATTGTTTGGCTTTACAGCTTGAATTTGAGGCTCATTAAGCCGGTGCTAAAGACCGTGTCCTGGGGCTTGGGTGAACTTCAGACTGAGGGCGAAACATGGAGCGGCAGCAGTAAGCAGCATACCCACATCACACATTGCAAATACGCGGCCACAAGATGCCTGTCGTCTGTTGTCAGAGGTTACGTCGGGTAAATACACAACGAAACTCTTCGACAGATTCTGATATTTTTAGGTGATGAGAGGTTTCTGCTGTCTGATGTAGAAGCCTCCAGGTGACTCATTTAACCTACTTTATTGTGACCCAACGTAGCTGGATTGCTGGAAAAAAATCCAGGATGCTGAATCATGGAAGAAACTTTTATTACAGGGAAATCACAACCGTTCAGTTCTACCCCCCCAGGAGTGTTTTCCAGAGAAAACCTCAGTTAACAGATACTTTACAGAGGAAAAGTGACGTGTGCGTCTGCCAGTGGTTTAGAAAACAAAAAGGGAAGTTTCTGTCATGAGGTGATTTGTGTGAGTTTGGACGTTTATACCTGGTGTTTTCTGGCTGAGCTCATGTCATGAGTGTGACACCGAGCTCTGGGTGAGGCCAGCTACAAAGGCCTGACCTCTGCTCTGACCTCCGGCTTTTGAGAGTCAGGAATCCAAACACACACCTCGGCTCAGATGAAACCTGTGAGACGAGCTGCTTCGCTTTCTTTTAGACAAAATGTGGCGAGAACTCACCTAAATAGAAACACACTCTTTGTGTTTCCATAAGTCAAATTTAATTCGATACCACCCGACACTTAAATTGAGACTCACCTACCGAAGGGTGCGGCACAAAACAAAAAAACAGGCAGCGTCCTGGGGAATGTATCCATCCAACCGTGACCGCAGCAGCAGCAGCAGCAACAGGACGGCGTTAAAGATGAACGTCCACATGATTTAGAGTCGGGTTTGACTCCAGAGGCTAAAAGCAGTTGTTGTAATGAAGCGTCAGCCTCACATGCTGCAGAGTTCACCCCGTCATTTGCTAAATTTAAAAGGTGTAAATGGAGGGTGGTTGTTTTTTTTTTTTTTGAAGAAAGACAAAAAATACATAAATAAACATAACAATTACACTTAAAATCAAACAATTAAAAACCCTTATGAATCTCTTTGACATTAAATATAGTGAAGCTTATAAACATAAACATAAAACGCTCCACTAATGAGCTTTAATGAGTGTGTAGGTTCATGTTTATGACTGTTGTGACATTTAGATTCAAATAATTCAGATTGAAGCAGTGAATAATGGTTAGCAATGATGCTACATGTAATTAAAGTCAATTTACTGTAATCAAGGTGAAGCTCAGTGTATGGGAAGTGCTCCTCTGCTTCCCTGCTGCTCCTGAGCATTTGAGAAACCGCCTGTATTTTTCAGACATTTTCTCAGATTTTGGGTTTGTTTACCACTGGTTTCTGGGTGTGGGGGCCTCCCTTTTAAACTTTGAGTTTTTTTATTACTTTATATTGTAAATCATATTTTAAAGCAGGGATTTTAATCATTAATCCACGGATGTAAGTAGGGACCTTTCAGTGTTGCTACAGCTGCTCGTGTCAATCTTAATATCCTTGCTGTTTAAGCCAAACTCTAACCCTAATGAATATTATTATAAAAAAATGGGAATATGTGACTGATTTCATCATTTATTGACTAGCTGATCAATCACGAGTCTCTTATCTTGAGTAAAAGCTCAAATCTTCCCAAAGCACACTGTCGTCCTTTCTCTGTAATGTGGGATGTGGGAACTATTATTACCACGTTTAACTTAATTGAGAGGCCTCGAGAAAAAAAATATAATGAGACACTCATGTAAAATGCTGCTGTTTACATTCCCCCCTGGAACGAGTGGTGGAAGGCATGTCTGTTTTTTATCCCACAGACCAGAGTCATCCTCCCTTTTTTTTTTTCCAGTGAACACCCACACACACAGCCGAAGAGCTGTATACACTCATGGGACAAGAGAAATAAGAGCTGTCAGACTCAGCTGTGACCAACACTAGTCTTAGTTACTATCCAAGTGTCAGTCTGTCCATCCTGAGTGTTCACGTTCATATCTGTCTCTTTGTGTTCCTGTCCTACACCCTGCTGCACACTGATTGGTTTAAATCAGGTCACAGTCACAGTAAATGGTAAGCTGGTCGTCCAAGTGAAAAAACACGTTGAGACTTTAAAGCAGAGAGGTGAGAGCGGTGGAGCAGGAGGAGGAGGAGGAGGAGGAGGAGGAAGGAAGAAGAGGTTGTACAGTAGAGGACAAAGCAGGGGAGAGTTGAGAGGTTTTAGAGAGGAGAAAAAGAACAGAGGGAGTGGAGGAAAAGAAGAAGAAGAAGAAGAGAAAACGTGGGAGCTGTGTGAACGTGAGGCAGGCGGAGCAGTGAGTGATGCAAAAGGGTGGGACGGTATTTGCTCAAAAGTGGGAGCCAAGGCAAATGTGCAGCTGTCAAGGACTTTTGTTCTCCTTAAAAACATCTTTCAGAACTTCGTGCGACTTGTTTCAACACACGGGTGCGACGCTCGAAAGTGGAAAAGTCATGGCAGAAACAGAAAAGAGCGAGGAAGGGGAGAGAGAGAGAGAGAAAAGAAAAGAAAAGAAAAGAAAGCTGCAAAAAAAGAGTAAGACAGAGCCGTGGAGACGAAAACAAACTTTCAAAATAAAGTCGCTAAAAAAGTGAAGAGGGGTAAAAGTTTGGGAATATTGTGCATAAAGTCAAACATGTCAGAGAGGAAGTGGAAGGAAAACAGGAAAAGAAAAGAGGAGGAGAAGAATTAATAGTATTTAGTCGGTGCACCATGTATCCCTCAGCCTCCCTGTGGACCCGGGGCCTGCGCACATGTCCGCTCACCAGTGCGCATATGTTTCTACTATTACATGATAGGCTGTGGAGAAAATATAGGAAAAGCGTATCTGTGTGTGCATTGGGAGGGAGAGAGAGAGAGAGAAAGAGAGAGAGAGAGGGAAGGGAAGAAGAGAAGAGAAGAGAAGAGAAGGGGTGGAGGGAAAATATCGACAAAGCTGCCCCTCTCAACAATGAGCTCCACCTTCCTTCCTCTGGGTTAGCGTATCTGAACGCCTCAAAGTTTTCCAGGAGCCCCGCCTCACCTCTTCCTCCTCCTCCTCCATCTCCTCCCTCCCTCCCTCCTTCCCCCCTCTCTCTCTCTCTCTCTCTCTTTCTTTCCTTGCTGCATTTTCTCTCAGCGAACAATGACAGTAAAACCTCAGAGCGAGCCAGACGCATCAGCAGCGTCACCTCCTCCTCTGTTTTCGATCACGACAGCTGTCCTCCACCTGTACAGACACAGTTAAAGGAACATTCCTCTGTTTCGTAAACACACCGTGGTGAGTTCGAGTGTCACTGAAAATCACCATGACACTCACCATTTACACATCATCATCACAAAAACACTGTATGGTGATGTCATCATATGAAAGACTTCCTGCGTCCCGTGATCCTCGTGTTCTCACGGAGCCTGCATGTCGTGGTAACGGATGGAGAGTGGCTGCCGTGATGTCATCCTATGAGATCATCTATGACCTTATGGGCTGGTTTAACGGCCGTATTGTGGGGGCATCTTGGTGCCACGGTGGTTACAGCACATTCACACGTCATTCTGTAATCGCCAAACTCCTGTCTGAGCTCCATAGTCTCAAAAAAATCCCCAGCTGTTACATAAAGTAAATCCAGTCAGAGGAAGTTAAGTTATCTTAAGTTGGACTAAGTCAAACCAGACACATATGAAGTGAACTCATCTCTCTTTAAAGAGCAGTCAGAAGAGTCCCAGTGGCAACAGCGACCTGCTGAGCGACACACTAATGCCCACTGATGGATTACAATGTTTGGAGCCCTGAGCAGGAAGTTGTTGTCAGTTCCCAGAGAGCGCAGTGAACGCAGCTCACCATGGAAACCATCCTTTATGTTATGAAAAGAGAACCAGAAACCGACCGAGAGTCCCATACTGGAGCCTTGTCTGGCCTCGTGTTCACTCTCTGTTCGTGGTAATTTGATGAAGCACAACAAACGTACATTTACAACATCAACGCCAAAGGGAAGTAAAGGTATTATGCTTTTAGACGATCTATAAAACACGACCACAAGATGATATGATGATAACATTTTACTCTGAAGTGGTGCCTGGGGCAACATCAGCATCTACTTGGGGTCATATTTTATCTTGACAGCTGATGAATAAAAGTCCTTTTAGGTCTGATTTTGGTCTGGCATCTCGAATCTGCTCAGTGTTCGACTATCTTATCTCCTCTTATGGTATCTGTCTTGTATTGTTTCTAATCTAATCCTATCGTATCTGAATCGTATTGTATTGTATTATTTCTATATCTTATTGTATCTATATCGCATCGTATCATGTCTATATTGTATCGTATCGTATCTATATCGTATTGTATCTATCGAATCCTATTGTGTCTATATTGTATTGTATCTATCACATCATATTGTATCTATATCGTATTGTATCGATCCAATTTTATCATATCTATATCGTATTTTATCTGTATCACATCGTATCGTATCTATATCGTATCATATCTATATCACATCGTATCCATATCGTATTGTATCTATATCACATCGTATCGTATCTATATCGTATTGTATCAATCCCACTTTATCGTATCTAAATCGTATTTTATCTATATCACATTGTATCGTATCTATATCGTATCATATCTATATCGTATCTATATCACATCGTATCCATATCGTATTGTATCTATATCACATCGTATCCATATCGTATTGTATCTATATCACATCGTATCGTATCTATATCGTATTGTATCGATCCCATTTTATCATATCTATATCATATTTTATCTATATCACATCACATCTATATCATATTGTATCATATATCTATCTGTATCCTATCGTATTGTATCTGTATTGCATCATATCGTATCTATATCGCGTTGTATCTAAATCGCGTCGGATCTGTAGCGTATTGTATTTATATCGTGTTGTATCATATCATACCGTCTCTGTATCGTAGCTTAGTTTATTTTAGCACAAAGACTGTATGCAGGGTTACTCAGCTGGTCCAGCTCTGAGCTGCCAGCTCCTGTGATCAGGAACGAGCACAGAGATGTAACTGGATGTTTTCATATGAATCATGTTTAATGAGTGAAGGAACACAGTGAATCACATTCTTGTGGCCTGTGTAGGCGAAAAGGTCGGAGAAAATGATTTAACTCAACACGAGCACACGTGAAAAGCAGCTCAGGCTCCTGCTGTATCTCTGCAGCTGCGGCTGACTCAGAGTCAGTTTGCACAAATTATGATTGTGTGTCTCCGACTTGAGAAGAGCTGCACATTCTCACACAGAGGACTCGATGTTATTCACAGGAAACGTGTGTGGACTGGTTTCTGGGAATATGGCGTTTCATTATAAATGTAAATGAAGCTTCAGGGCTGAAAAAGGACGCAGGATCTTTGAGACATTATGTGAGCGAGAACGTGCTTATTGTGTTTTTCCTTTGATGACACACTTGTTTAAAAACGCCATATTTAAGAGATAAAGCAACAAGACTCATCACGCAGCCATAACATCCCCGCTGACGATCCTCACAGAGCAGACGAGCCCTGTGCTCTGTGTGATCTGTGTGATAAGACAAAGTGCCACCTGTGCACACTGATGGATGAAGGGACGAAGGCAGAGAGAGGTCAGCTGAGATTTATTTAGGAGCCTCTGTCTATATATACACAAAGCCCTGACTAAATTTGAAGTCTGTTGACATGGGACACACATTACCCCGGTCTGCATTTACCATCCACACACACACACACACACACACGCTTGGTTGTGTTTATAACCCTGAGAGTGCAGACATAAATACAAAGGCTCTTGGTGCGTATACATTCACATAAATATGTATGCTTGCACAACAATGCAGCGAAAACGCAGCAGTGTGTAAATTCACTGGCATCAGACTTTCTCCATCTCTCTCTCTCTTCCTCTCTGTCGTTTTTTTCCCCCTTCCTCTCTTTCATATACATTCAGTCCCACACACAGTGTGTTTGACAGCACCATCAACCACCACCAGTTGGACGTAAGTATTTCCTCTGGATTATTCAGCCCCTAACGGATGTTAAAGATTTACATTCCTACTTTACAGAATCAGCTGGCGATAATTATTTAACATATAAACACAAGCAATAGACATAAGATAAGATCTATATACAAATATATAGAGAGATTTTTCATCATAATACAGATATTTTGATGACATTACTGTAGATTTTGCTAAATTTTACCATTTGTTTTACCAGCTTGTATCTTCACATATCTATAGGATGTAAATATGTGATACCGATGTGGGAGAAATACAGTGTATGGTAACATAGGGACATGAACTGTATCGGGGCGGGGCTTCAGGTGGGACTGGGAGGACGCTACTCCTACTTTGTTTAGGTATTTTTTTCTTCAGGCTTTTATGCTTTTATTTTGACAGGACAGCTGGAGCGAGACAGGAAATCGATAAGGAGAGAGAGAGAGAGAGAGAGAGAGGGGGGATGACACGAGCAGAGGACCGCCGGATGGTTTCGAACCCTGTTCATGGGCTGCCTGCTCTACCAAGTGAGCTATATGACATGGTACGAGGAACTCTCTTTGAGGAGGCAGCCGCCCCCCCCCCCCCATCCCCCATGACATTGACCACTGTACTGTAAGCCCCGCTGCTGCAGGCATGTGTACGTTGTAAAACGATGTAATGTCGAGGTTTATTGTGTTTGGAGTTCTCAACAGGACCCGACCCGGCCTGACCGCTGCTGTCGAAGCCAGGACCTGACCCAGCCTGACCGCTGGTGTCGAAGCCAGGACCCGACGTGGCCCGACTCACTGGCGTTAAATCTCAGCCCAAACCCCCCCCCCCCCCCCCCCCAAAAAAAAGAAGGAAGCCTGAGGCCTGACCTGAGTCATTTGTATGTAGTTTCCCGAACCAGCGCATCCGGCTCGTTGAGAACTCAAATTGGGTTAAAGGAGCCAGATCATATGGTCCCCCCCCCCCCCCCCCCAGCCTGGCTTTGATTTGTTCTGCTGGTGTAATCTATGTCATATATTACATTTCTGTCTGAGCTGAGTCTTATCAATACAAATCCTCTCTGTATCTCATCCAGTCCAGTCCAACTATAAATAGCAGCAGAAGCGAGTGGATGCAACCACCAAGACGAACAAAGAGACTCCTCACATCATCGCTGTCATTAGGTGTCATTAGATGGATTTAACCCTTTAATTGTGACGGGCGCAAGTTTCAAAAAGGAAACGCCACGGCGCCTGTGAAGTGACGTGACCTGGATTATTCTGATCTTACACTGATAAATCGACACGAGAGCCAGGTTTATGTCAGATAAAAATAAAGTCTGAAAAAGTGGTGATGCCAAACATATGGTTTTTCTAGATATAAAAAAAAAAAAGGTTGGAGCAGGAGTAAAGGAAAGAGCCAGTTGGCCGTCGCTTTGTAATTCCTTGCTGCTCTTAACGACACTTTCTTGATGCCTTTATTGATTTTTTCGGTGAGGCTCGCTCTCCTATCTCCTGCTGGTCCCATCTGTGTTATAGCGAGCGATTTTTGGCTTTGCACATAAGTTGAACCAGCGTTGTGACGGCTATTTCAGGGTGTTTGTAGCCCTCTTCAAATCAGCTCTATTGACACAGCAGTTTGTGCTCCCATCAAGAAAAAACCCCTAAAAAATGATGCCATATCCTGTGGAAGAACTGGGTTGCATTCCTCCACCAAAAGGTCCAGATGGTCGCAGAATCAGTGCCAGCGTGTGCTGCAGGTTTCTGGCAAGTCACGGCGGTGGCCTCGCAGTCTTATTAGCACACTTTTCATTTTGTGGTTCGTTTTTGATGTCTACCTGCCAGAGTTTCAGACAGGATGGTAGAAAGAGGCAAGTTGAATGAGTTCAAGCTGAGTTCGCTGTGGTGGTAATGTCGCCGTCGTCTGGTTTCGGTTCCTTCCGCAGAAACGTCTTATCACTTCAGTGTTTACTGAAGGTTTACTGAAGGGTCAGCTGCAGGACGTGTCACTGAACCCTGTGAACACAGAGCTTAATAATTCTAGTAATGAGCTCATATAAAACCAACATGTGATGCAGGTGGATGTCTGCAAGGCTGCGTAGTAGAGTGAGCATCACGCAACTTCCTGTTCTCTACCCTGTGAACCCCCCGAAGGTTGGACTTTTATATCAGGACAGGATAATTACTCACAGAGATGTGGACTCCTGGTAGATCAGGTGGTGCAGAACTTTTATATTGGTTGTTAATGTCAAAGATGGAACACAGTTAATTTAGCACAGATTTATCACCTGGGTGGCAAAACGACGGTGTTGGTCGAAATCCTGCAAAGTCTGAAGCTGGAGGTCAAAATAATGAACACCAACAAAACCCCCAAAAACCTTTACTCATCAAATTGCAGAGACAATGTTGTGGTTACTCCTGATAACAAACACACCCCGGTGTGGAGGGTTTTCATGACGAATCGTTTTCTTCCCAAGAACTTTCTCAGGTTCATTTCTACGGTGGCCCCGGGAGCTCAGAAACCAATGCAGCAGCACATGCAAACAGATGAACACACGTCACTGCACTGAAAATGTGATGAACCTGCTGCATCGCACCCATTTTTCATCGCTTTTGATTTGGTGCTTCACTTTTTCGTGGCCCCTGGAAACACTTCCAGTGCATTTTGATTTGTGAATATGTGACACCATAGATTCGTCTACAGCATCAGGCTCTGCTTTTCACCCCTGCACTTCCATCTTTATTTGTTTAATCTCCATTACTAACATTTTCTCTTCATTCTATAGTGATTGTTTAAACCTTTATTCATAGTTGAAGTTGATGGTGATGTAATGGACAAAGATTATCTTTCATTTGGACTCAAAGCCCATTTCTGCTCCATCTTAGGTCTCCTCCACCCACTCCGACCAGACACTTTTGACATATATGGCCCTTTACGCTCCACTGTGGTATCACCAGCTGCTCCGGTGCTGAGCTGGTGCAGATGTGCAGTGGGTTTGAGAACAGCTGCCACTAGAATAATAAAAGTGTTCACCAGAGAGTTAAACAATGAGCTGAGACGCTCTATAAACCAGAGGGGGTAAATCTCTGCAGGTCTATTACTACAAGCGACTGTGAGCGAAAGGTCACAGTTATGTAAACTCGGCTTTACACAGAAGTATAAAGAGCAGAAAACTTTCTGGATCATCAATTCATCATGTGCTGTAACTTTTGATACAGAAGATTTACAGAGACCGATGATCTTCTTTTACGGCCTGTGTTTTGTTTTATTTAGTGGACGCTCGGTAACTTGCTGAAAACCTCAGTGAGGTCAGTCGGTGATGTTCTTCAGCAGCTGGAGCTGGGCCTGCACCCGCTCTGGAGGTACTGCGGTGAGGGGTAAAAAAAAAAAAAAAAGGATGTCAGCAAAAAAAAAAGTAGGTGCCATGTTAGACTCAGTGACCTCACCGCTTCATGCCATGCTGTCAATGTAATGAAGCTCATCCACAGTTACCAGCTAATTCCACTGAGGTGTGCCAAGGAGCGCCGGAGGCGACGATATGCCAGAGAAGATGATCTGTCTGTGTCTGCAAAACATGCTCCAACTGAGTAGAAGTAGAGTACAGTAGTAAAACATCTATCTGCTGATCTGTAATTCAATCAATGGGATTCCTCTTTTATTATCAGGCAGCTCGCTCTGACTCATCTGTCCTTCATTTTCACTGTAGTTCTGCATGTCTTCATTCATTAATCCGTCCTTTCTCTAAGTTACCGTTTCGCTGAAGCTACAACAAAACTCACCGCAGAAAACGTTAAGTCATCGCGTTTCATTCGCGTCAATTCTCCAGAAACCACTGCACTCAGAAACTGCCAGAACCAGCAGCAGCAGCAGCAGCAGCAGCTCTTTCAGGAGACAAAACCTCCATGCTGCCTTCCCTCCTCCCTCCTCCCTCCCTGTGGCCTCCCACCCTTCTTGTAATTTTCTGGAGATTCTGGAAAGTGCTACCTCACCCTTTCTATAAACCCCCCCACTCCCCACTCCCTCACCCCCTCACCATTAAACAGGGCAGTAATTTTTGGTGTGACTTGCTGAAATGTTTCCATCGCTGGGCTTGTTTGTTAGAGACCCCGTTCATTTGGTTCAGCTTGTACAGCACAATAGTGAACTTCTTGCTCTATGGTTGGTCTTTTGGTAGAATCATTACCAAAGGTCGTGTTTTATTTTGAAGGGGAAGGAGTTTAGTGGCCTCCAGAGAGATCAGACAGAAAATCAATTAGAGCGTCTGTACAGGTATGAGTCGTAGAAACCACAAGATCGGACTCTCTCTCAGACACACACGTCTGCTTTTGACTGAGGACGGAAAATGGCGTGAGGGAAGGCAGGAGAGGAGGTGGTGGTGGTGGTGGTGGTGGGGGGGGGCAAGAAAGGGGAAAGAAATGTGTGGAAAGGGGTTGAGTCAATGTCGGCCAGGGAGACCATGATAAACCCGGAGATGATGGTCTGAAAAAAAAAACAAAAAAACCAAAAGATCTGGAGTAAAGCCTCATCAGAGCCCGGCACACATGCCCTGAGAGCGCAGCACGCACTGCTAACGCTCACTTCAAAGAGCAGGAGCTCAGGCAGGCGAGGAACAGTCTAGACACGCTCTTCCCATCACACCATCCAGTCCTCCTCTCCTCTGTTCACGTTGGCCTCTCTCCACCTCTCTTCAACTTTATTCATTTTCCACCTTCGTCGTGTGCCCCCCCACCCCCTCCACACACACACTCTTTGGACGGTGTCTCTGCTTTTTTTTTTTTTTTTTGACATCACTGTCTCCGAAACTCTCAAGCCTGAACGGGTGAAGAAACATAAATCTGTGTTAGCAACTTCCAGCTAAATGCTAATCACAGCATGTTATCATGCTGATTTATCAATAGCTTTAGCATGCTAATATCATGGCATCAATGATATGAATGATATCAATTAATATCAATCATACAGTGATGCCGCAGGAAATGTTAGAGTCACCATGTTATGGTCACCAAATCATCCTCTGAGGAGCATGAATGCCTATTGGATTTAGTTTTAAATCTAAAAATAGTGTTGATTTTCGGATATTTGCCAGGAGCGCTAGAATAAAAGTCAGGGTATCTCCAAAACCAGTGGGATTCATCCTCTGAGGAACATGAATGCCTATACTGGATTTCATGTTTTGAAATGACTGATCTTGAGATTTTCTAGGATACAGTGTCTGGACACCAGATTACACGTTAATTCTGAAAATACTGTTTTTTAGGATTCATCCTCTGAGGAGCAAGAATGCTTGGATTTAGTGTGAACTAACCAAATGCCATAGATCTCTGGATATTTTACAGGATAAGTATAAACTCTGAGCCCCTCATATAGCACCAGGATAAAAGTTAAAAGCTGTTTGGATTCATCCTCTGAGGAACATGAACATCTGGGTTAAGTGTTGATCCTCTGGGGAACGTGAACGCCTGTACTGAAGACATAGTATTCTACAATCACTTTCTATCTCAAGATATTTCACAGGATAAGTGGAAAAAAGTTTGAGCTGCTGAGGAAAAGTCAGGGTGTCTCACTGGGATCCATCACCATGGAGACCATGAACCGACGGCTGAATATTTCAGTTCAGACCAAACACTGACATGTCCATCGCTAGAGACTGAAGGAAAAGACAGAGTGGATGAGTAGCTCCCAGTGAGTAGAAGGAAAATCTCCTCCTCCTCCTCCTCCTCCCTCCTTCCCTCCCACACCAGTGGTTCCGGTCCTTGGGGGACCTGGTCTGTATGGGAGCACTGGAGTGAATCAAGGTTAGGACCCCCCCCCCCCCCCCCCCCATGGGCAGACAGCAGACAAGTTTCAACCTCAGCACAGTAACATCTATGTCTTTTATTTATGGAGTAAATTACCTCTTAATTCTGAGCCGCTCTATTGTCGTCTGGAGGAAAATCCTCTCAGACATGTTCTTGTTCATTCAGTGTTTTGTGGCGTGGGGGTGTGTGAGTGTGTCATCAGCCACATGAAACACCCATCGCACTGGGATATCTGACGTATGCTCCCCCCCCTCCACCTCCTCCCTGGTACCACTCTTTCTGTCTTCAGACCATCGTGACCTGTGGCCGTCTGCATAGTTTGTGCCCATCTGTGTTTGAACAAAGACGCCAAAAAACAACCCAGTTTTAAACCATATGTTTTCCCACTGAACCGTCCATCTTCGCTGAACTTATCCCCTCACGACCCCCCAAAATCCCTCTGTACCCCCCCCCCCCCCCCCCCCCCCCTCTCTCTCTTCACTCCCTCTTTCTTTTCCCGTTGAAAAAAAAAAAAGAAAAAGAAAAGACCCTCCTCCCCATTTTCTTTTTCCAACTGTGCATTCACCAGCCGACATCTGGGTTTCAACTGGAGACCATTACACGGCAACAGCTCCAGCTTTTTTTTTTTTTTTTTTATGATCTTATGGAAGAGAAGTGGCAAGTATAGTGGCAATAAAACAACAGACAACCCAAAGAGGGGCATTACTGAAACAAGCGTGTGAAGAGTAGGCAGCTTGTGCCCTCGTGTTCTTTTCATCTCGGCTTTGATAAAGAAAGAAAAGTTGATCTACTATGGCAATAAATGCACAACAAAATGTCCCCCCCCCCACACACACACACACACTTTTTTTTCCAGGCATTGTGTTTATCAGGACCAGTGAGTGCTCTGCTCTGGCATCAGCTGCAATGTTAAGATTTTCCAGGGGAGCGCTGCCAAGCCTCAATGAGATGTTTGTGATGAATCACGTTCGATGGAAAGTGTATTAAACAGGACGGAGCAGTGGAGATTAGCAGTAAAATGATGAGCGATGGAAGAGTGGCGTGCACGTTTGTGTGTCGTTGATGTGTGTGCCACTCGCAGAAGAGCTGCAATGCTTGTGTAAACACACGTTATCCTAAGAAATCCATTACTCCCTGTATGTAAAGCCTTGAAATGAAGCAGAGGGGGGCAGAGAGAGAGAGAGAGGGATGATTGGTGGATTTAAGTCAAGTCTGTGTAGCTCAGGTCCACCTGGCTTCTTCTTAATACCTTCATCCATGCATACAATAAACATGGGTTTTTTTTTTTGTCAGCCAGCAGACAGCAGGGCTGAGGTGAGAAGGATCCAACCCTCAGGCTTCAAACACTGCAGGGAAAAATAGTTTGAATGTCTGTGACTGGTGCTGCAGGAATTCAGAAAGGCCTTTTAACTGCAGCAGGATATCAACATACTACATAGGGTGGGACTTTTTTTTTTTTTTTTGGTGGTGTGAATGTGAACATCTGTGGAGCAGATCTGGGACGACAGATGAGAGGGAGCCACGAATCCATCGAGTCTGATATCTGTGACCTTTTTATATATGCCTTCAGGATGAGTCGTTGGTAAAAATACCAGAGTCCGTCTCATAGTTTCTGCACCCTTGTGAAAGAGACAACATGTCTCCCAGTGTCTCTTCTCTAAGTGGCAATTGTATTGTATCATCGTCGTCGGAGTCTGAGTCCAAACCCTCAGATTGGCTCTCTTAGTCAGAGGAGTAAAATGAGCCAATGGCATCACAACCAGTTAAGGGAAAAAAGATGACCACAGGCTGCTTGAGTCAGCACATCTCACTGTTTCCAGCATTTCCTGAATATCTCACGATGGAAGGTCTCTTGAAGCTCGGAGTGAAAGGTTAAACCCGAAGAGAGAGGCTCAGCATGACAAACTAGACTCCGTGCTAAAATACTGAAACACTCACACTGATGTTTGACTTGAATTTGTTGTCGATCTTAATTTGTCACGTTAGTGACAGTAACATTTTGCAAATCAGCCTTAAATACAAACTACAGCTGAGGCCACTGGGAATTGGGTTTTCTCTCTGTGACTCAGTGGCTCCTTACATGTGGGAAGCTGCTGCATGGGGGCCGACTAATCATACAACTGTGGTTAAAAGTGTGTAATTATCATCGAAGTATAATTATAAAGTATGTCCTGCAACGTTTTAACCTGAAATGATCTTTAAAAAGAGTTTAAAAATGTCTTTCTGATCACTGTCATGAGCCAATGATAGGAACTTGTGTGGACTAAAACATCACATCTGTTGCAAATATGCGAGTATGACAACGGATAGATCATTAGAAACAGGAAGTATCAATGGCAAAGAGAGTCAAGGGACAAGATGGTGAGACAACCAAGAGAAACTGGGCTTCCCCAGCGTTTAAGTCGAGTCCCAAATGCATCATCCTTAAAATAAAAACCTCCTTAATGTTGCAGCGTTGGGGGGCCTGGACCAGCAGATTCAACAGGGTACATCCTCAGGCAACAATGAATATCTGCAGCAAAGTTTGTGCCGATCCAACAGCAGATCTCGAGATATTAAGGCTTTTCTGTTCAAGCGTGTCAAGTGACAACAAAACCAACCACTTGAACTCAACCAGCTGTGACTCATTACAAAAAATGAAAATGTGACAAGTGATTTATTGGCTTGCTTTCACATCATGCACTTGTGGTGGGGTTAAAATTCTCCCCCCACCCCCAAAAAACAAACCATGTGTCAGCGATGACTCACATGCTCCTGTCTGATCAAAACGAAAATAATGAGAAACCCGATCAAGATAAGAAAGAGTCGACTTCAAACAGACGTCGTTCTTTCTTTTTCTTGTGGCTGCACCAAACCGTGTGTCATCGCTGCACAGGATTTTCAATAAGCTGAATTTTTACTAGAGACTTTTTTTTCTTTATTGTGATTTTTTTTTTGCTTTGAAGACCGACTGTAACTGGTTTATCATCTGCTCACGCTCATTGGAGAAGACGAGATGTCTCCGAACATCCACATGTCATCAAAGCTTCACAAAACCCGACAGAAAATAACGATATTAAAAAAAAAAAAAAAAGATTTAATCCAGATTTCGCCCACAGTGAGTGATATCACCAGAGCCTCAGTCCCCGCCACTTCAGGCGTTGTGTTGGTGTCGGCCCTCTTCAGCTCGGAGCCACGCCCACCCAGACACCAGCTGGGTCACGCTCCACCATCTCCACCAAGCTCTGCTCCTATCAAAAAGTCTCTGATTAGCATATCCTGCTGGCTGCTAATTATTACAGCCTGTATGTGATGTTTACTTTATGACATCAGCTCTCCAAAGAGTGAAAAAAAAAAAAAAAAAGTAAAGTGTGGGACAGGGAACAGCAGGATGGGTGCGCGCCAAGAGCAGGGGCTGCGTGCCACATGTGTCCGAGATAGTGAGTGGTGTGGTTGGTTGCCTGCAGACCCGAGTGTACAGTCAGCTCCAGCTCAGGGGCGAGGATGGAGTCCAAGCTGTTCCTCAGCTGCAGACAGAGTCATCGAGGTCATTTATATACAAGTAACACTCAGGCCAGGTAACTGCTTACAGGTGGTTTCTGTCTTTCAAGTCACAGGAACATTTCTGTTTTGTTTTTTTTTAAATAGATGTATCTACATAAACAAGCACGGGGGCTTTTTTTTTTATGAAATACACCTGTTCATATGTCGACCAATCACACGGCAGGACCGGGTGAAGGCGATCTGCTGAGGTTTTAAACCGAGCATCAGAAACAGGGGGAAGAGAAGTTGATTGAAATGACTTTGAACGTGGCATAGTTGTCAGTGCCAGAGGGGCGGGCTGGACCAGGCCAGGCCAGGCCGGGCCGGGCCAAGCCGAGTGTTTTAAGAAATCTGCTGATGCACTGAGATTTTTTTTTTTTCTTTTTTTCTTTTTACACACACAACCATCTCCAGGTTTTTAACAGGATCATGGCCTGAAAAAGACATGTTGGACATTATCAAATTGGAAAAATGTTGCTCCGTTGGTCTGATGAGTCCTGGATTTCTACACACATTTGGACGGTCGGGTCAGAATTTGAAAGCCAGGATCCATTCGGCCTTGTATCAACAGTCCAGTCCAGTGCTGGTGGTTTGATGTTATAAGATATAATATGTGATATTTTCTTGGCACCATCGACCGAGCATCGTTTAAACACAGCGTACCATCTTCCAGCAGGATGAGACTCCACGTCCCAAAGTCTCAAATCATCTCAAACTGGCTTCTCGAACTCAAATGACCTCCACAGTTTCCAGATCTCCAGTCCAGGAGACCTTTGACCTTTGGGATGTGATGTGGAGGAACAGGAGCTTCACACCCCTGGATGTACAGCCAATAGATCTGCAGCAACTGTTGTGATGCCTTTGAAACCTCTGGGGCAGCTTGTTGAATCAAAGCCATGAGGACAACATTACTGTCTATATATTCATTTCTGTGTCGTGCTCAGAGGCAACGATACAAGTGTCCGTCCCACGTGGGCTTATGAAACACCAAATGCAGCACAGCAGTGCAACAGGGCTTCTTCAGCCAAGGATATAACTACTTACATAAAACATTACCCTGCAAACAAAGAACTTTCTCTTCTCTCCCACACTCTATAAATGCGCTCAGACACAAAGACTCCCCTCCCGAAATATGACTCAGCAGATATGCAGCACATCATCCAGGCCATAATATGAACATAAAGTTGCACCTTGTGTTTCAGCGTCATATAAATACATGTGCAGGTTTTTGGTTCTGCACCGTCGGTAATGACCAGGGATGGATGAGTTGTTGTTGTTTTTTTTTAAGAGAGGAAATTCTGCCCTTCGCTAATGAAACGTCTCACTCATTGAAGCTGTTTATTGATCGTTTAACTTTTTTTATGGGAAGAATTTGATTAAGATTTCACATCTGTAGAACAAATGTTGCTGTTTAAAGGCTCAGTTAACGTACACAGTTCATAATCTGAATCAGATTTGGTGTATTCATATCCATATCCTCAGCAAAAGAACATTTTTATGAGCGTGACACTGTACAATGTTGTGAGAGGGAAATTCTGATCAGCAACAGCAACTTAAACATCAGTCAGCTCAGATTGGGTTTGACCCAGAGGCCTGAAATTTTATACAGGTGTGGTTGAGAAGATAATGTAGTGTTGTGGTGACTTTCATCATTACTGCACCAAGTATGACCAAGTTGTTGTCACTCAAATGTGACTGTTTCGTAAGGGAAAATGACTTTTTAGACAGGTTTGAACTGATGTAGTGTGGGGCAGGGTTAAGTCCAGTGTTAGAAAAGAAACACATTTTCAGAAACTAGAAGATTTCACCTTTCAAATTATTTATCATATTTGCGTCTTGGCTTCACAGATCCTCTCTGTAGCCAGGTAAAACTTTAGCCAAATAGTCAGAATAACATTAAAAGATTGAAAAGCAGTTAAAACTAAACAAACAACACACCAACACTGAAGCCATCACCAGAGCTGCAGAAACGTGTTGATGTCATAAATGACTTTTGCAGGTCCGTCTTCATATTCCAGTTTTTGACTTGGCTGCAAACTTTAAGTACAAACAAATGAAAAAAAAAAAAAAAAAAAAAAATCACTGTAATTTGGAAAACATTCATTGTTGCTTTAGCGAATCTCAGTGTCCTGGAACATGACGCCACACGGGATTGATTTCTTACTTTCTTTTTGTTTTTTTTTTTAACATTCCCAGCTTCACCACAAAATAATGATGATGATGAAACGCTGTGGAGGAATAATATGTCTAATAGCAGCAACTGTAATAATCAGATAGGAAACTATAATCTAAGAAGCTATAGTGTGCTTTGGATCATGATCAAACACACCAGAAGGTAAAGATGATTCGTAGGCACCAGCAAAAAAAAGTCAACATTTAAAAGCAGCTGTAAACAATACGACTGAAGTGATGAGGTAAGATTTCTTCCTGCTGATTTCAGTCAGTAAAAGTTCATAATTTAAGTTTTATGTCCTGCAAACTCTCTCTCGCTCCACAGGGATTACGCTTCAGAGGTATTCCTCCTCCAGAGTGCAAACATCCCCGGCTGCAGGGACGACTGCCAACGGAGGGGGGATTTGCACTTAACTGATAACTGGCAGCTGGTGAGTTCATGACAACGTGTCAAGTGTGTAATGTGGAGATGTGTGTGTATGTGTGTGTGTGTTCATTACAGGAGAGAGTGCCACAGTCCAGTGCACACACTGTTGTTGTCCAGTCTGATGTCTCACTCTCACTCTCTCACTGTCTTTACCCGAGCAGCTGCACAGGACTTTCACATGTGCACAAGTATTATGTACTCATGATAATATTTACATGAGCTCACTTCCAGCCGTGGGCCAATGGAAAGTCTCTCTGTCCTGTGCACTCATATCATCATCATCGTCATCATCATCATCCTCAAAACAAACACACAGGAAAGTGTGTGTGAGGGGGGGTTGTTCAGTCAGATAGACTTTATTTTTGTCTGTAGGTGCTTTTGTTTCACCTGCGATGGATAATCAGTCTGTCTGCATGGAAACAGAGCGAAAACAGATTTAACTTAATTCCCCCACTGATACCGTTTTTCCGCCTCTGGCTGAGAATTTGGAAACAAAACAAATACTGAGGAATTATACATTAACATGAAGGAGCTTTTTCTTTTCTTTTTTATGATTTAAAGCCATAAATCTGTGAAACTGTGCTTTGTTTTTATTCAAGTGCACAGAGGGAGGTCACATTAGTCTTGCTCGATTGGCAGGATAAATGTAAAGGGTTGAATTTGTTGGGTTTTTTTAGTTGAAGAAGAACTGTTTAGATGAGAGCACCTGCTCCACAGGTCGGGTTAAAGCTGGGCCTTTGATGGTTAGCTTACTTTGATGGTTAGCTTACCAGCTAACTGGGCCTTTGATGAATAGCTTACTTTGATGGTTAGCTTACCAGCTAACTGGGCCTTTGATGGATAGCTTACTTTGCCTACTTAGATGGTTAGCTTACCGGCTAACTGGGCCCTCGATGGTTAGCTTACTTTGCCTACTTTGATGGTTAGCTTATCGGCTAACTGGGCCCTCGATGGTTAGCTTACTTTGCCTACTTTGATGGTTAGCTTACCAGCTAACTGGGCCCTTGATGGTTAGCTTACCAGCTAACTGGGGCCTTGATGGTTAGCTTACTTTGCCTACTTTGATGGTTAGCTTACTAGCTAACTGCTGCAGCTCTTTGTGCCTGAATATGAATATTTATTTAGAAACACACTGATAATGATCTGAATATTTTTCACATTGGTAATTTCAGGCTCAGGTGTTAAATAAACATGTTGACACAGTGAGAATGGTATAAATCACATACTGAAGTAATGCTAAAGACAGATACATTAAATCGTGGAGCAAGTACCAATTTAAAAATTAGAGAATGATCAGACTTGCTTGACATATTGATGCATTATTGTATGATGGAGTGAAAAAGCTCTGGCTCTGCAGCCTTGCTGAGTTATGATTGACAGGAGACGCGTTGTAACATAAGCACTGGCAGCATAGGCGTTTCTTTGGAAACTTTATTTTGGAGGGCAACCAGAGAGCAGGGGTAAGACACACAATCCCGTCTCACTTCAGTTCACCAGGCCTTAACCTTAACATTATAAAAGGCTAAAAGCGCCGCTGCAGTGTCATGTGTTTGCCTTCATTCACAAACAAAATATATAAAATGCCGGGACAAACGGAAATATGCAATAAATGCTTTGCAATTCTGTGGACAATTAAAACTGATTTCATGTTTCATTGTGGCTTAAAAACAGTCTTTTTTCTGCTGGAACAAGCAGCCAAAGCTGCAGCCACAGCCCTGCCTGCATCATGGGTGATTATACTTGGTCCAAACAGAGTGGATTTTACCATGACGTGATGGTCAGGGCGATGGGACACCTCGTGTTTTTGCGGTTTTTAAAAAGTTGAAGGTCTGCGAGGTTGGCAAAAACAGTTAAATCGGATTTATGTGTTATGTGCTTTTCATTCATGGAGCGGAGTCGTCCGTCCAAACGGGCGTAGATCATGAAGCTGTGTGTGGCTGCCGACACAATGGCAGCAGGCCTCATAAAGGATGACCCTGACCCGAAGCTGTCTATATTGAACGGACCAATGACATGTGCATCCTGGGAGCGAACTAATGATATATTGGTATGCCACGTTACGTAAGGCTTCATGAGTTACAAGCAGCGCTTTGTAATCAACACATGAGATTAATAGGGAGTCAGTGGGCAGAGGTTTAGAGTTCATGTTCTTTTGATGAATGAAGTCCAACAAATATAAGAACAAACGCAGAATCGAAAACACAAGTCTCAGATTCATATCAATGTTTCCACCTCCTCAGCCGCTCCAGTGTTTTGACTGCTGTACGAGGATCCTGATCCATTAAAGACGTTGACAGGACTTTCCCTGTAGGAGGAGAAAATTGATCCTCTGGAGACCATGAATCACGTCTGTTACAAACCTCACTGTTATCCATCCAACAGCAGAGGTATTTCAGTCTGAAGCTGACATTTCCATCTAGAGGGCCTCAAATGAAATCAGGCAGGAACATGTAGGTCGAGGATGGAAACCTGAGGGGAGGCATCGAGGTCTGATTCAGGGCGCTCGTTCATCTTCCTGATAGCAAGTCAATTGTTCCTTTGATTCGATGTGTTTCTGTGCAGTTTTGAGCTCTGATGCAAGATTACAGGAGGTCACACATATTAGAAATGCTGGAGGTGAGCTGCCAAGCCTCAAGCCTCTCTCCGAGTGAGAAAGGAGAATGGAAAATGGCCTGAAAAAGAGAGCGAAATAGAAACGGGTCGACATTTTTTAGATTCTCTGGGGTTGTCTTTGGCCTTAAGGAGAAATATGCTTATTTCCACCTTAAATGTAGGATCACATTTTCAGTTTCGAGAATTCCTCTCCGTCTGCCATGTGGTCGAGTCAAGCTAAAGACCGCCGACTCCACCAGGTGAATATGGATCTCAGTTACATTACGTCACCTGCAAACGATGGAAGGATGAATGGATGGATGGATGGATGGATGGATGGATGGATGGCCTAATGGACCTCCTATCCAATTAAGACACTCAAAATGACCAAATTTTAGCACAATGACTTCAGAGAGCTGCAGAATGATGACAAAGAGACAGAGGAAGTCAACACAAACACTCGAGAGACTCAAAATGTCCACATGGAGAGTTAAAACAACCACACAGACTCAAAATGACAAAAAAAGAGACACGAATGTGGACTGGGACACTCAAAACAAAGACACAGAAACACGAAATGACCACAAAGAGACACAGAAGTCACTGAGAAGACTCAAAGCAACCACACAGACATAAAACATCCAGATAGTGACTCAAAACTCCAGCAGGAAGATGTCAAACCACCACGAAGAGACACAAAACGACTATAAACCACATGACTCTCTTTAATTTCATGGTCTTATACAAGATGGTGGTGGTGGTGTTGGTGGAGGGGGGGGTCTTCTACCTGTCTCTGTCTCTAGAACCTCCTTTCTTTTGACCCATCCAAGCTGAAAAGAACAAATCTCTGCTCCAATTTACAGGAGGTCCGTTTGTTTTTACATCAACATCCAGCCGCTGTTGCACCTGTAACAAAGTGAAACGTGCAGAGACGTCTCATGTTCACTCAGCGATGAACCTCTGAGAAACATAACGAACGTCTCCTCCTCAAACACATGTGTATGAGAGGCTTTCCTGTAATTGCAGCAGTCACCACTACAAACGGCCGACAGGGCGGAGGGGTGGAGCAGGGGTGGAGAAGGAGACATGGTTAGTTAATTCCTTTAAGAAGGCCGGCGATGACTTTGGCGCTTTTTTTTTTGTTTTGTTTTTTTTTATTCCTGCTTGTTTTGGTCGAGGGATTTTTAATTTAAGGGAGCGTTGCTTCTCTTTACAGGACGACTGAGTGTAAATCTAAATGTGAACATGTGGAACAGCTGTTTTACAAACACACAAAAGCTTGTAGTGGATGGTTTGTATTTCAGATAAATCATGCAGTGACCTGATTATTTAACATACCGCACATCAAAGTCTAATTTGTTCATATTTTCCCCTCCTCATCGTCTTCAACTTGTTTACCTCTGATGTTGATCAGTGCTCATGTGCTTCACGTGTCACAGCTCAAGGCCTTCATGCACGTGGTTAAACATTTTTAGACTTTTACTTTTACAGCAAAAAAAAAAAAACGTTTGGCAAAACCTGATGGAGCCCATCTGATATTCCATATGCAGAGTGGGGGGGTATTAAAACATGCTAGTAATTCTGCCCCCCCTGAAAAAATACTGAAGTGGGCCCCCTATGGGCCTGGCATGGCCAGCACGAGCAGGCCCCTGTGCCAGCTCCATCCCCCCCGAGAGCAGTGGGGACAGTAAGGCCGGGGGCTTGGCCTGGGGCTCGGCCTGGGGCTCAGGCCGCGTGCCTCTGTGGGCCTACTGAGCTGTGGGTCCTTAGAGTTGTCATGTCTCTCGGCCCTGATAACTGGAACTGTATTGTCATGTGTTACAATAGGACTGTTGACACTTAATTGACTTTGTTGGTGATGTAAATCCTGCAGGATCTGTACCTGTCATGCACCGGAGAGCAGTTCACCGCAGACATTTGTTCCTGCTATATGGACAGAGGGAACATGTAAAGATGAATCTGCATGAGCAATATGACTGTGCAAATGAGACATATAAATTATAAAGGAGCACACTGTGTAATAGGCAGAGGCTCAACGTTGAGAAATAACTGGCTGATGATAGCATCAGCGGGTTCTCAGAAGCTGGGACTTTCGAAGAGCAGATGTTCTGCATTTTTTAATAGCACAAGTTGGATCAAGCTGCGTAATGTTAAAACAGGAAGACGGTTGCAGCCCTACTGAACTCCAAACTCATGGATCTGCCTCCTGGGTTGCAAACTTAACTCCTTGTTTCTCTCTCTGTAACAAAAACCCAGAGCTGATGATAAGGCTCCATTCACGCTCAGTCATACAAGGCCATACATGCACCGTCGTAGCGTCAGGTTTAATTTAGCTAATGCTCATTGATTGATTCCTATTTGGGATTAACATTGTTGGCCCTCGTCTCTGTGCAGGTGGGTCAACGTCAAATCCTTTCCAATACAAAGTGTCAAAGCGGAGATGAGCTGTAGCTGCGAGCGTGAGCAGACAGAGGAGCCTGACTCATTAAACACCGGTGTGTTTTTCGTCTTTGTCATCATCCCAACTTTACTGTATGTGCACTCTTTGACTTTTTTTTTTTCTTTCTCTCTAGACTTAACAGTCATATTTCTTAACACTGCAAAATTTCCCCCACTATGTCTACTTGCCATGATACAATCTGGGAATGGATGGCGTCACACAGTGTGGAATGGAAACTATGGTGTTGTGCCATGTAGGTGCGTTGTGCCAAATAGGGCTTTAACAAAACATAACAACTCCTGTGTGCAGAGAGAGAAAACACTGGGTTCATTCTCTTTAGGCTCCTGCTTTTTTCATGTTCATAAACATTCATACTTTATCAAAAACATCGTCAGAGAGCCTTGATAATCTAATAAAAATGCATCTCAACAAACTGAAAATCCATCTGCCATTGGACTCAGAGACATTGCACATTTGTTAGATGCCTGTCTGAGTCAATTACCCTCCGACTGTGATTTGAAAATATAAAACTGGTGTCTGGCTCACTCCTGTCTTTTGTACTTCAATTCCTTTTTCTTTAAAGAGAAATTCGGACAGTCTTGGCCCCCACCCCTCCTCCTCCTCCTCCTCCGCTTTGCTGCTTGTGCACTTGCCTCCTTTTCTCAGTTGCAGACTGAGCCAGAAAACGCACACAACACAGAGAACAAGGCATGCAAATACACACAGAAACTGTACTTGTGATGCAGTCACTCCCTTGTTCTCTGTGAACAGTACAACATCTTACATTGCATAAAAAAAAAAAAGGAAAAAAAAAAAGGTCTAATCTGTGTTTGGAGCTGCTCTGTGCCAGGATCCACTGTTTATCTGCTCCTTTGGTGTGGTGAGTATTTGAGTTTCCCTCCGTCTGGCTCTCAAAGACACTGTCATTAAAGTGAAACCGCAGAATCAACTCCTTTCTCTCCTTTTTGCTCCCCATCACATCACATCACAACACAACACAGGAGAGTGTGTGTGTTTTGTTTTGACACATAGACTCGGGAGAAATTAGTGGGTGTTTTGGGGGAAATGAATGATTGAGACGATCCAAAATGCAGGTTTAAAGACATGTAATTGAGCTTGTGCAAAGTTAACTGGAGTTCCTGAGCAGTAAAATGCATTTATATACAGAAACCTTCAGATGCAGATGCACACTCCTGTCTGTGTCCTCTTGTCCTTACAGCCAAAGAAGACATAAACCATCCAACATCAACAACGGCTTCATGACATGTCGAGGCAAAAAGTGGAAAAATGCATTCAAAGTGTAAAATGATAATTATTAATTAACATTCATTGATTTTCTATAACTTATTATTCTTATTATCCTACTTCCTTTTTACTCAAATTTTAGGACTACAGCTCCCATCAGTTTAGCGCTTTGGGGGTGTAAACAGGAAGTAGCTGCAGAGCGGCCGGTTGAGCTCTGAGCATGTGTTTGTTTACATCTTTTTTGCAAGTTAGCATCATTGTAATGATGCCGAATTACCAGCTAGCACCTGCATCATCTAACTCAGCAGCTAAACGTGCAGATAAGTGTGAATAAAGTGTGTTGGTAGTGCAGAAAACTTGAAAACGGGGCAGTTGTCAGTGGAGTCCTGCAGCGGGTTTGTGCAGCGTCTTCTTCTGGTGTTCGGTGGATTAATTGACGTTTTTTTCGCGGTGAACATCGAAGAGTGCGACCGGATCGTAAAGTGTAAGTTACACCGAAGCTAAAAATGTGCCTGTCATGTTTGTGTGTGCAGATTTGACTGAGTTATTCCTCTCCACAGAGACGGATGTGTGCGCCTGTGATTCAGAGTCTCCCCTTCTTCTTCTTCTTCGCTGGCCTTCAGCTGCACGTGAGAGTGGATGTGTGACCTAGGAGCTGGAGAAGTGACCGGATCTTACGTTTTCTGTGTGAAAGTCACCAGATGAAGCAAAGCTGCCAGCTTGAGATAAATCACCATGGAGGCCGTGTTCATGGAGGAGCTGGAGAGCTCTGGGAGGAGGAGGAGGAGGATGATGATGTTTGTGGTGTAGGTATAAAACCACCTTAAATACAGGGCACAGGCCATAATGTGACCCATACATCTGACCACGTAACCATGAAAGGGCAACAGTGGTCAGCCTGGAGAGGGTAGTTTACTCTGGATGTAAATAGTCAGAGATCTGTGTGTGTAGGCCGCACTTTTTCTTTTTCCGTTCTTCTTCTTCTTCTTCTGCACGTTTAACAGACTTTACATCTTCAGCTCATAAAGACAAGTCTGAATGTCAATAGTGTCAGATGTGGCTGCAGACGCCATGTTGTTTGCTTATACAGTGTTTTTTACTGGGCAGTTAATGGACATCATGTCACCCCACCCCACCCCACCCCACTGGAGGGAGCAGCCATGTATAAAACACAGCTGCTGCCATGTTGGACCAAGTGAGTCTGAGGCTCGACTTGGAAACAGTTGAGTAAGTTTTCTGTGATGAGCCACTTTTTTTTTTTTTTCCACATGGGAGACAGTTCCCACTTTATGAGAATATCCCAGTGACATTTAATATTGTGTTAAATGTTAGTTGGTTGGTTGATAAATTATTAAAAGTCCTTTTTAAATATTGTATTGCATAGTACAAGAAGGGAGAGGATGAAGAGTTAGAGCTTCATAAGAAAAGCCAATATAGACTCAAAGTGTTTTATTTCTCTAATATGATCAAACAGACATTTAACTTTAATGTGAAATCAGAAATCACAGTTACATCTGCACAGGAAGTGTGTGGCTGCGTTTCTGCACACAGCATCCGTACTGATCACCGATTAATAACTGATCCATGACAGAAGCTTGGTCTGGATCATTTATGTAATCGTGACCGTTGCTGAGGAGGATCTGGATCGTACCGGATCACTGGGGCCTCCTCTCTCGGGGCCCCCCGCTGCTGACCTCCTCCACCTCTGCACCCTGTCGCCTCCAATGTCCCTTTTTTTGTTTGTTAAACTTTTCTTTTTCTCTTCTTCTCTCATGCGTTCAGCTTAATATCATTTCACCCAGACGCTCAGGGGCTGTCGTCATGTGCTGGAATCACAGTAAACTCTTCTGGTCGCTGTTGTTTGTCTGTCAGCTGATTGGTGGGAACATAATTTTATTTAGGAATATGCACCGTGCTCCTATATTTAGCACAGCGTAAGTAGATTATGCTGCAGGGCTCTGCGGTTTAAAGTTTGGCGACGTCGACACAAGTAATAAGCTCCAGGACTGTGTCTCAGTTTAATCAGAAACGTTTTACTTTTTCCACCTTAAAGCGGACATACCATGGAAACATCACTTGTCTTGTCTTCCGCCTCCCAACGTGTGAGAATTGACCCAAAAAAAGTCTGTAATTTTATCCATGTGGTTTTGTGAGCTGTCATTCGTTTTCGAATTTGCGTTAATACCATCTCTACCTGTGAGAACCGGTACCTGTAGAAGGAGTGGGGCGGGGCTAGCATTTGCATTTAAAGGGACAGGGCACCGAAACAAGCCGATCTGAACACGGGGCTAAAGAGCTGTGGTGTTTGATCTTTGGGGTATTTTGACCGAAGCATGTGACAGACATGTCTTTAAGACACCTGGGAGCTGAGGTAATGTGTGGAAAAGCAGCATGATATGTCTCCTTTAAATCCTAAAGTTTCCAGTCTGAGGAACTGAGTGGACAAACTCATGATGAGGCGCCAAATGAGCTCCACGTCATGGATGCCACTGGATGACGTAACAGGCAGGATATTGTTGAGATCAGTTGGTTTTCAGGAAAAATCAAGTAAAACTCAGTTGATTTGAAAGGAAGCTGCAGCTTTTAGAGGACCGTGTCAGTGGCGATGGGTGAAACAAGCCCGTTCATGAAGTTCATGTGAAAGCTGTGTGTCTGTGATGGAGCACTGCAGCGGTTGTGATCCGGGTCCAGGCTCAAACCTCATCATGTGAAAGCAGGAGAGAAACGTCCGTGCGTTTCTCCCTCGGTTGCAGGTTTGCTTTTCCCGCTCTGACCCGCTCTCCTCTGCAGACGGTCGGCTCCTCCACCACCACCACCACCTCCTCCTCCACCTCCACCACCATGCACGAGAGCTCGGAGCGTGCAGAGAAGTTGGAGGCGTGAAACTTTCTCTCAACTTTTTCCTCCCTCCCTCGGCCAATAACAGGGCCGCGTCTAATATATGGCCTCCTCTGATTTGCCTGAGTCTCTTGTCCGCGGAGTGACTGACAGCCTGAGGGGGGTGTGTGTATGTGTGCGTGTGAGGTGGGGGGAGTTAGTTTCTTTGCACGAGTGTATATGTGTGTGTGTGTGTGTGTGTGTGTGTGTGTTGGACTTGAAGGGGGCTGTATGTGACGCCTGAAGGAGGGGGCAACACTTGGTGGATCGGAGGAGCAGCGGCGGCGCAGGACAGTTCAGAAGCGCAGAGAGGAGAGGAGCAGCAGTGCGGGAGAGACGGTGGTGCCCATCCCGTCAACTACAGCTGGAGGAACCCACACTAACCACCCCTTATGGCTGCTTGAGAAATAACGATACACCCCCCTTCCCCCTTTTTTCTCTCTCTCTTTCTCTGGGACTTTTTTTTTTTTATTGTCCTGACCCAAGAAGAAGAAGGAGAAGTAGAAGAAGTTGTTGCAGGTCTCAAGTAGTTGCGCCAAGTTGAAAAAGTGAATCCACTTTTCCGTGGACGTCTGCCGGCGGTCATGGATACCCATATAAGATGGAAAGTTAAACGGAGGATAAGGGACGCCCAAATCACTTTAGCGGTGATTCTGCTTTTTGTCACATCGCAAGCAAGTTCAGGTAAGATGCAGCTGAGGGGGGGAGTTCTTCTTCTTGGGAGTGTTTCTGGATCGCTGTGATGTCTACCCCCCCCCCCCCTCCCTATACTCCTCCACCTCCTCCTCCACCACCACCTTCTTTCTTCTTCTTCTTCTACTGAACTCATCTTTAATGTGTTTATCTGTTGTGTTAGTGGTTAAAACTTGTGCATTAGGTGTTTTTATTCCCTTTAGAATAAAGCCTGGTGTAGAGCTGGTCACTTATGGTCCGGTCTGGATGTGGAGGAGCTGGTTCTGCTGGGACAAAAGTTTCTTACTGTAAAAGCATCCACAGGCTGATTAGTGAGACAGATGCAGGCTCCACTGAGTCCACTGATAGAGGAGGGTATACAGTACAGTAACAGGACGTTCCTGAGTGATGGACTAAATGGATATTTGTCAGACTTGTTTTTGCTGTGGTGCAAGTTTGCAGACGTCTTTTTTCCTTTCTATCCTTTTTTTTTTTTTTTTAACTGATGAGAGGGATGAGCATAAGTTTCACAGAGGGAGGGGCTGCAGCTTGTCTGAAGTGGTAGGGTGGAGCTGCTTTAAGGACTCCGACATCCAGATCAGGACACAGTCTGTGAAGAAGTTGCACTGAGCTCAATGCAAACGAGCTCATATTCGAGTTAACTGGCTTCTGTAAAAAAAAAAAAAAACAAAAAAAAAACAGAAATCCGCAGTAACACTTAGTCTGTTTAACCCCTTTTGTGACTTACAAGTTCAGATCATCATCGACAGCCTGTCCTGTTGTGGGGCCGTTGTGTCCCATATAGGTGCTGAGAGGTCATGCAGGGCTGGGGTCTGGCCTGCATGTATTATTATTAGCACCTTAAGACTGCCAGGCATGGTTGGTGGTCTGCCGTCTGCTGTGAGGCTCTGACACGGGACTTGGGAGGTGAACAGGTGGTTTTCTACTGTCTGCTCAGTCCCAAGATTGTGCTGATGGTGTGAATGTGACATGGATGCTGAATTTAAAAACCATGTATAGACAGAAATGCAGCTCAAACTGGTCTTATATGGGTCGTACTGGTCAGTATACAGTATAAAGGAATCAACTGCAACTTTAGGTCACTGTATAACGGTTGGATCCAGATCTGGGTCATTTCTGATGGCGGGAGGAGTTGGAAGTTGGACTAGGGTTCTGGTGGGACGTCACAGAGTCTGGGGCCTGGGATGGTTTAGATGCTGCAGGATGCTGGATTTAATCAGGCTCTTAAAAAAGTGAGTCAGAGGAGACACCAGAGGCTTGTAGCAGATCCCTCTCAGGGCTGGTGTACAGTACACTTCATGAAACTTGACACTTGACACATGCTGAATGGGAAAAAGACTTGATGACTGAGTGTCAGCAACATGCCGACTACATGACGAGCTTTGTGTAAACTCATTATCTAGTCCTTCATGTTGCTTGTTTGCAGTTGGTTGAACAGTAGGCTCTGGATTAAAGTCAATTTCTACAGTTCGATTCACATTAATCCTGGACTATAATAGAATTATTGCATTTTTATAACGTATATAACTTCCCCTTCATTGTTAAGAATCCCAAACAATCAGCCAGTACATATCACATATCAGTAAAAGATCCATCTTGACCCAAACCAGATGACCTCTTAGCCTCAGGCAGGACCTGGATATACATTCATGTGAGGGCTTGTAGCAGCCTGCCCAGACACAGCACCAGTGGTGATCTGGAGCTCTGCAGTTGCATAAAGATGCATGTATAATTTAGAGCTTTTTTAGAGCTATTGCATTGCTTTATACTTTTTTTTTGTCTTATTCAGGTCCAATAACAAGTCCTGTCATGGATAAGTTTCAATTCTAGTTATTAAACTGTAAAATTTCGAGTTTCAGTTTGTAAAGTTGTCTGAAACAAGCTGAAAATACAACACTGGTCATATTAGCCACAATGACCGTGGCTAACATGTTAGCATGTTTAGACACTCACAAAGACCCTGGAGTTGTGTTTTTATGATCCCAGTGAATGTTAGTTGAATATTTATTGTCTTTTCAGCTCTGTTTTGGTCTCCACAGAGACCAACAGGAAAACAAGTGGCTCTTTATCTCGCTAAACGTTTCTAAACTGTGCTAACGAGCTAGTGGCTAGCTTTGCCTGCACTGGGATGGGGAATTAGCGAACAGCTGCCTGTTAGCGACTGAAACGAGTTAAGTGGAAACAGTGACAGTGAACGAATGCAAAGTTGTGCACTGTTATGAGTCACTGGTTCATATAAAATAATTGATGGAGGTTGGGTTGATGGGTCTGCAGTGAAATGGAGCTTAGCCTGTTAGCTGCCGATGGAATAGCATTTGATATAAGCTAGTAAAATAGCATAGCTACTGTTTAGGTGAATAGTAAGAGGAGAAAGTATTGTAGCTTATTCTCAGAGTGTATTTTTTTGCACAATACCACAGCTCAAAACAAACTAGCTGACTGAATGTCAGTCTTTACTGGGGGAGAGTTGAGTGAAACCTCTGGGAGGTCGTTTTGCCCTGGCATTAATGGGGAAACCTTGTTTTAAACCCAACGTGAACAGTGGTAATAACAGAAGGCCCATAAGACGTCGGGGTTAAGAATGAGAGGAGGGGGGGGGGTCGTGGGTCGTGGGTCGGAGGTGAAGGTCAGGACTTTCAGATCTCCGCTGCTGTCAGGTTTACAGTTTCACTGCCTGAAGAAAGGAATTCCTGCCGCTGCTCCTCGGAGGTCAAAGAGAAAGACAACGAGTGTGTAGTCGAACATTTTCTCTCTTTGTTTTATGAATAGAAAAACTCGACCCGACACTGATTTTCCAGCTCACGGTCATTTCCAGGCCTCTGACTCAATATCATTAGTTAAAATGTAATCGGACCCCCCCCCCCCCCCCTCCCTCCTGGCCTCCCGGTGTGGGACCTTGGAGGTTTTGTAGTTTTATCTGATGCAGACCAAATACACCAAC
Source organism: Caranx ignobilis (assembly GCA_021432705.1). Taxonomy (NCBI): domain Eukaryota; kingdom Metazoa; phylum Chordata; class Actinopteri; order Carangiformes; family Carangidae; genus Caranx; species Caranx ignobilis. The sequence continues at coordinate 363,593 of MU270004.1, read as the reverse complement.
AGGGTTTCCTTTCTTGTTTCTGCTGAGTTGATTTTCTTTTCTTCTTCGCTCCCTCAATCAATGGGCTCTTTTCACGCGTCTTAGAAAAATCTGTTTTGACTCTTTTCCCTCTGTAGTTTATTATCGTTAATTAGCCAAAAGTTGTTTCTTTTAAACGTCTGTAACAAACATTCACACAGGACCAGAAACCTACTCGAGCAGAGGAGTTAAGTCATCAGAAATACTGAAATAACATTCTTTGAATACCTTGTGCAAATGAAAACAAGGCGAGATTTTAGCCCCAAGTCTGTGATGAGGAAGAGGATGATCGCAGTGAGAGCGCATCGATGCTGAGGAATCAGGAACCACGGTCATGATTCAGGAATTATGCTTCGTATTAGGAGCCGATATTTGTTTTATCCTTATGTATGCTCTGAAGAGATAAACAGGAGAAGGCCTCGCTGTTCCTCCGAGCGCCCTCACATCTGGATTCGATAAGTTCCATTGTGCTGTCTGCTAAGCCCTCTAAAAAGCCAGAAAAAATGTCTTCCAGATGTTTTCTTCCCATTCTTGGTGGAACAGGGGACCATGAAGAAGGAGGAGAAGAAGAAGAAGAAGAAGAAGAAGAAGAAAAAGTACTGTTGCATTTTTCTTAAAAGAAAACACACCACTGTGGAGCTGAAAAGTTCCTAATCTAATAACATCTGCAGCTTCAGCCCAGGTTCACACATACGTACCCACACGTCCAGGGTCAGCAAAAGGTCCTTTTTTTTTTTTTTTTTTTTTTTTTTAAGTTTCGAGCGAGCCAACTTTATGACAAGGTTAAAGGTCGGGTACAGCTGCTCCACAGCTGTTTTTCATTTACAGTCTCTTTATATCTGGACGAGGAATTTATGTGGCTGACTCAGTTTTGCCTTTTCTGTCACCGTGTGTAAAATCTCCTCCACGAGGCCAATTATTGAAGCTTATAGAGAGGTGATTGGGTCCTTACATCCACACAACAGCTGGATGGCCTGAAGGAGGCTTTAAGAGACTGAGTGACAGGACAATGCTGCTTCTTGTTGTTGTTGATATTGTTGCGGTTATTCCTTATTAAAGATCGCTCTGTATTGATCTCCTATCAGACACTGACACTGAAGAGTTAGACACAGATGTTGCTTTTGTGTCCACCACCACCGCTCACTCCCATCGACCCTCATCTCTCACCCACACGTGTTACTGAGGTCACGTCCACCTCCACCAGATATGTGGTGGTGGCGGTGGGAAGAAGTGGCTTCTTATGTGTGTGTGTGTGTGTGTCTGTGTGTGTGTGTGCCTATTGCCATGGCGCTGGGGAAGGAATCTGAATTAGCTGGACTGTGGAGAGAAGCAGTGACCCTGCAACTGCATGTGCCACTTCAGCCTGTAAATGTGGGGCTTTGTGGGGAAAAAAACGGGCTCTGTAAATCAGCCTTAAAGCCTGATAACAACAACACGGGAGATAAAAACACCAAAATATGCAGGACATGGTTCTGACCCCGAGATCCTTTGTGCATTATTATTAGTTATTTTGTGCCATATCCTGACTTGGACAGTATATTCTCTCTCTCTGTCTCTGTCTCTGTCTCTCTCAGACTAATTAAGGGTCAACTAATTGTTTTGTGCCGCTCAATGGTTCTCTGTGCTCATGACACAGTGTGCTTGATTTGCAGCCAGTTGCAGATGGTTTTCTCCCAAAGGTGTTTACAAAAGATGAAGCAGACAGAAACGAGACAAAAGACAAAGAAGCAACATGGAGGCAGGAAGCTGTGGTTCAACATGTCAACACTTTCGGAACGTCAAAGTTGGACGTTGCCACCTCAGGACGCATCATGGCGCCCGCCTGCTCCTCCGTGTTGGTCCAGGCTCAGAGGCTTGAGCTGGGAAACAGTGCTTTTCTCTGTAATGGGGCATTATAATCATTGAGCATGGAAAGCAATGTATGACTCATCCTTTCCAACCCCATTCCCCCCTTCCCTTCTCTTCCCTTCCCTTCCCTTCCCCATGCAGCCGGAGCTTAGCCACAGCCTGGGCAGCAGAAACACTGAGTGTAAGCATTTTTTCCTGTCCTGCAAAAAAAAGAAAAAAAAGGGGGGGAGAGGAAATACAATGGTTTGCCGGTCACTCCCACTTTGCAGGGCAGATGTATTTCTATTTTTACTTTTATTAGGTGATGAAATTAGTAAAAGCTGGAATTGGAAAACAATATTTTGTAATGACGCCAGTTTAATTCGTTTGGTTTTGTTGCAACAAGCCAAGAGTTCGACCACAAACACCATGATGTGCATGTGCTGCTGAAGGAAAGATGTCAGCCAAATGAAGAGGCGGCTCAGTGCCAGGACGAACGAGTGCTGCAGGAACCCACTGTCTGTCTGTCTGTCTGTCTGTCTGTCTCTCTGCCTGTCTGTCCATCTGTCTGCCTGTCTGCCTGCCTGTCTGTCTGCCTGCCTGTCTGTCTGTCTGTCTCTCTGCCTGCCTGCCTGTCTCTCTGCCTGTCTGTCTGTCTATCTGCCTGTCTGCCTGCCTGTCTCTCTGCCTGTCTGTCTCTCTGCCTGTCTGTGGGCTGAGTCATGAGGAGGTTAATACAGCAACAGTGAAAAGCCTGTTGGCAGTGGACTGTGTCATTTCTTGTCGTCTCTATGATTATGTTTACACGCAGCAAAGACTGTGGTTGAAAAAGAACCAGAAAAAGTTGTTGCCAGGGAACAAAAAAGGCAAAACCAGGCCGTTATTAGGATTCCTCATGAGACACAATTAGCAAAAGCAAAAAAAAAAACAACCTTGTTTTCTCTTTTGATGAAAACATTTCGTTTTAACCTTGAGACATGGAGACGATTTGGGTTTGGGTATAAATCAGCCCGGCTGCGGGTCAGGGAGTTCAGTCGCTCGCTGACTTCTGTGCAGCCTCAGGGTTCATGTTGCTCAAGTTCGACACTGGTTGGAAGTGTCAGGACGAGATGAATTGATGGAGAGATGGCAAACGTCCCCGTTCCCCTGGGCTACGCTGTTATCATCGCTATCAGAAGTGTTATCACCACCTCAGTTTTGTTTTTTTTAATGTTTTTCCATTTTCATCTTTCATCACTCCCTCTTTACTGTTGCTGTCCATCCTCTGTGGTTTCCTGCCAAAATAAAAGCCCATATGCATCCTGTGATGATGCTGCAGCTCTTGATGCATGACTCACTTTTGTCTCGAGCTGTCAGCATCCATCAACAAAAGCATCAGCATCAGGTTTACCTCCACTTGTTGCTTATGTGGCACAAAAAAGGGAACTGGGATCGATTCCTGAGAGGCCCAGGAGAAGCTTCATTTATTAGACGCGGTTTCTGTTTTGTGTCGGTGTGTTGGTGCTGGCTGCAGTAATGGTTATCTGTGAGGCCGGGTGAGAGGAAATGGCTTTGTAATGTCGGTGCTGCGGGGTCTTTCTTTTATCATAGACTTCTAGACAGAATGAGGGGGAAAAAGACTTCAGTGCAGGAAAAGATAAAAATAGGCCGAAGGGAAATGGAGTTGCTAATGGAGGGTTAGACAAAGACAAAAGAAGAAGAAGAGGAGATGAAAAAGACGGAGATAGCGGTGTTCCGCTGCTCGTGCCTGGAAAGTACCGCTCCTGTAGCTCCTTAATGTAAAATGAGCGTCCAGAGGTGCACCGTGGAATCTTGACTCAGTTTTTCCATCTTCGTCTGTGGCGGACGGTCAGACAGTTGATTTATCTTCACCGCTGTGAGCTGCAGAGACAGTGAAGTAAACCATCTGGTATCCCCCCTCCACCCCACCCCATCCCACCCCCACTGTTAAAGCCATAAGCGTCCGGCTGAAGTACACAGGAGGAGCTGTGGTCAGAGAAACTCTCTGTTCCCTGGATCGTCTTACAGAGACAGAGACAGAGGGAGAGACGGTACATCTGCAGGAGAAAGGTGTGAATAACATGCAGGGCGAAGACATCTGCAGACTTTGGAGGATTTAGTTTGTTATGAGTCTGTCTCTGCAGCACTTTCTGTCATTTCTCTGTGTTTCCTGTCATTTTCTAAAGGAGGCTAAAGTATCTGGTGATTAACATCAGAATGAGCCGATCGTCACCGGGGACATGGGAGCCATTACGGGTGTAAACAAAGAGATTTCTCTCCTCTCATTTCTTCCTCCTCTCCCTTTTCCTTCCTGTTGCTGCTGCTGCTGTCTCTGCTGCTTTCACGTGCAGCTCTCAGCCGAGGGCACTGGGTCAGCGTCCTGAAAAGTCTGGATTAAAGTTTTGGCCGACGAAATGAAAACTTAACTGATGCTGGCATGTGAGCTCGTTTAGCTACAGGCCTCATTTCACTCCATGTTTGCCCCACATTCAGACTGATGGTCAAACATGATGGAGGCTAATGCTACATGGTTAGCATGTGCAGAGCCAGACTGTGTTGCAGAGTCAATGCAAAATGTTTCCCTATGGTTTTCTGGTTGATTTTTGGTGCCATTGCTCGGCTCCTGGTCGGATTTTACAGCTGTTTACTAAAATATAACATACTTAAAGCCACTGTCGTGCAGCATTCTTGCAGGCCACAGGTTGTTGTTCATCTCTGTGCAGCTCGAGCCCCAGTTTGAACCTCACTGCAAAGCTGTAGCAGGACGTTCTCCTGCCAAGAAGTGTCTCTGTGAAGTAGTCAGTGGGTTTAATGAAGCTGAGGTGTGGAGGTGTGAGTGATCGTTCGCCACCTTCGCTAACTCGTATCTTGTTCGGGCTTGTGCTTTGCATTAGTTTACTCATGTGTTGCACCGTCTGCAGCAGTGTGCAGTGTGTGTGTGTGTGCTGTGTTCAATCTAGCAAGTCTAATACCTGCAGTATGATTTCCAGGTCTGGTCACATGAAGCCCAGACGCAACAAGTTAAGGTCAGTGTTGATGGACGTGTCTTTTTTGTTTTCCCTCCTCCTCCTCCTCCTCTTCCTCTTCCTCCTCCTCTTGGCCTGGATACTTCGACGCTTTAGTATTTTTTCTCTTTGTGTCAGAGATGTGTTTCCAGCTGTTTGATCCTAGGCTGTCACGCCTGGAACAGAGACCTGCATGCACATCCATAACCTTCTGCAGAGGAGCTGAAACAGTTTAATGAGATAAAACATTCACCTTTAAGCAAGAAAAGAATGAAATCATGTTGCCGATACTTTAGGTTTAATGAGCTTGAGGGTGTTTTGTGTGTGTTGTGTGTGCTCACATGCAGGTGGTTCATCATCACCTCTGCCAAACTGCTGTCTGGATGTATGCAGAGGGAAACACAGTGTGAATACAGTGGGATGGCACTGATCCAGTGCTATGTAATGCTCACATTTACCCCAGCTTTCTTCTTTGCTAGAAGAAAGTCCTTGTCCAAGTTGCACAGTCTCACCTCAAGTAATGAGAGTCAGTAGGCTTTAACAACCTGCTGACTGTGCTCACAGTCAGCTCGCCTACAGTTTTATAACTATCATGTGAGATACAATTAAATAAAATAGAATAAAAAAAAGATTTTGTACATCCTGCCCCGGGTCTGTGAAGCACTCTAGGAGGGGGAAGTCTCTCATTGGACATTCCTGTTTTTGGCAGAGCTGGTTTCCAGAGAGAGAGAGAGAGAGAGGCAGAGAGGCAGGGTCCTCTCTTTATGGCTGCTAATTACTCCTTGTCCTCAGCGCCAGGTCAAGCATGTGCCTGGAGAGTCAGGCCTCACTTCAGGAAGGGCTAGAGGAGGAGGAGGAGGGAGGGAGGGAGGGATGGTGGGGGGGGCAGTGAAAGAGGGAAGAATGTTAATCCCCCCCTCTCACCACCACCACCTCCACCACCAATACCACCCCCTCCTACTTGCCCCACACCACCATGAAAAAGCCCTAATTCACTGCTCCGGCACCCCTCCTCCTGTCAAATGAAATGGTGTCGTCTGGAGTCAGTAAGTGTTGTTACAGAGTGTGTGTGTGTGTGTGTGTGTGTGCATCTGTTGCAGATGAAGGTAGATGGATAGGCCTGGGGGAATGGGATCCACCACAGCGTTGGCACCGAGCCGAAATCCAAAGGATTATTAATCTGGCACTCGAGCTACTGTTCAGAAAAGACGGAGGTAGAAAAGACGGCTGGGGGGGGTGGGGGGTGGTGATGGTTGTAAAACCCAGCCCTGCTCGGCTCTAATACACCACGTTCATCACACTTTTACTATATAGGCTACACTTTTTATTTTTAATGAATTCATTATCCTTTACTGTGCCGTCACCTCGTCCAACCACGTCTGACAAACAAACCTATAAAAGGCTTAAACACTCCTCTCCTGCCACTTCACATCAAAGATACAGCTCTCTCACACTTATTCCTACATCACACTTACAGTTTTCCACTGTGCATATGGCCTGGAAATAAAAAAAAAACAAAGTGAATACTTTATTGCATCTGAGAGTTTATCCTTCATTAAAGACCGTTTGGAAATGCTGAGCACGAGCGTTTTTGCAGCAAAGGAACAAGTTGTGTCTTTGCTCGAGCTTGTAAAAGCATTTTACCTGTGGATGATGGAAGCACAGCTGACGTGTGGAAGAGTGCCACGTTGTGTTGATGCGGGTAATATAGGGATAAAACCACATGAGCTGCTCAGGTGAACTGACGGCTGTGTCTTTACAGCGCTGTGTCATGTTCTGCTGCATGAAAGTGGTTAAAGAGAGGGGGGGGGGGGAGTGCAAATGTACACAAGACCGTGTCATGTAAACAGTGTGTGTGTGTGTGTGTATGTATATGTGTGTGTGTGGTGGTCACAGGGAAAAAGTATTTTTAGCGTCTGGTGCCAGAGGTGTTGTTGGTCTCTGGAGGGGAACCGCCGTGTTAAGTGGGTAAACATCTCAGCGTAACGAGGTGGGACGTGGAGCCATACCTGTGGCTGAGGATGTGGTCAGGACGGACTCCTGCTGCAGGGTTCACCCACCGGTGACGGAGGAGTCCATGAATGAAGGTGTGTGAGAAAATGTGGAAGAGGAAAGGAGGGAGGCAGGGAGGGAGGTGGAGGTGATAAGGTTTGTGCTAGAAGGTCTTTGAACGTCTCGTCAGTTCTGTATTGGAAAATGATTGTGTGAGATCCAGCTATTCTTTTGTAGTTGCTTCGATCCGTTCCACCTCCCACCGCTTCCTGTGAGCTGCTAATTGGCCCCCTCCACCTGGCTCGCCTCCAGGTGAGCTGAGGAGATCCTTGAATGGGCAAAAAATGAATGTGGTGGAAGTGGTGGAAGAGAGAGGGATGGATGGACAGGGGGGAGAGTGTTTTGGATTCAGGGGGGGGACGGGGGGGGTCGGTCCTGGTGACAATTGTTTCTTTCCCCCCTAAAAAAAAAAAAAAAAGCTGTGAAGCTGCTGAGCTTCACAGGATTAGTTGGTGTCAGTGTGGATTAGCAAAAGCAACAGTCGCCAACAGGGGTCGTGACACGGTTAGCATCGATTGGATGATCCTCACTGACTTCCCCCACTTTCTTCTTCTTCTTCTCTTGTTCCCCTGAAATGGCTGATTATTGTGATGTCATAACATCCATGTTTTTATGATCCAGAGTGGAAGACATTTAAAGCTCTGCTAACGTATGTTGTTGATCGATTCCTGACTGTGTGTGGATCTGTACTGCCAACATATGTTTATCATAGTGACCTTTGACCCGACCTGTAGTTTGAATCAGTTATTATTCATCATGTTATTATTTGAGCGTATGCATTGAGGCCTTTAAGGACTCCTGGACAAAATTGGCCATTGATTGACAGCTGCACTATAAACCAATCAAATGTCTGTTTGTTTAGATGTGTTTGGACGTCCTGGTGTGAAGGCGGACTTCAGAAAGAGTGTAAATCTGACTATGGAATGAAATGTTAAAGCTAAAGCTAATGCTAATGCACTCCCATGTCTGCATGATGTGATACATTTTTTTTAGCTTTGATTGTATAAGGTCAAGTTTGACGTGTGTGTGTGTGTGTGGGTGTACCTGTCCTCAGCTCAGTGTGTGTCTGGCTGCAGGACGTGTCCATATAAGGCGGTGGAGTGAGTGTGTGTGGCAGGAAGAAGCTGCACAAGGATGAATTAAGAGGAAGGATGGAAAATGGGATGTGACGGCCAGTTGGTTACAACAGTCTGAGAATCACAGACTGAACTTAATACTGCAGCTCTGCTCTAGTCTGACCTCATGTGAAGCTCCATCACTTATGCAGTGTGCTGCTGTGCTGCAGGGAAGGTTTGTGCCCATTCCTGTCCTTGTATGGACTCTCCTCTGAGCAGCTGTCAGTGATCAATTGATCTATAGCTGCTGGGATAAAGAGCAGCAGGACGTTGGCAGGTCACAGGGAACAACAGTCGGTGTCAGAGTCGACTGTTTGTTTGGGGATTTTTACAGGGAACATTTGTGGTTGTCTGAGAGAAGGAGCAAAAAAAGAAAAAAAAATCGGTGAGATTGAGCCGTCGGTGAACCACGGTCCTCGTTAAAAACTAAATTAAATTAAAAACTGAAAACGGCGTCTGTGCCACTTTACGTGTCATTAAGTGCAGTTGTATTAGTGGCTGACTGAGCACTGAGAGGAGATCCAGATGAACGGCTCTGCTGCAGATGCTGATACAGATGCAGCTGATTAATCAAGAGCTGCAGAGTGTTGTTAGTAGAGCTGCAAGATGAGGTCCAGCATCAGTGGGACAGAAACAGCTGAGGCGTTCAGGGCCCTGGATTCCTGCATTTATACTCAGCAGAGGTTTAATATTGGCAGTTCACTTTCTGCTGAAGGTTTATTGAGTGAAAAAACATTTCGGTTCTCTGCACAAATATGTAATTTCATCTTGTTTTCTTGTGTGTGTCTTCGTGCACCACGCGGCAGAGTGTGAATGATAAACATTTACCAGGCTTTTCAGACGTTTATTGGAGCCCTGAATGCCTCAGTTGCTAAGATACCAACAACAACCTTGTGATGAGGATAGTGAAGGACACACAGTTACACACACCTCTCTGTGCGGACCTCAGCTGTGGCAGCTCACTTCCTCCATGAGCGGCCATTTTTCTTTAAGTCACTGGTTTGTTGATTGCTGTCAGATGATGATGATGATATAAAAACATGACTTCTTGGGCGTCGCTGCTGTTCATCCTGGGCTCGTGCCTCAGTCAGTGATTAAAACTTGTTCTGTTGTCATGACAACAGAAACGGAGAAAAAAACCCAACATGTCAGTGAACTCAGATGAGTGTAAATGTGAGAGACAGAGAACAGGGGAGAGAGATGAGACAGAATGACATCACAGATATGCTAATTAGCATATTATTATGTCACCTAGCAGCTCAGTGTGTATCAGGCAGCTGACCTCCACTTGTCGACCAATAAATGATATCAGAAACTGATCTGAACTGATTTGTCTTTGTGATGAAACACAGTCTCCTCTCGTCTTTAGCAGCTTTAACATCTGACAGTTTGACGTACGACTTGACTCGTACGGGCCGTCGCTGCGCTCTCGGGGGGGCGGCGGGGCGAGCTCATTAAACAAAGCTCTGTCATCATGCGAGGGGATGATGATGGACGTCCTCTGGCTCGCCGGTGGACGACTGACTCCCTGTCTGTCTCTTCTTCTTCATTGCGAGTTGACGACAGACAGAGCCGTCTTGTTAGAGCTGCTCGGCGGCGTGCTCTGTCGCTGGTGTGTGTGGCGCTCGCAGCAGTGTTTTTATTCTCTCTTCATTCGCCCCCTGAAGCCATTTTACATCCTGCAGACTCACATGTGTGGAAACACACTGACAGAGGAGAGAAAGAGTGAGATGAGATGAAAACGTCCACTTCCACATTCATCTCATATTCTCTCCTTGAAATGGTCTAGACATGTATAAACTGATATAAAGTGTGTTTATGTCTTCATGAGTTCATGAGTAGTGACATCACTCCTGATGTGCTGCAGTTGTCGCAGGCAGATGTTTCCATTTGTTGAGCTTAAGTATTTCTTGGTTTTTTAAACAAACTTTCATGAGGCGAGTCTTTGTCTTTTTCTTTATAACATATGCAACATGTAATCAGGACGAGGACGTTTTTTCCCACAGTCCATGTGCAGCTGTGCAGCAACACGTGCAGCTGAAGCTTCTTAAAAGGAAACCTCTGTTTAAGATCGTACATTTCTGTCTTTTCCTTTTTTTTTTTAATTGATCCACGCTGCACGTGACTCATGTGTAATCACATCCAGCTGGAGGTCGTCGCCGGGCGATGCAGAATGTACAAACACTTTTTTTTTTTTTTTTTTTGCTCTGCCCAGTCCTGTTTCCGCCTTTCCCAGCAGCCCTTTCACTCTCAGATGGATGGATGGGGGCTATTGAAAGTTTTCTCTGAGCGTTGTGTGTGGTCTTTACAGCCTTTACTGACACTAGGGCTGCTGTACCTGTAGGTGGTTGTGTGAGTGTGTGTGTGTGTGTGTGTGTGTGTGTTGTCCTTTGACGCTCCACAAATATGCGTCCAGCTGCATGTTTGCTATTGTCTTTGTTTTATTTCTGTAACTGTGCTGTAAAATCCTTCTGTTTGGTTTGTCCTGAGCTGCCGTCCCGTCCCTATAGACGCGACCCGGTGTCCTTTTTTTTTTTTGGATGCTAATGTGTCTCATTGTGCAGCTTGTCATATGTGTGTGTGTGTGTGTGTGTGCATCTGGCTGCAGGAACAGCTGTTTGTCCTGGGTGGTTTTGGCATGTGAGACGTTGTGCGGTCCAGGGTCAAACCCCGAGTCACATTGTCCTGACCCAGTGTACTCCTGTGGTGGCCTGATTACAGCCGGGGCGAGCTGCCTGAAAGTGTGCTAATTGCACGCTTGTGGCCGAGGGGAGGGCAGCGGTGGAGTTAGCGTTGCAGGGTAAAGGGATGGATGGATGGAGGGAAGGAAGGACGGGTTCCTGCTGCAGCTGTAACCCATGATCATGGCTGATCTATAAATGGGCACATCTCTGTTTGGGATAACAGAAAAATCTTCCCTGAGCCGCAACTGTAAAGTTTCCTGCTGAGTAACGAGTGCGTCTGAGTCAGCACAAGACTGAAAATACAGGGGATCGGCCATAATTAGGGCTTCTTTAATATGCAGAAGATCCAGGACTGGTGCCGTATCTATATATGCTTTGTACAAACAATATTTTAGAACTATATTTACACATCTAACCTCCTTCTTCTTCTTCTTCTGTTTTGTCTCTCTGCAGCGGAACCAGCAGACCTCTTGAAGATTTTAGATTTTCACAGTTTACCTGACGGTGTTACAAAAACGACGGGTTTCTGCTCACATCGGAGGTCATCACAAGGACCTGATGTGGCTTACAGAGTATCCAAAGACGCCCAGCTCAGCGCCCCCACCAAACAGCTGTATCCAGGTGAGTACGCTGTCGGACTCTCAGCACTTCAACACTTCATTAAAACCTCATTTTCATTTCATTTTTCCATCCTGCCACAGATGTTTCAGCTTTTCCAGCGATCTTTAAACTTAACTCACAACTCGTCGTCTCGTGCCATCTGTTCGGCTTTATGGCCTTGTGCTCCACGTCACAGTAAACTGGGGGGTAAAACATTTAAAACATGGCTGGAGAGCAATTTGCATTTTTTTGTCCCACCTCAGTCTGCTCCTCCTTCGTCTCTGCCTCCAGCTGCAGGTTTTTTATTACCTCCTATAACTTGATTATTTATGTCAACTTCAATTATTTAAGGCTGACCCCTCTCACACACACCGGCCTGTTTACCCATCACTGGTACACACACACAGCTGTTTGTTTACATGTGTTCACTGTCAGCCCCTGCTCGTGTAAACAAGTGAGAGATGAGACGTCTAGACAACTTTCAGCAGCAGATTTAACCCTCTGTTGCAAAGACATAATGATAAATGCATGTTAATTTGTAAGTTTGTAAGTATGTGATGCAGGAGGAGGAGCTGCAGAGTGGAAAAGCAGTGAAAATAGGGGGAGGGAGGGAGGGAGGGAGGGAGGTCTGGGGTTCCACTTCTGCCTTGTTCTATTGTGCTGACGTGGCTTTGGGTTTCTGCTCTGTGCTGCGCTGCAACTCCTACTTTTCCTCTCTCTCCTCTCCTCTCCTCCTCTCCCTCCTTCTCTCTTTATTTTCCCTCCAGCGCCATCGTTTTTCCCTCTATCATTTCTCCTCGGCTGCTGCTGCTGCTTCCTTCTCTTTCTATTTCATCTCAACTCTGTCTTCTGAAGACTGACACTAATCTCTCCTTCCTTCTCCTCTCTCACTCTCTCACATCTCTATGTTTTCTGCACAAAATAGAAAACAATGATTTGGTCTAAGATGCAGAAAGAGGAGGAGAAATAATAACCCCCCCCCCCCTCCCTGTGAGTTAAGCCTCCTCTGACAGCCCCCAGATGCATTCACTGTCGTCCTCTCAGACGTTGCCCTGGCCTTAGCGGACCTTTGATCCGTGTCGTGGCTCTCTACGTGCCCCCAGATCCAGCTCACTTTGAAGTTGTGTGGCAGCACAGCCTCTGTTTGGATACACGTTCTATAATTACACACATGCCACCGCCGATCATCCGACAAAATAACAGTCTGCATAAGACAAACCGAGCGACTTGGGCTGAGTGAGTCCGTCGTGTACGCTTCAAGGTGCAAAGAGAATAAGTAGCTGCCTGTGGCTTGAAGGCCTTAAAACGCTTGTATAAGAGCGTGTGATGTGGTCCCGCTCTCACCTCAGCATTAAGAAAATGTACAGCTAATATATTCCAGAAGGCAGCTGAACTTGTGAGATCATTTTATCCAGCTCTCTTTTTTCCCCTCCCTTTAACTAAGTTTGCTACTGAGTTATGACTTTGGCCCAGAGCCCAGAGGAGGTACAGAGATGATCAGCAGCAGCAGCAGCAGCAGCAGCAGCAGCAGCAGGTCGCCTCCTAAAGGAAGAAGAAATAAATATCACACATAGAATAAAACAAAAACAAAACAAAGGCCCTGGTCTGGTCTGGTCTGGTCTGGTCTGGTCTGTCCATAATGTTGGAAACAATAATAATAAGAAAAAGCCACAACAGTAGCTGTGAGTGCACACCGGGCCGTGACCCTGTAAACCACACGCTGTCTGTGATGATGATGATGATGATGATGATGTGTTGGAAAAGAGCGAGTGCAGACATGCGATCATTAGACAAACATGTGGAAGGGATGATTCATGTCAAACTACCGCGGCTCTGAAAACACAGGAGTCCTTTCTTACCTTTTTTTTATTATTATTATTAGAGAATGAGAGAGGAAACGGGGCGGCCATCTTTAACCTGTAAACCTCGTCTCCACAGTCTCTCCTCTCCTCTGCTGATGGTGGACGTTAGCCAGCGTTAGCACAAAGCTGCTAAGCTGCTCGTAGCAGCTCTTTATAGCGGAGACTTGGCTCATGTCGTCGACCTTGATGGCCACTGGACATTCAATCAGAGGCTTCGCATTTCAAATGTCCAGACTATGAACACAGGCAGTAAACGCAGCACAGAGGTTCCTGTTGTTTGCTATCACGGCTCCAGAGTGACATAGTTAGGAAAAATACACCATCCACACACCACATCGCACAGAAGACACACTTCATTTGTGCAGTAATAACTAGCCTGCAACTTTGGTTTATGACTGCAGAGACGTTATTGATCCACAGCACCAAAGAATTTTATTTTTTAGCATCGTTTATTAGCGATTAAAGTATTGAGTTTCAAAATGACTATATCCAATAACCAGTCATTTGGTTGTGATTATGGGCATAGTGTTTGTGGTAAAGTTTTAAAAAAAAAGTTGGTTTACCCTCTTATATTCAAATTACAGAGGGAGGGTTTAAAGTGATTACATATCAATAGGACCTGATTGATGAATATCAGGGAGGTGAAAAGTTCAGATAACTGAGGAATTGGCTGGTTTTCCACATGTTTCACAACGATCCCAGGCAACATTTTCCTGTTTCATAATGAATATCTTTGATCACTGACAGTGCAGCTCTCAAAGTCAGTGATTGATCTAGTGGATCAGTGAAAGCCAGGACGTCGTTTCCCCAGAAAGTTCGAAGGCACGAGGCTGTGCAAAAAAAAAAAAAAAAAAAGCACTTTTTCTACAAACATGTTTGAACCCAACCTGGGCCCCTCCTCAGGTTGTTCCACCTACACCCACCACACCACACCGACACATCCATCTTCCTCTCCACCACCTTTTGTCTGTTTGTACAGGTAAACTGCAGAAAATGTGCAATCCTGCAGGAATGCTGCTCCTGTCTCGATACAGGAGGAGGAGGAGGAGGAGGAGGGATTGGGACACAGTGATGACTGAATGACCAATTACAGGACGCAGGACTTTCTACCCCATTTAGCTGCCTGTATGCACACTGACAGACGCTGCAGAGGACACCACCACCACCACCCCCTCCTCCTCCGTCATACCTCCATGCACCTTGCATGTGTTCTTTATGGAGCAGTGTGGGTGGCTGCGGCTGCTCCTCTCTCCTGACTGTCAGCTCTGATCGTTGGCTGTATCGAGCTTTATCTAATCAAACCCAGTGATTTTTTTTTTTTTTAATATTGAGCTGCAGACGTCTGGACTTGTCTCTGACTCTGCCAGACCCTTTTTTTTTTTTTTTTTAAACTCTGATAGTGGTGGTGCTGGCTGCCAGTGTAAAGTCCCAGGACTTCTGGCACAGCAGCCCTTTCCATTCCCACCATGTCCACACACACACACACACACACACACACACACCAAATGAGGAATGAGTTATCTCTCATCTGGTGGCCTGAAGTAGCATTTTGAAAGACACATTCCAGAGAAACCCGAGCTTTTCTCGACGACCCTTCCCTCCCTCCCTCTCTCTCTCCCCTCACCCCCTCCCTTCCTCCCCCCTCCCACTTAGTAATAAGGAAGGGTGCTCATTTCTTCTTCCTTTTTGCCCCCCCCCCCTCCTCTTCTTCTGTCGTCTTCAATTTTCACTTTCTGTTCACCTCTGTCCTTCATTCATACCTCCCTCCCTCCCTCCCTCCCTCCCTCCTCCTCCTCCTCCTTCTCCCTCAGCCTCAGGATGTGGATGATGCTCTCTCATCAGGGCGTCTCAGTCCATTTGCGGGTGAGGGCGGCTGCAGGGCGGGGGGGGGCGGTGCATAAACATGAATCCACAAATGAGAACCCTTCTCTGTGTAAACGCCACTTAAGATTCAGAGACGGTTTAATTTTGGTTCCAGTTTTAAAAAACAGTACTTTCAGCCGGTCTCACTCTCCTCACCCATTCTTCTTCTTCTCCCTCCCTTTTGGCTCTCACCTGACCTTTGACCCCGACACAAACAGCCTGTCCCGAGCCAGCGCTGAGTCACTGTTTCTCCCACAGTGACAAATGCTGCCTCATCATCTGCTTTCTTTTCTTTTCTCTTCTACAGTCACCCTTCTCTTCTTCTTCTGCCCTGCCAAAGCCTCTCTGTGTGTCTGTCGTCCTCATCAAACTCTTTTGTACAAGCAAAAGGTTTTCTGAAGAGTTGTCCGTCTCCTCTGTCTCGCCTCTTGTCTCCTGTCCCATGTTCTGTCTCTCAGCCCTTTTTTCTCCTGTCGTCCTGTCGACGATGCATCTGTCAATTAAAGCCAGTGTTTTTTCATATGATGCCAAACTGAATTCCTGAGGGAGTGCACGCTGCCAAGGCATGTGCTCTCCGCATGATGTGATTCGGTGCACTGCTGGCATTAATGAAGGAATGATAGAGAAGGAGGGCAGGAAGGCAGACAGACACCCAGATGCTGACTGGGTAAAGAAGAAGGAGAAAGTCAATGGATAATTTCTTCTTCTTCTTCGTCTCTCTTTCCACTATCTGCCCCCCCCCCCAATCCTCCCCTCTCCTCGCTCCATCCTAACCTCAGGTTTCCACACCACATTCCCTCCGAGGCGTCTTCTTCCTCCGCGGCCTCTGATTGGCCACCTTAAACACAGTCACTCCAATTTCGTATTTTCCAGCCCGTCTCCTATAGCAGAGTAAAAGGGGGTTTGATGGCTACAAAACCACAGCAGCCACAAAAACCCCTTCCCTCTCTCTTTCTCTCTCTCTCTCTTTTCCGGTCGTCTGGAAACTTCTGCTCTGCACATACTGAACCAGTCGGGAGCTGCTGCTGCTGCTGCTGCTGCTGCTACTGAAATCCAAGTTAATGTTAAACATAATCCAGAGCGCGGTTTGAAAACAGTCAGACTGCCTCTGTTTTTTGTTTTTCTGTCACCCCCCCCCCCCAAAAAAAACCCCAGAAGATCAGACGAGCTGCGCCCGCCTCGGTCGTTGTAGTCTGACCTCTCTGTGATGGCTGGAAAAAGTCCGCCATCTTTCCTGGGGTCCTGAGACCACCACACCGCTAAAAGGGAGTCTGTCTGGCAGATGTGCCCCCCCCCCCACCACCATACTTAAAGTTAAAATGGAGGAAATAGTTGAGGCTGCACAGTGGAACCATGCAAATGGAGGCGAGCGTCTGCTTCTGCACCTTTTCTTTTGTTCATGTGGTTTTAAAACACCAAATTATGATCGGTATTTCCATTTCCATTTCCATACATATATGTGACTAATAATTCTTTCTCCTTCTCTTACGTCCTGCTGGAGCGTCCTGACATCTGTTAGAGCGATCAGCTGTGGGAGAGGAGAGGAGTCTCTCTGGATCACATGCTTTTGTCATTATTCCTCTCGTCCTGTGCTGAGCTGGAGATTCTCCCACTTCTTCTTCTTCTTTGTCGTCTTCTTCGTCTTCTGCTCCTCCTCTAGTCGGCCTTTATCCATTTCAGATTCATCCTATCCTCTTACATTTTGGGCACCTCGCACATCACTTCCTCAGAGCCAATCTAAATGATCTTTGTTTTTTTAACATTGTTCCCATTAGAACTGACAATAATAACTTTTTACTCCCTCCTGACACTGTCTCCTAAAATAATAATACGATTACAACATCTCGAGCACAAACATTGTCATAGTATTTCATTCCTCTTATGATGACGAATGGTAACGGTTCCAAAACTGTTCTTCTGTCTCTGTCCAAACCTGTCCTCTGTCCTGCCAGGTGATGTGTTCCCGGAGGACTTTTCCATCTTGGCCACGGTGAAGCCCAAGAAGGGCAGCCAGTCCTTCCTGTTGTCTGTGTACAACGAGCAGGGCATCCAGCAGCTCGGCCTGGAAGTGGGACGCTCCCCCGTGTTCCTGTACGAGGACCACACGGGTCGACCCAGTCCAGAGGACTACCCCCTCTTCAGAGGAGTCAACCTAGCTGATGGAAAGTAGGTGGACCACCTCCTGTTGCATACTTCTCCTTTTAATCCGAGTTTGATCAGGTGATCTGTGCTGCACCTCCTAGAGCAGGTGTAGCTTTTATCTAAATATACAACTAAAGCATAAAAAGTATAAAGACATATAGTGCAGATGCATGTACGCAGTGCAAATGTGGATGGGACATTATCTATCTGAATGAGGATGGAGGCTCCGATCTGTTGGGAGTTTTGTGTAACCCAGTGTGAATGAACTTCCTCACCTCCCTTTTTTTTCCCCTTTGTTTAGGTGGCATCGAGTGGCCATCAGTGTGCACCAGCAGACCATCACCCTCATTCTGGACTGTAAAAAGAAGGCCACCCAGAAGCTGCTCCGAAGCCCCAGCCCCATCATCGATACCAAAGGAATTATAGTGTTTGGAACTAGAATACTTGATGAAGAAGTCTTTGAGGTAGGAACCGCAATCTATATATATGTGTTGTCTGGGTGTTGTGATGTGTGTCTGGATCAGGTCGCGGCATTTTTGCCACATTCACTCTGACTTTCCTCCAACTGGATTGTGGGAAGACAGATGGGAGAAGTGATTTATAGCTTTGACAGCGGAGGCATTCTTGCATCTCCAATTATGAGCTATTTCAAGGCTGCAATAAACGATAAACACCAGGCCGACACGACTTTTTTGACTTTAAGGTCCCACATACAGTATAAAGGCAGACGTCGGTCTTAAAGCTCCGTACAGCATAAAGGTAGATGTCCATGTGTAGTGTGATTATAAAGCAGCTCTAGGTTCTATATTAATACTGTGAAAGTGTCAAAGCCTCAGTCCACAGAGAAATGCACACAGCCTGTATTCAGACACTGAGCCTTAAAACCAGCCATCAGGACTTCCTGTCACTTTGTGATGTCACAACAAAGCAGTCCTCCAAACCTCCGCCCCTCACCTGGACCCAAACATCCGACACTTGTTGCAGGATTTGTTTTTTCTCTAGTGTTTTATTTTTGAATCTGCTTTTTATTATTGGATCACTCAGAAAACAGTCAACCAATCAGAAGAGAGGCTCAGATGCTCCTCTCTTCTGATTGGCTGATACCGACCTGTTGTTACTAGAGCTCCAGAGAGAGATATAAGACAACACTGAGATGGTTTATGATCCTTTAAAAACAACCACATATATCTTCTGATTGATAAACCTCTCAAATAACACACACAGGAGAATTTTTATTTTTTTATTTTTTAGAACAAATGAGTTTCTTCATTTTTACAACTGTACAGACACATGTGGCTGTGGTGCACATGTCGGTCGGCCTCATTCTGCTTGTCATGGTGCACAGAATTCAGATTGTGGTGTCGGGGCGGCCACATCCTCATTAGACGTGTTGATTTAGCTCGCGGAGCGTCACGTTTACTGTCACAAACCTCTGCCACCCACTCATTCACATCACATCACATCACAGCTCCTCGACACCGCTGTAAATCAAAATTTTAATATAAAGGTGCCAGATCATCTTCCACAAAGAATGTCGTGTAGAAAAAATACTTTTCTGTTTCCAATCTGTGTAATTGTTTGCTTGTGTGGTTGTTTTATGTCTGTATATCTGTCTGTGGTGTCAGCGTCTGGATCCCGTCGCAGTATTTTTGTTTACAGAGGTTACAGTACCAGCTTTTTGTCATTAGAATATGAGGGCTTTACCTTTTTCCTTTCTGCTCTTTTTTTTTTTTTGTAAAGAGCTTTACAAGCAGGAGATGAAAGATTAACGGTAATCTGACGAAGCCTTTTGGGGATTTATATGACCTGCAGGAACCTGATGTGCATCATAACGTACAGCAACATGGCAACTTCATTTATTGTTTTTAACCCAGTGTGAAGAATCTGAATTAGTTTGCATGGTGCATATAACAAGCTATTGTGTCGGGTATTTGTGGCTCTTAAACATGACCCCTGTGAGGGACACACACACACACACACACACTGAGAGAGAGAGAGAGAGAGAGAGTGAAAGAGGCACAAGGCACAAGGAATAGTGTTGTCTTTGTCCCGTCAGAGTTGTGCTTGTTTAAAGGGGGATTAGTCTGCGAGGCTGAGGCCCTCAATAATAATTAGTAACAGAGGCTGACTGATGTGACTGATGCTGAGCCAGCTGACCTTTGACCTCGCTGCTGGTCAACGAGAGCGCACAAAAAGACAGAAATATGACATCACCTCCCCCTGAAGTTGGTCCATAGGCAAGTTTGATATGATCTCGAATGTATAGATGATGCTGTTACGTAATATGTGTGTGTGGCTCAGGAGCTGTAATGGTTTATATTACACAGCTTCTGCTCATATTTCCAGTGTAATAATCAGCTTTAACGAGGCGTAGGTGCAGATGTTTTTAAAGTTACCCCCCCCCACACACACACACACCTCATGGATGTTGCCACGGGGCTAATTGTTCCATAGCATTAACTCATTATGACGACGGCGGTGGCAGCGGTTGAGCCGAGGTGATACCGGGACAGTTAGCCGTAGCAGCTAGCTACCTAGTTATCGGAGGGGCAGACACACACCGAGGCCAACAGCGAGCCCGATGGTTACCGTGGGAACAGACGGCTATTTTTTTGCGAGAGATGTTTAAAGCCCTCCCGCTGTGTGTCTGCCAGTTGGGAGACAGGACAGGCTCCAGTGCGTGCAGAAAATGGAAAATATGCCACATAGTTTCCAAATTATGCTCAGCCTGCACTCCTCTCTCTCTTCCTCCCTTCCTCCCCTCGTCTCTTCTCGCCCCCCTCACTCCCTTCCCCCCTCTGTAGTTTAGTCTGATCCTGTGTTGACTTTTGCCAGACACAGTCACCACTGAGATTTGATGGTGAGCAGAATAAAAACACACACACACACACACTCGCAAAGACATAAAAAAACATATTTGATTTCACCAACAGGCCAATTAGTTCAGTCCAGTCAGTAAAAAAGAAGAAATAATACGCTTTTTTTTTTTGACAGCACTGATTTAATATCTGTGAACTTGCCTGTAAATGAGACGGCCAGCGCTTACACACTTCACACACATCACACGCTACAGCTACAGACGTGGGAGGGAATCATCTTTAAGATGTTTTGAGTCTTTGAATTGCAGTAAAGTGTAAAAATGTGTTTCCATTCTGCCTCTTTACATCCAGCAGCAGCAGCAGCAGCTGAGTGGTACTTACACTGAGCTGAGGTGGTTTGTGGTTTGGTTTCTGACATGGGTTTTGTGGCCACAGAGAAGCATCTACAGTCTATAAGCACCATAATGTTATGTTTTTTTGTTTTTTTTTCTCGGCAGCTTGCATAAGAGGCGTCTGTGGCCTGTGCCAGTGCACATTATGAATGCAGACAGAGTGGTGATGATGTAAGCAGACAGGTATTTTACCTGGTAATCACTGCAAATGAAATAGTAATGACTTTTTTTTTTCCTGTATAACGACGAGGGTAAAGCTCTTGTAACAGTCGGCCATTA
Source organism: Caranx ignobilis (assembly GCA_021432705.1). Taxonomy (NCBI): domain Eukaryota; kingdom Metazoa; phylum Chordata; class Actinopteri; order Carangiformes; family Carangidae; genus Caranx; species Caranx ignobilis. Next base: position 342,935 of record MU270004.1, on the reverse strand, counting down.
GGAGTCGTTATCTGGGAGGAAAAGTCGAGCTAATGATGTTGTGCATGTGTCATCTGGATGTTCGGGGGCTATGAGTGTGTGTGTGTGTGTGCGTGTGTTTTAATCTGTGTTTTTCACAAAGTAGTGGAGTTTGACACAGTCCATCTGCAGAGTGAGTGTGTGTGTGTATGTGTGTGTGTGTTCCCCTCTGATTTCCCTGCTCGCTGTTATTTCACCCCTGTGAGTGTGCCAAGACAAACCCAGAGATAATTCACTGCCCATCCCCTGTTTAAGTAGCGCTCAGAGGTGGGGGGGCTGGTGGGGGGTGGTGGGGGGCAGATGAACCACTCGGCCTCTTTCAGATGGGAATCCGCTGGGGACGTCGAAGCGGCCAAGGTGGAGCCGACAGCAGCAGCAAAACACAGCACTTCTTGTCTGGGGCCTCCATTGTGTGTGTGTGTGTGTGTGTGTGTGGGGGGGGGGGCGATTGTATATACTGTAGACTTTATCACAGGTGGTGGTGTGTGGAGAAAACAAGATGTTAGGAGGAGGAGGAGGAGGTTCAGGTAGAGGAGCCAAAACTTTTGGGTCATTCTCTGGAAAGAATGAGGAGCTCGCTCTCACTTTCTCTCTCTCTCCACACTGATGTCATTGTTGGAGCAGCGGCCACACCACATGACATCATCCAGAGGTTTCCTTGGTAGCCACTGATAGGCTGTCCCACGCCTGAGCGAGGGAGGAGGGGTGAGGGTGGACAGGACATGCATGTGTGTGGGCGAGTGGGTGATAAGTGAGTGGAGGAAAGGTAAGAAGAAGGAGAGGTGGAGGTGAGATACGGTGAAGTAAAGGAATGAGTGGAGGAGGACGAGGAGGATGATAAGAGCGAAGGTGGGGGGGTGGGGGCGGGGGCTTTTAATGGGGCTGGGATGGAGGCGAGCTGCGGGGCTCCCATGGAGCAGCCAGAGCCAGGAAAAAGTAGTAAAAGCACGCAGCGCATGAGCTTGATGCTCGTTAAGAGCTCTAATAACACTGATGAGTTTTACACATCCTGTTTCCTCATCTTTACCTCAGGACGCCTCCTCCTCTCTGTGGGCTCGCAGTCATCCAGGGTAAAGATGGAGGCTCTTCCTGATTGACAGCTCCGTCCTGTACGTCCTGTACCGACAGCACCGCCTGCAAATTCACAGTCTGACCTCTTAAGCTCGTTTTTGGCCTCCTCTCTGGGGTTGTAGTAAAATCGGGTTTGGCTGACGTTGCCGAGACTCGACTGGGCTCCTGTTCTGTTATTTCTTATTAGCTGTAGTAAAGCTGGTGACTAATGTACCTGACTCTTTGATTCTGGTGTCTGGGTGTCAGAGGGCAGCAGCAGCAACAACAGGCCTCAGCACAGCTGCTGAATGCAAAGAGGAAACCCATTAGCACATATTTGGAGGTTCGACCCCCCTCCTCCCCCTTCCCCTCCTCCCCCTCCTCCTCTTCCTCCTCCTCCTCCTCATCATCATCATCACTGGGCAACGATGACTGGTCCTGGTCTGGTGCACAAATACAAAGAGTTATTTAGACAACGTCTTTCCGCAATAAAATACATCATGGTCGCTGTCTGTGTCTCTGAAGCCGACAGCTCCAAGTAAACACGCAGCGAGGATGCAGCAGCGAGTCAAGAGGAGCCGCTGACCACTAATTAGTCCTGGTCCAGAGACCACCCAGACGTGGCTGAAATCAGGACTCAGAGTCCAGAAGTTCCTCCACCTCAAAGTTCAAACACGTCCCATATGACGGTTTCATCACCGCGGGAATCGACACATTCGTCGTTCATTTGGAGACGCGCTCCGTCTGTCGCCCAGCTGGATAAAGAGGTGGAGATCCACTGTGATCCAGATGTAACAGGACACACTGCGTCTTTGAAGCGTGAGTCATCAGTTAAAATGGATTGTGACTGATTCGAGTGGAGAATTTATGAGGACGTGGCCACAACAAAGCGGCGGGTGGATGACACAGTGTTAAATCTCAGCAGCGTGTGATGTGTAAAACCAGAACATACAATATAAACAGTCCCACACATTTCACCCTCCTTGTTCTGTTTCATTCATTGCATTATCTTGTCTAAAGCCAGAGGTCATGCTTTGCTGTCAAAACACACTGCTTCCATACATCGCAGGCAGACTTCAGTAGCCTGAGGGAAGATGGAGTTTCCACCGTGTATAATTAAGAGAATTTCCCTTAACTCATGTCAGATGTTTGTCTTTCGCCCCCTTATTCCTCCTCTTATTCCTTCACTGTGTCAGCAAGCTCTGAAGTGTGCCTTCAGCACTTTTTTTTTTCTTCTAAATACGTAAAACGTCCAAACCAAACACTCTTCGGAGGAGGAGGATCTGCGTCTGTTCTGTTCTTCTCCGGTTTCCACTCCCCCCTGAACGGGAAATGGTGGAAATATGGCCGCCCGTATAGTCCCCTTTTTTAAGAGGAGTGGGATTATATTCGGGAGGAGGAAGACCCTAGAGGGAGGGAGGGGGAGGTGAGGGAATGGTTACAGTGCCGTGTAGGGGATAAGTGGGGTGGCAGACGGGCCTGTTGCTCTTGGCAGCCGCTCTGAGCGTCGGGACTGCACGAGAGTCTGGAGGGGAAAGTGCATGTGGGTGAAAAAGTGCTTGATGTCTGGTGATGGTTTAATTGTCTAGATTTGCCGGAGTGTATTTTTCTCTGCTGGACTGTGTGTGTGTGTTTTTAAAATATACCATGGGTATCTGTTTTTTATGTGTGTATGTATATATGTGTGTGTGTGTGTGTGCTGATTTATGGCCCCTGTGCAGGGAGCTGACCTCTGCAGTGTGTTGTTTGGTTTTTGTGGTCAGGTTGGAGAAAGGCCCAGGCCCAGGCCCAGGTCCAGGCCCAGGCCCAGGCCCAGGTCCAGGGGCTGAGAGTGTGTGAATGTGTGAGTGTGTGCTGGTGTGGACTGGCACCGGGAACCAGGACCAGGATCAGGACCAGGGCCTGGCTCAGAGCTCATGGGTGACTGTGTAAATACGCTGGGAGAGTAGTTCTCTTTAACACAGCCAGAGCTCGGACCTCCCAGAGTCCTGTCCTCCTCCTCCTCCTCTTCCTCCTCCTCCTCTTCCTCTTTTCCCATCATCGTCTCTTCTGACCAGAGAAATCTTTTGTTTCTGTTTGGAGCATAAAGAAGGTAAACAGGGTCATTACCAGTCGTCCCCGGGGACATGGGGGGAAATAATGAGCATTTGGTTTGTGCTGTTTATTTCATCCTGTTGCTGCTCGGAGCCAAGAAGAGGGTGAACAGTGGTGTTAAAGTGAGCAGCAGGGGGTCGCCTGACATCACCCTGAGACCCTCCTCTGATCCAGACAACCAACCGTTCACTTCACGCTCCAACTATGTGTGTGAATGTGTATGGAAAAGAAGAAGAAGAAGAAGAAGAGGAGGAGGAGGAGAGTACATGTGTGGTTGATTTTAGCTGCTCACATAGCAATAAAGGAGCCACTCATTAAGTCAGGGAGATGTTGGACCAGCATCATATCTGTGATAATAAGAGACACGGTGGACTGGATGATTGTGGGTCAGGTTCAGATGGAGGCAGATGTTTTTGCTCTTGTGCACACTGGAGCACTCTCCTGCCCCCACCTGGACACAGCCAGAACACCCAGCAAGGGGATTAAGATGAATGAGGGGAGGGGGGGCAAACAAGGGTGGGAAACCCCGAAGCATGATGTGACATTGTGTTGGCTAAAGCACAGAGACGACAGATTAACGTCGTGATTCACCGTGATCTGATTGGACGCTGTGTGACCTCTGTAAACACTCAGAGGCTCAAGTGCATGTGCAGCTTCTTTTTTTGAAACATGAATTATGTGAAGCCACAGCTGATGGCTTTTCTACCATGAGAGCAGATACGACACGGAGAGAGGAGAGAGAGGAGAGAGAGGAGAGCTGGCCCGGAGCAGAGTCATATTTCAGCAGGATCAGGGACGTGGTGACAGCAGCAGCCCTGTTATTGTCTCCAAATTCAGCCTTAAGCACCACTCTGATGCTCCACGCAGTGAAAAATGCCACTGTCCTCTCTCAGAAACCGAGAGCTTGATTGCATGCCCCCCCCCCACACCACCACCACCACCACCACCTCTCGGTGTCTGGCTCTGTTGATGCTGCTGCGGCTGTGGACGTCTGAGGTGAAGGATGATGTGTAACTTCCTTTTTTTAGGTCTTGTTTTGGTGTGTAATTGCAGGAGGTGGGGTTGTGTGGGGGGGGGGGGAGTAAACCAATCATCCTTATCTCATGCCGAATCCCTGACTCTGCATTTTGCACTAGTTGCACTTTTCCTGTCATTGAAATATGAAGAAGCACCTCCCAACACACCGACTTTTTAATGGGCTGCTGCTGCCGGACGCCGGCGCTTGAGCGTTCATCACTTGAAACTTTTAGTTGGCATTAGCATACAGCTGGAGGAGTGAGTGCCAACGTACAGTTCAGTTATAAGGAATATTTACCGCTTCCCTTTACATCTGTACAAGAGCAGCTTATATAAGGTTTGGCAGCGGAGCGTGTGGAGTGTGGAGCGACGTGCGGTGAAAAGAGCAGCTCTGGCTCAGAGAAAAGGGAAATCAGCAGCAGCTTTAGTGGTTGTCACGGCGGATCAAGACTTATGACAATAGTTTCACTGTGAAATGAAGGTGTGCAGCTCTTCATGGGAACAAATGGACGGAGGCTGGAAAATGAGGGAAAACGGCGACTCACCAAAGATTAGATCATAAATAATACTAATAATAATGTAGCTTTAAATCAGAGGAAGTGTGGATTGTAGCAGTGAAAGCCTGTTGACAGATGTGCAGCTAACCGCTAACAATGTGACTGTGATGCCTTCAGGGGCTGTGTGTGCATTACAAGCTGAAGCTGCAGTTGATAGATGTTTGCATTTAGCTCCTAATGAAGAGACACTATGAAGTGACACAGTGGGAAACGCAGCAGCAGCAGCAGCTCAACACACGCTGAAGTGGGAGAAGTGGAGGATGCATCTATTTACTCTTCTCTCTCTCTCTCTCTCTGTCTCTGATTGTTTCAGTTCCTCCTGCAGTCGCTCGGTGTTTTGGCTTTTCTTCTTCTTTTAACAGTCCAGGACACAGAATAAAAACTTCAGACGGCTGGAAGTGGCCCACGATGACGGCGGGTCCAGCTCAGATCAGCTCAGGCTCACACGCTCTCCATCCAGCTTCTTCTCATCCCTCCCTCCCTCCATCCATCCACCCACTCCCTCTCACTCTCTCTGTCTCCCTCTCATGTGCCTCTGGCTGTAGTTTCAGCACAATCAAATGCAGCCATCAGCTTCTCCAGCCTCAATAAGAGCACTTTTCTTTCTAGGCATGCACACGCCTCCTCCTCCTCCTTCCTTCTCTTTCTTTCTTTCTTTCCTTCTCTCTCTCTTTTCTCTGTGTACATGTCACACATCATTAAACACATTCTTCCACGGTGCTCTAAGCGCCGCGAGGATGTTCTCATTAATGCTAAAGGTGTATGATTAATTAGCTCGTCTCGGTGAAATGAGGATCACACCACTTGTGGTCAGGATCTGCGTTGACTCCCCCCCGCTGCCGCCCCCCCTCCACTGGAGATGAAGAAGAAGGAGAAGACAAAGTGTAAAAGAATGGCCTGTGAATGGGAGAGCAGTTGCACTGCTTCCAGACGGCGTGGGGCTGTTGTTGTTGTACTGAGGCTTATTCCTTATTGAATGTGACCTCATTTCAAACAGTGAAATCCCATCATCCCCTCTCGGTGCAGCTGTGACACATGGTCTTGCCAGGATGAGGAGGGGGGGGGGGCTGTCAAACCGACGACTTTTTGGGCCAAAGAGAAGCCATTTGAAAGTAGTTTTTTTTCCTGGGAGCTGGACATACAATAATAATAATGGCGTCCTCCAGTCCGTGTGTTGTCTCGGACAGAGGAAGTGATACCAATCACTGATAACAACACGAGCCAAGGACGGAGCAGGAAGCATCATCTTGTGTCGTGTGGAGCTTTGTAAAGTGGCTGGGGGGGGGGGGTAGTGACGGCTCCCCAGCCTTGAGTGGCTGTGTGGTTGAGTGGCACTCCTCACTGAACTGTCACTGGTTAGACCACAAATGCAATCCATTTGTATCTGTCAGGGGGGGGTTGGGGGGGGGGGCGCTGCCGTCCATGGAGAGTTTCAGCTGGAAAAAGACATGTTGAGGGATTTCAGCCTTTTTTGGCAAATGGGACGTAATGAAAACCACTTCACCACTTCTACAACGCTGCTCTGGCTCGTCTCTTCCCAGAGTTGCGTCGCCTCATGACTCTCTTACTCCTCCTCTCTCCCTGCCTCCTCTCCTCTCCTCTCCTCCTCCCCCCTCCCCTATCTGAAAACATATTTGTTTCAGCAGAGAAGTTGACACAGAGGTTGATTGATGTGGAATGACATCACTGGATTTGGACGTGCGATCGGGATCATGTTTGGATGGATGCAATAACACAGCAATTCTTGGTGCCATATGCATTCTGCTCCGAAAACATGTGGCAGACGCCCACACCCAGCTCCCGATGCAGCCCGGGGATCCTTCTGAGCCTTTTTCTTCTTCTTCTTCTTCTTCTTCTTCTGTTGTTCTTCTTTCTTTGAATCTCTCTCCTTCTTCACACACACACACACACAAACACCTTTGAGTCAGGGTCAGCGATCTGTACCTGCAGGTCTGCTCATGTTCTCTGTGTCGCACTCTGAGTTGATAAATTTGTCTTATACAATCAGCTCCAGGGGGAAATCACTCATGTCCTGTTCAGATCTCAGGCTGAGCCTGTGTTTGTGTGTGTGTGTGTGTGTGTGTGCTCTGTTAAGAAGAAGGAAAAAAAATCATCCATCTTGGTAGAAATACATTGTGTGTGTGTGTGATTGTTTGTATCATCGTCCGCTGCTACATGAAGTCACTTGTTCCATGTTCTCCTGTAACTCCTTTTACTTTTTTAAAATCTCACAGTCCGGTGTTTAACCTTGATTCGAATCGACACTCTTGGACTTCGCACAGAAAAAGAAAAGCAAAAAGTTCTTCATCATTTAGTCACCCTCACATTTCCCCTGGTTTGACCTAGTTTTCCCTGGGCTGCCTGTTCTGCATGTGATGAAGCAGCTCACAGATGTTCTCCCTCATCTTTATTTGCTTTTATCCCCACCGCCCCCTCCTCTGCAGAAGGTCACAGAGTGTGAGACCGCCATGTCTGTCTGTCTGTCTGTCTGTTGCTAATGGTTGTTTTACTTGTTTGTTTACATGCATGACTCTGTGTCTGGGTCCAGTGAGTCTCATCACTTCCTGTTTTTTTCTTCTTTGCTGGTTTCCAGGGAGACATCCAGCAGCTAATGATTGTAGCAGACCATCGCGCTGCCTATGACTACTGTGAGCACTACAGCCCTGATTGCGAAGTGCCGGTGCCCGATCAACCCCAGAACCAGGACCCCAACACGGACGAATACGTAAGTAACGTGACCTTTTGTTGACCTCACAGCGTTACATGTAATTTTGCTGCATTTGAGGACATCGTAGAAAACCGGCGCTCTCGGGCCCGACCTTGCTCGTGGAAGTTAATTTCCGTTAATCCATTACTGCGTCTAATAACTCAAATCTGATCTGAGTTGGATCCTGTGCTGAAAAGAGCCTCTTAGTTTATGCAAGAGAGCTGCACCGTGCCAGAGGAAAAAGCGCTGACGAGGAAGAACGGGGTTATCAGGGCTGTGCAACTTGTTAATAATGTTCAGGAATGATGTGGTTCCTGCCTAAGCCTGCATCCCTGCACCGTGGCACTGAATACCAATACACTGGTGCACACATGCTAATGAAAGGTGTGTCAGCGAAGTTGTTACAAGATGGACAGGAAGAAGCTCTTGTCCTTCTTCTTGTTGACCTTTTTTTTTTTTTTTTTTACTTCTTCTTCTTCTTTTTCGGGCCCTGGGGTATTGTCAGCTGCCCCCCTCCCCCACACACACACACACACACGGGCACTCACACAAATCCTTGACCTGTTTTTTTGTCAGACAGATTCATTAAGAAAACTGTGGAAAAGTCATTTGTCATTCAGCCGTGACATGTTGCACCAGAGAGACACGCGCAGCATGAGGTTTTCCACAAGTAGAAGACATTAGTGCGTCGGTCTGATGGATTGGGCGGATGGTGTGACGCGCATGCATCAGCCTCCCAGCAGTGCGTCGTATTTAAAAACCATGCTTTTAGTAACTGATGGCTGTTCCTTTCTCTCTCAGTCACACTGTGTAATGTTTCTCTCCTCCAGAACACAGAGGAGGACAGCTACTATTATGAATACCCTTACTATGAGGACATGGATGGGAAGCCTTTCGAGTCAACCACTGATGCTGAGACGACCACAAAAGAAGACAAGGTAGTTTATTTACCGCTGTGATTTCAGCTAATGATGTGGATGCAGTCTTGATGATGATTTCAAATGTCCTCTCCGCCCTCCAGGTGACAGGTGGAGACACCGTCGTGACCACGGTGGAGGAGGTTTTGAGAGGTACTGGTGGCGCCGACGGCAAAGTCTCCATCTCCACGAGCTCATCTTCTGGATCCTCATCTTCATCCTCTGGCTCCTCGTCCTCTGGCTCCTCATCCTCTGGCTCCTCAACCTCATCCAGCAGCTCTTCATCGTCAAGTTCTTCAAGCACCGTTACTGGCGGAGGAGGAGGAGGAGGAGGTGGAGACGCCTACGGTGAAGAGACCGCCCCTTATGACGGCTACGACAACTACGGTACCTACGACAGCTACTACGAGAACTACGAGAGCACCGCGGCTCCCGACGGCGACAACACTCGCCGTGTCACCATCACTAGCGTTGGCACTGGCGGGGAGCTGGATCTGGGCGTCGGCGGCAAGATTGACTTGGGTGCAGGGACCGGAGCCGAGAGGAGCGTCATCACCACGGGTTCAAAGATCGTCATCAATGACACCACAGTAGGTTGAGATGAATTACGAGCTGAAACAGTTGGTCTAGTTATCAATAAGTCGAGTGATTACAAGTTCTCACATTAACCCTTCCTGTGTTCTTATAGGTGGGAAGTTCCTACACTGACTACGGCGATGAATACGATTATACCACAGGGGATGGTGGCGCCAGCAGCAGCGTGCACATCAGTGGCGGTGGTGGTGGCGGCGGCAGCAGCAGCAGCGTGCACGTCAGTGGCGGTGGCGGCGGTGGCAGCAGCAGCAGCGTGCACGTCAGTGGTGGTGGCGGTGGCAGCAGCAGCAGCGTGCACATCAGTGGTGGTGGCGGCGGCGGCGGTGGTGGCAGCAGCAGCAGCAGCAGCAGCAGCAGTTCCACCGTCATCACTGGCGTGGATGGCGTGGACGACTACAGCGATCTGTTCAAGGAGGAGCACGTCACTGATTACGGCGATTTAGAGAACTACGACAACTACGATGACCTGGAATACGACAAGAAGCTTCCCGCGGAGACTGATGAGTATTTCGGACAGGTGAGGAGGAGGAGGAGGATGATGATGATGATGATGATGAAGATGATGAAGAGGAGGGTGTGTCTGATTGTGTGTGTGTTGTGTGTTTGGTGTGTAGGTCGACGGAGCTCGTGGCGAGAAGGGACAGAAGGGAGAGCCTGCTGTTATTGAGCCTGTGAGTACGACTATTTCAACAACACACTTGGGCAGCAGATGCAGGCTGTGTGTGTGTGTGTGTGTGTGTGTGTGTGTGTGCGTGTGTGCTGGTGAGCACATGGACGTGTGTTTATATCTGCGAGTACATACAGTATGTGTGATCCACATCTAAACACAACCACCACCCCCCCCTTTTACTTCTCAATGAGAAGCCCAAGGCCAAACTCTCATCATTAGGCCTCTCGCTCAGTATCCTTGGGGCGAAGGCCTCGCTCCTGGCTGGTGATCAGGACCGGAGCATAAACATTTGGAGATCGCCGATGCAGGGGATTGTCAATAATCTGTAAACACAGAGAGGGCAGTATGTAAACACATTGGGGGGGCAAGAAGACGAGGAGAACAAAAGCAAGAGAGGAGAGAATTTTCCTGCTCCTGAGATTGTGAATGCAAACAGGTGGAACACGTCCAGCCTCGATTCTCTCTCTCTCACACACACACACACCTACACACACATACAGTTGTGCGTTTGCAAAGGTGCATCAGACACAGAGGGAGTTTACATCTCTTACAGAGCTGCAGCTGTTTCACTTCAAACAACTGTCACCAAGCTGCCAGTGTCTGTGTGTTTATATACATGTGTGTGTGTGTGTGTGTGTGTGTGTGTGTGTGCACTTCCTGGATCACTGCCTGCTCATACTGTAAATATATGCATATATGCACGAGCACGGTTCAGGTGTCGTCACCACTTCTGAGTGCACATCTTCACTTTGTTTAACTTAAACATCTTTGTCCAATTTGCCAAGCAACACACAGATCAGCTGTGAGTAATTGTAACGATTAGAAACGCTCAGAGGAAACAGCTCAGGGGGGTTGAGGGTGGGGGGTGGGTGTGGGGGTTGTAGGGGGGCGGTTAATGGGAAAACATGCTGAAATCACATCATTTTGTAAGTTTGGATAGCGTCTGTGTTTTCAAACAAACAGAGCAACACATCTGCAGCTGCGGAGCTGTGTGTGTGTGTGTGTGTGTGTGTGTCAGAAACACACTTTATTAATAACGTATTTCACATGCATCTGCAAGTATCGACAGTTAAATTGGATTTGTCCGGGTTGTCCAGGTAGGACAGAACAGCGCCTGAAGGCATCTTTGCCTTTGTGTCTGTCTGAACCGACATGACAGGCAGGAATGTACATTAAGTCAGCGAAGGTTTCACAGATTGAAGGCTGATAAACAGGTGTGTTGGAACATGTGCTCACCACCTACCTTTAACCCTTTGAGAACGAGCGAGTGGACAAAAGGGCTGTGATGTTGTTGAATGAGCCTGGCGCGGTATCTGACGGTATCTGTCTGTCTCTCTCTGTGTTACAGGGAATGCTGGTGGAGGGTCCGCCTGGGCCTGAAGGCCCAACAGTAAGTCAATAATCTGTCTCTGGTTCTGTCACTCTCAAGCCTCTCCCACTCTTCACTTCCTCTCTGTTTTTTCCCATGTCCTCTTTTTCCCTCTGTAGCTGGCATTTTTCTTTGTAATCTCTATTGATAAATTAAAAACAAGATAGTAACAGACTATCATTACGTCGCCCGTTCTTCTTGCTTAGATTGGGAAAAAGCGAAAAAATCCAACTTTAATGCTGCCTGATTTCCACGGTAAAAGGGAGTGGCCCCCCGGGACAGTTCCCCCCTGAAGAGAGATGGACTTGCCCAGATGTAGGAGAAGAAGCTAATTATTTGTCTAGGAGGGATTTTTTAGTTTCACTTGCTCTTGACACCATGCAGATGGAGTCCCACAGAGGCCAGCAGCCATTCAGGCACTGAGCTATAGACAAATAAAGAGCGCCTCACAAAAGGATTTACAGCTCAACAAGCTGTCCCATATTGCCTCATGCATTCCTTTCCCCCATGTGTGACCACTTTGCCAGATAAAAGGCGAGAACTTCAGTAGAGCAGATATGACTGTGTATGTATGTATGGGATTCAAATGAGTCTTTATTTCTGCTTTAAACAGGGTCTCCCCGGACCCCCAGGTGCTTCTGGACCACCAGGCAGTCCTGGAGATCCTGGAGAGAGGGTGAGCAGAGACATGTCAGCAGCGCTGTGAAAAAATACAAAACGCATTTCATCTGTGTGTGTGTGTGTGTGTGTGTTGGACTTATATGTGTGTTATTCTCCATTAAAGGGTCCTCCGGGTCGTCCTGGTCTTCCCGGTGCTGATGGTCTGCCAGGACCCGCTGGCACCGTCCTGATGCTGCCTGTAAGTAAATGACACTTACATTTGTCCAAAAACAAAGAAGAAAAGAAACCGTTAAAAATAGCAAAACAGGAAACACGCTTTGTTTTCATGTTGCCGCGCTCAAACAGCGCTGAAACATTTTTCCATGTGACTTTAGATTCCTGTTTAAAGCCAAGTGTGATGCATCTTCCTCTGTTTTATCAATAAGTCTGGCATGTGGTTTACACAGTTCACTGGAATGAAGGAGGGAGGGAGGGAGGGAGGGAGGGAGGGAGGGAGGGAGGGAGGTGTTTCCTTTCAGACCGTGTTTGTTGGACCTTTACGAATATCTTGTCATGTGAATCTGTGCTTTAGCAGCCTCTTGTGGTGCGTTTAATGACTGAAGGAGGTCCTGCTCACCCTCTGTGTATTTCTTTACCTGCACACTGAGACAAACACTGTCCCCATCAGGTTGTCCTGCAGGAGGTCATCTAGCAAAGCACTGCAGTCAGTTGACTCTGTAGATTGGACTGCAGGAGTCCTAATGTCTTCCCATGCTGTCCACCTTTTCTTACCCCGCTCTTGTCCCTGTTCTGTGTGACACTGTTGCTGTTGGAGCTGATTAGTTGCACAGATGTAAAGCTGTGGTTTCAGGGGGTCTGGCTGCAAGAGCTCCGTCTGGACAGGAACTCGACTCGTTCTGGTTCGTCCGCGGGCAGAAAGCACGACTCGAAATCTGATCCCTGAGCCCCGAGAGCCTAATGAGAAACATGCATTGTTGTTTCACCAGAGGAACCCTTTCTGGCTCATGGGTTAAATGGCAAATCTTATGTTTCTTATACGACCCACTGACATTCACCCACTCTTTATTTTATAATCTGCAATCAAGAGGTTTTTTTTTTCTGTGTCCTTGCTGGTCAAGATTTAGATGTGGAAGAACATTTTGTTCTTGGTTTCTGTTGATGCCAAGGAACGTCAGTGTAGAAATGAGAATTAAAGAAGTAATGACATAAAGCGTGAAACAGCTGAGGACAGACAGAATCAAAGACAGACCAGCGACTGGCAGAGAGGAAGAAAGAAATAGCTGCAGAGATTTGATTGGGACTAAAGATATCTAAAGGGAGGGGCCAGGGCTAAATCAAACTCAGCAGAAATGTGGACGGAGGAAGAAACTGATTGAAACGCTGTGAAATTTCTGTGTTCTGGACAAATTAGCTGCGTGATGGGTGAGCTGCATCGACTGTTTGTCTTTAGCCTCCTGGTGTCAGAGGTGTTGAAATCCTGCACAGTTTTAATGTAACCCAGGCCTGAGCTAAACAAACCTGGATCCCACCACAAGCCTGGATTTTCACCTGTGCTGCAGTTCCTACCATCCACCACCAGATGTCAGTAGATTTGGAAGTTGCACGGCCTGCAGGAGTCCAGCCGGTTTTGGCATCTGGAGACGGACGCTTCAGTTCAACATCTGTTGCAAAGCTTCAAGAAAATACTGACAATATTGTTTGTTTGGACAAGATGTGAATATTTAAAGCTTGGATATTTAATTTGCTCGAGGAGATGTCAGTGTCTTTTAGTCGTTCCAAATGTTCCTCTGGTTCCTATCGTTATGTTTTTGTTCCAGTGTCACTTCATGTGCTGGAGCTCTGGTCTCACCACCGTCCGGTCTCTGTGTTTCCCTCCACAGTTCAGATTCAGCGCTGGAGGTGACTCCGGACAGAAGGGACCCGCTGTGTCGGCTCAGGAGGCCCAGATGCAGGCGATCATGCAGCAGGCCAGGGTAACAGCTCACACCCACACACATCAGATTTATAGCTGTAAATGTTCAAAGTTATATTTTTGCCATTTGTGCTGCAAAACTAAATGGTGTGTCTTTGTGTTTATCTCACTCTCTCTGACAAACACATATAAATGCATGATCTATTCTAGCTTTTTTTTAATGACGTGACATATTCTTGTCTTTTATCTGCCCTCAGCTCGCTATGCGTGGCCCTACAGGTCCGATGGGTCTGACCGGCAGACCTGGCCCACTGGTACGTGTTTCAACCCACCTCAAGCAGCTAAACTGACTTTAACTCAGTAGAAATTTGAAGTTAGAAAAGGTGTTTGTGATCAGTTGCATAGAGAAATGAATACACAATCAGTTCACACTGTGTCTTTTGTTTTCCTCCTCAGGGCCCACCTGGTGTACCAGGACTGAAGGGAGAGTCTGGAGAGGCAGGACCTCAGGTACAAGATATCACAATGCTCAGTTTTGCTCTACATGAGCAAGCCTCTCAACGCTCACTGTGGAGCTTTCTTCATTTGATATTTCCAACATAGTTTCCAGGAAGTGCATAAAAAAACAACAAAATACAAACCTCCATGTTCTTCTTTCAGGGCCCACGTGGGCCTCTGGGATCCCCTGGACCTCCCGGAAAGGCTGGCAGACGGGTAAGAGTGACACAAAGCAGAGCTGTCAGCGGGCAAAGCCTGTAATATACACTCTGACACTCGTGCTGTAGATGATGTTTTATTTACACTTTGGAGTGCCGAGTTAAAACCCAGGCGTTTTCGAGCTGTCGCAGGATATTTGTGATCCTTCTACTCAGGCTGCGTGTTTTCAAACTTTTTTATTTTATTCCCTGAACAGGGTCGTTCTGGAGCTGACGGTGCCAGGGGCATGCCGGGACAGTCTGGACCCAAGGTGCCGTGTCCATCATACTTCATTTTTTTTGTTGTTGTTTCCCCTTCGTTTCCATTGCAGCATGTTTCATGAAGCCAGTCCGAAGATGTTTGGACAGGAAGTTGCTCAGTTTGTGTTTTTCCTGCTCATCAGGGCGACAGAGGGTTCGACGGTCTTGCTGGACTTCCTGGTGAAAAAGGACACAGAGTGAGTGCGGCTGTGGTCTCTCTGTGAAGGAAAAACAACACATGGAAGGGAAAAATCAGTGTTAAAGCAGAAAATGTTTGTTGTTATAGGGCGAACCTGGCCCAGCTGGACCTCCTGGTGCTCCTGGAGAGGATGGAGAGAGGGTAAATACAAAGAAGTTTACACCTTTCTGTTTTCCCTTTGGTTGTGGTGCATCTCATCCCCTCAGTGCTGCTGCTGCAGAAAGACAGAGCTGAACTCTCTCCTTTTGACCAGACTCACCTTTTTTTCTTGTCAGCAGCTGACTGAGTTTCACTCCCCCTCCGCCATCTTCGCTCTCTCTCTCTCATTTTTCTTCTTAATATTTTTTGATCTCCACACACCTTTGTCTGCCTCTAATCTCCCCCTCCATCCTCATTACCAACAGCTGATGCAACCCGATCCCCTCTTCTCCTTGATTTTTCTTTGTGCCTTCTCATTATCTCTTGCTCACTGTAACACACACTCTCTTTCACTTCCTCCTCCATTATCATTCACTGTCTGTTCCACAGTCTGACCCGTTCGCTCTCTCTTTCCCAGGGAGATGATGGAGAGATCGGACCCAGGGGACTTCCTGGTGAACCAGTGAGTGATCACATGTATTACCGTTCAGTCCTGTATTGAGAGATTGTATCATAGGGCTGAGATGAGAGCTCAGGGCTTCCTCTCATAATGTGTGTGTGTGTGTGTGTGTTAGCGAACAATAATATTCTCAGATGATATTATATCTTTTGCAGACTGCATATGCTGTTCGTATAAATGCATTTGCATGATATTGCTGGAAAGTACATGTTGATCAGGCCTTTTCCAGAGTCTTGTCTATGCAAAAGCATCACTGGAGGTGAGAGATGCAGGCAGTTCACATCAAGCTTGTTATAATAGCCTCCCACTCTCTCAGGCAGGATATTCCCCACAGAGGAGGAGGAGGAGGAGGAAGAAGAGGCAGAGGGTGGGGGGTGGGAGGGGGGACCATCAGCAAGACCTTGATATCTCTTGCTATGATTTGTTTTGTCCACCAGGGTGTGCTAAATTGGTTTGAATGTGCACGGTGTGTGCCAGGACAGTACGTCTTGTTAGGTAACTGTAGCTGTGAGGCAAAGCACAGGAAATTCAAAGCATTGTTTGATAGGCGTAGCTGTGGGGAATGAATGTGTAGTAAGAGAGGAGTGTGGGCTTTTAGTTCTCTCCTTAAAAAAAAAAAGTGACTCTGAAGAATATCCTCAAGGACATTTAGGAAGTCACGTTGCTTCCAGAAGTATAAGTTTGAGACTTGATTCAGCCGAGCAGAGTGTTTAATAATTCATCAGTTCCTTTCACAGGTGTGATATCATTCTCACTTTAATTTCCCTTCTCTCTCCACCAGGGGCCACGAGGGTTGCTCGGACCAAAGGGACCTCAGGGACCTCCCGGACCCCCTGTGAGTCGTCCCCCCCCCCCCATTACCCTCTCTTCTCTCACCTTTTCTCTTTTTTTTTTAATATCCAGCAGCACGTTGCCTTTCAGATTTACTGTTTTGAGAGCAGAATCAATTTTTCACCATCTCACAGGCAACGAGAACAAAAGACTCTTCAAATAGCATCCGCGGGGAAATAGGGAAACTCAATATATATCTCAGGCAGCATACGCAACCAGTAGCATGTGTTATATTGTTCCAACAGATTTAATTTAACATGGACACTGTGCATCAATCACAGCAGGATGTGGACTCTGTTCTGTATGTGTATGTTGATGTGTACGTGTTTGTTCGTCTCGTCTGTTGCAGGGCGTCACTGGGATGGACGGCCACCCAGGACCCAAAGGAAACATCGTAAGTGAAGCAAGAGCAGATTAAAGCCGCTGATGTAAAGAGTAAAAGATCATTCATTTACAAGATAAAACCATAAAAAACAACATCACACTCTCTAGTCTTTGATGCAGCCTCTCTCTTACACACACACACCAGTCTCATACTCACACACACCAGTACAATCAGACGATACTTAGCAGATAATGAAGAATAGGCCGGCTGTATTTAGGGCCATTTCGGAGGAGGTCGCCGCTGCCAGTTGTATCATTCCAGGTCAATTTCTGGTAGCGTGAGACCATAATGAGAAAATACCTGGCCGGAGCAGC
Organism: Caranx ignobilis; assembly: GCA_021432705.1. NCBI lineage: Eukaryota > Metazoa > Chordata > Actinopteri > Carangiformes > Carangidae > Caranx > Caranx ignobilis. The sequence goes on along the minus strand of MU270004.1, from coordinate 326,126 downwards.
TTGTCTGTTCAGTTGGGAACGATCCAACTAGGTAGAAAGAGAGGAAGAGAGAGAGAGAGAGAGAGAGATGGAGGAAGAACAACAGCTTTCCCAGAGTCTTGGACCGGAGCAACATAATTGATTGCCAGTTTTCTGAGAGGGAAGGTGTTTGTGGTTCAGCAGTTTCTTTCATTAGGAGAGAAGACGTGGGACTGTGAGTCTATCCATGTGTGTGTGTGTCATGGTATTGTGCTATTTACCCAAAAGTTATGGTGTATTTAGGTGTAAGGAGATGATAATGTAGTGATGCGCTCTGTTCAAAGCAACATTTCAGTTTTAACGCACCATACGGAGCAAACAAAACCCTCTTACCTCCACACGGGACAAGTAATGAGATTCCTAAAATTAGCTTTGTTTTGTTCTGTTATTTTTTCCCAGGGACCTCAAGGAGAGCCAGGACCTCCCGGACAGCAAGGCAACCCAGGTGCCCAGGTCAGTGATAAACACGTTGTTATGACTTTCCAAATTTTCCTCTTCATCCATCAGGGGAAATAGTTGTGAACGTTTTTTCCCCTCTTCCTCCCCCCACAGGGACTTCCAGGCCCCCAGGGAGCCATCGGACCTCCAGGAGAGAAGGTAAGACGACGTCAGGTGATCGCTGCATCTCCACAGTCGGAGAGAATCCAGCCATCTTACTAAAATGTTAATAAACACGGACTCTGAATCCATAAAACTGCAGGAAATTGATTTGCATGAGCTGGAAAGCCAAGTAGCTGTCGTATTCACTTCCAAATTCTTATCACACTGATATGCAAACGCAAACACTCCCATCTCCTCCCCCCTTTATCCCCAACACAGGATCAAATAGTGCAGACAGATTTTAATCCTGATACATTTTAATCCAATTTCAGCTAAATCACATTTGCCATCTGATGTGGCGGGTATTCGCTCTTTTTATTGAACAGCTGGAATTTGAGAACAAATAACGTAGGTATTATGTTTCTCCTGAAAGGAAATGTAAGAAGGCTGCGATGGTATTAGATGAAGTGTATAATAGGGTGAGATAGAGGAATAGACGCAAGATCATTTATTTGAAAACTTTGGTTCAAAGGAGTAATCAGTAGCCGACGCTGATTAAAACACAAGACACACAGCACAATAGATATCAGTGATAAAAGATCCACCATCTTGAGGTCGGTGCATCATTAAATCTTTGACACAAAGCCAGCTGCTTCACCTAAACGTAGAGAGTCGTCTCAGTGAAAGCAGCTTCGGAAAAGTTCAGGAAACAAAACAAGTCATCAGAGCCATCAATAAACATCCTGTAGAAGACATGATTGATCTGTTTATTCAGCACACGCCCACTACTCATGGTTCCCAGTGGTTAGCATGCTACCATGCTAAACTAAGATGGTGAAGATGAGAAAATACCTGCATGTTAATGAACATCAGTGCAAAATACACAACATCAACAGCCCAAGTGTGCCAGTTTACATAGGAAGCTCATGTTTATCGCCGTCAATTAGTCACAATTTGTGCATGATAGCATGCTGCTGCGCTAAACAAAGGTGGTGAACATGTTAAAATACCTGCTGAACATGTTTGGATAATGTTCATGAGTGTCAGTGTAAAGCTGCGAGGCAGCTAATGTTTAGCAATTACTACGTTAGCTTAGCATTTAGCTTCAAGCACTGCGTTAGACTCTTGTTTTCACCCACTCCTTGTTTTTGCAGACTTTTATGGCCCCTGTTACATTTGATTGCCTCGTGTTGGGTGACTTTCTGATGTCTTATTTACCCTAACCACTTGTTTCCTGTCTAGGGTCCCACTGGTAAACCAGGCTTGCCAGGAATGCCAGGAGCAGATGGTCCACCGGTGAGTTCACTTATCCACACGTCCAAAGAGAAACACATGAAAGTCAACCAGCCTCCTCCTCCTCCTCCTCCTCCTCCTCCTCCTCTCTCTTTCTGTCTTGTAAAATAAAATAAAATAAAATGTCATAATTGGCAAAACTGTGAGGAAGAAGGTTTTTTCACAGCAGCACATCAAATTGTGTTTGAATGTTTGAAAACCACTTAACGTGCTGACAGAAGATAGAGATAATTATTCAGCTTAAAAAACATACGTGTGATACACAGCGCATTAGCACAGTGCCACACACACACACACACACACACACACACATGCAAACACAGAGGACACCTGTGCCAATGGCAGCTGTGCCAGACATCAGAGAGACACGAAGACACAAGGAGGAGGGGTGGGGGGGGGGATAGCAGGTTTAGGTGAAAGACAGGGGAAAAGAAAAAGAGGATGCATCTTCCATCCGCCTCAATATTCTCTTCCTCCATCTCCACGTCGCCCCTTTTGCCCCCTCACATCTCTGTCTGATTCCTTTTCCTTTCCTCTCTCACATCACTAAAAACCCATCAGAGGCTCTGCAGAGCTTCTTTGTCTCATGAGAATGCAATCAATTTACTTGCAAACTTTTTTTTCTTTTTTTTGCTTTCTCTTTCTCACACTGGACGTCCATGTCTGTATTAGATGTGTGTGCAAAAAAAAAACCCCAAACTGTAGCCTACAGTGTATTTAAAGCCTCTGAACAGCAGTCCTGGCTTTTAGAGCCCAGTAATAGCTCTGTATTACTGTGCATTAAGGATAAAAAATCCCAAATGAGATTGAACTCTAAAAGCATCTGATTCCAATTTTCCACTTTGATTCGTCCTCCAGTTAGTTTTTTACAACCCCAACTCCTCAGTTATTGGGGTAAAGGGGGGTGGGGTGGGGTGGGGGGTGGGTGTTGTAGTATTTATGGTGGTAATTATCCTGAAATGAGATGCAATAATATTTCTCTTAATAATTCACAGGGTCACCCGGAAAGGAGGGGCCTCCGGGAGAGAAAGGACACATGGTGAGTTTTTTTATTTTCACACTTTTCAGAGCAATTCTTCTTCTTTTCTTAATTTTTAATGTTTTTTAAAGTTTCTCTTTCCTCCTTTCGTCCTAGTTCAGACAAATATGCATAAAACATTTTCCATTAATGTACTTTAGATAACACTGCGGGTGCTTCTGTGTACCGTAGTTGTGTGTATATGTGTGTGTGTGGTACAAGCTCTTACCAAACATCTCTCGCTCCAGGGCCCCGCTGGCCCTCAAGGACCCATCGGTTATCCCGGGCCCCGAGGCGTGAAGGTGAGTTGATCATCATCTGCTTAAAAAATGCATGTGTATTATTATCTCCTGGTGCTTTGCAATTAGCAGCTGTTATAGGCTAATAGTTTCTGACTGTCTTATTAAAAGTTCTTTAAAATAAAAATAGTTCGTTATTATTCCCAAGGTTTGTGAAACCAACCATGCGTGATTTTTTTTTTTTTTTTTTTGAGGGGTGAAAAGTTAACAAATTAAAAGCCCAAAGTTTCCTGCTGAATTCGTTTTTAGTTCAAAGCGGAAGCCACTGAACCAAAGACATAAAATCTTTTCTTAGCAATGCAAAGAGACAAAGACTGGAAAGTCAACTTTTCAGATCTTGCATCATGGACATGGTGCTGAGGTTAGTCACAGGGGCTGAAATGGGCTCCAGGCTCTTGAGCTCAGGGCTCACGGCTCAGGGGCAGTTCTCGTTAGCAGCTGATAAAACCTTACAAAAGAAAATCCCATCAGATGAAGAGGGGTGAGACTGATCCCATCATTACAGCTTACACTGAGAGAGAGGGGGGGGGTCACATGAGGATAATCACAAGAGTCGGACAAAAGTAATGAAACCTCAGAAACCGAGCGTAGCATCGGTGCAGCTCTTGTATATGTCCGACAAAACATTGAATAAGTTTTGAACTGTTTATGACAGACACACGCTGAATGATGAGGTCATGTATAAACTAGACTAGACAGCACCATTTTAGTTAATGGGCTTAAGAAATGACTGGGATCATTTACTAGTCATCTTGGAAATAATGGTACTGTAGCCCTGGTTGGGAGTCACTGTAGTGGCTCCAAAATATCGAACCAATCCCAGGCTGTGTGGGCTTCAAAGGGTTAAATGCATCAAGTTATGTCAATCAGCAGCATCGGATTACTTTATAGTGTTGTAGATTCTGGTGGTGAATATCCTCCCATCACAGTGGGACTTAATCCTCCATCCATCCACTTCACACCCTCCTCCTCCTCCTCCTCCTCCTCCTCCTCCTCCTCCTCCTGCTGCTCCATGTAACTCCTGTCTGTTCTTGCATCACAGGGAGCCGATGGTGTGCGTGGCCTTAAAGGAAACAAGGGTGAAAAGGTAAGATCAGATCAGATCGATGTGGATCGGCCTCGGCTGAGCTTGGTTTGGTTGTGATTGTGCAGGAAAAAGAAAAGAAGAAGAAGAATATGAGACTTTGAACTTTGAGAGCAATTGGATTATTTGTATGAATTATACTGAGCATTAGTGGTGATGATGATGAGAGTGGTGGAGGTCTTGCATGAAATGTTTCATGCTAATGATGCTCTCAATGAAATCTCTGGTGAAACTCATCTGAATTTCTGCTGCTACGGAAAAAAAAAACACACACACACAATCAAGAGTTACTATGGCAACAAGGGATCTTGCCAAGATTTCATATCTGTGTGTGTGTGTGTGTGTATGTGTGTGAATGAATACAGCACAACTGATTTCACCATCTGTATTATCCATTTCTTCTCCTTCATTACATCCTCACCTCTCTTTATTCTCCTGCCAGGGAGAAGACGGCTTCCCGGCTTCAAGGGAGATATGGGTGTCAAGGGTGACAGGGTAAGGCTGCTTTGATTATACTTTATCACCTGGATGTGTCAATCAATTAGTGTCTGATCAGTTAATACAGACTAATCAAGACGGCTCTAAGTCCTGGATTGTTTTTTGGGGGGTGAGGGGGTGGGGGCTATGTGTTGTCGCAGGTGACCTTTACACGAACTAAATCAAAGCACGAACCATGTCTGTCACGTCGGCCCCTCGTGACCCCCCCCCATGCCTCTGTGACTGTTACTATGGGATTGTGGGAAATGAGCAAACATAAGGTGTTGTTCCAGTCGCCAGCTGTTGGTTCAAATGTGTTTACGTGAGCGGTTTCCAATTCCTTTCCTATCCCCCCTGTTCCCCGCCGTTCTTCTGACTCTCTGTCAGTCAGTCCAAACCGCAGCAACTCCAGGAGTTTGACAGCTTCACCCGGGCAACAGTCTCCACGTCTTGAACCGCATCAGGGATTTACAACTGTCATATCGAGAAGAGAAACACCTCCTTACAGCGAGAAACATAACTTGCACCAGTGCTTACTTCAAACAGCAAACCGCCAACCCCAATTCCTGACCTGGCTCTGTGCAGCTCGGTGCAGAAATCAATGGCACTTTAAACCCTCTATAACCCGATCGAGGGACATGGGGGGGGCTCAGGCCTGTTTTCCTCTGGAGATGCAGCAGATCTAGATGAAAGCAGAGATTTGAGGAGGCCCACTGCTCTGGAGGAGACACACATGGACTAGAATATCAATGACTCATTTTTAAGCGTGCCTATGAAAAAAAGCTTGTGAGTGTGTGTGAGCCAATTTAAAGTGTTTTCTTTGATGAGCTTGCGAGCGCGAGTCAAGTACAGTTTGCTTGATGCCGTTTTATGTGCGCTGGAGGATCGGAGCATGCGCGCTCCAGTGCAAACTCTGCACAAGCCTCTCACCAGATAGGCCGACCTTTCACACGCCGCTGCGTCACAGCTGCAGCGGCTGGTTGTCACAGCGAGTTTGTACTCTATCATTTAGTGTGTGAAGGAGAGCACACCACAGAGTGGAGCCATAATAGGATCGCTAACTGCAGCAGCAGGAAGCTGCCTGACTTGATTGTTAAAACAACTTTACACAAACAGCAGCTTTCAAACCTGAATTAGAGGTGAATTAGAGATGCACATGCAAACCTCAGTGAATAAATGATAATGTAATAGTGCGTAAAACATCTTTATTTTTTCATGAGAAGACATGACAGTACTCCATGTATGGACTCCTGGAAGCTGAGCAGTAACTCCTCTGCAGACTCTGACCACTGGGGGCGCCACAGCAGGATGTGCGCGAGCGTTGCTGGCAGTAACGTGAATGTGTAATGTGATGGGATGGTTCACGCTGTTCCTCTGACTCACAGCTGGGGGCAGTATCGGGCCAGAGAAGAAAAAAAAAAACACTAAACCGAGTGAACAATCCAGGCTTTAATGTGATTTTAAAAAACATGGTTGTAAAACAGAAAACTGCACTTTGTAAATTAAAGGACAATAAATCTAAATCCATGTTTGTTCCAGTGAACAATCGTTCATAATATTCATGTGTCTTCCAGGGAGAGCTTGGACCAGCAGGACCCAGAGGAGAGGACGGTCCAGAGGGGCCAAAGGGTCGCTCAGGTCTCCCAGGAGATGCCGGTCCTCTCGGTCCGAGCGGTGAGAAGGTAAAACTTTTTGGCCTTTTCAAGATTTGACTCTTTAACAGGATGAAAACAGAAGTTGTTATTTGGTATCATCACTCATGTTTTGATCTGGGATGATGGCTCAGCAGGGCTTAACGAGCAAAATTGTTTTTCCGATCATCCTCCCTATCACTGCTGCTGCTGCTTCTCTTGAAGCAACAAGAAGCGTAACAATGGATTCAGTCCTTAACATTTTATTATTGTGGAAGTTGAACACAGAGCAAATCTGTTGCTGTTAAAAGTGGTGCAGATGTTGCTGCACGTGAAAACCCTCGGTGCACCTGTTTTGCACATACAGTAGATTTTGCATTATAGATGTAAACTCAGCTGTGTGTCTGGATCACATGTGAGATAAGAGCTGAGTCACTTTCACAGGCAGCATGTCGACAGTCAAACACAGAGCTGGCTCACTGCTCAGCAGGTGCATGTGCATATATTAATGTAGTTCTTTACCACTGGAATAAGACACTGTTGGTACAGCATCACAGATTAATGTGATGATTTTATGGCATGAAAACAGCATCTTACGTCACATTCATGCAAAGTATATCATGTTTAACGTACAAATCAGAAACATTATGAAGTATTTTGGGCACTGGCCCAAAAACAAAAACCTCAAAATGGAGCAGATTTTACACATAAAGTTGAGTTCAGTCATCAGAGAAGCACTCAGCCACAGTCTGAGCTTTGTGAAGTCTGAAAAACAACTCACTGCAGTGTGAAAGTTTGACTTGATACGAGCTGTAGAAAAAGTCCAGAATATCTGACTTTGCTGAATCGATTGTGACCGTTGTGTGTGTTTTGATGTGTGTATAATGAGTTCCCCTCCCTCCTCTTTTTTTCTTTTTTTTTAAAATGCAGCTTTCATTTGCTGCAGTGGCCTTTCATGAACCTGGAAGAAGTAAACCTGTTTTTTTTCTTCTCATTTTCAGGGTAAACTGGGAGTTCCTGGTCTGCCCGGATACCCAGGAAGACAAGGACCAAAGGTAACGGCGCTCACATGTCTGAACCGTCTCCTCATTAAGTCTGTGAATTCTTTATATAAATAAAGCCACTTGAAACAGGACGCGGTGTCGCCGCATTAATACACGCTCCTGTGCAGATTTGAAAGAGAATAAAAAATCTGCACGTTTGCATGTGAAGGCAGCTTCTCTGAGCGTTTCGATGGTTCGTCCTTTATCCACAGCCACAGCTCTGACAACCGGACATGCTTGAAGCTCCGTGATCAAAGAGCCACGGATTTAAATATGCCTTTTGGCAACAATAACCCACTGCTGTTATTTACACAGCACCCAGTGTCCTGTTGCGTTTAATAAGCCAGGGGAATAAACAAGGGATGTAATATTTGATGTTTCTCTCTCTGTCTGTCAAATGATTAATTACTGCCTTTCTCTCTCACACACACAGGGATCTCAGGGTTTCCAAGGTTTCCCTGGCGCCAACGGAGAGAAAGGAACTCGGGTACGTCAGATAGACTTCTTATTAATCTCCTCATTCCTATAAAGGCTGGATCAATAGAGGCTCTGCAGACAGGGCTCCTGTCCAGGCTCCAGATATATCAACCAACAGGATGCATGGATCTAATCTACAGACTTTCTACCGGGAACACAGAGACCGTTCTCTCCCCTCTTCTCCACTAACTCACGTCCAAACGACCCCCAAACTTTGTTTATCATGTTGTTAAACTTGAACAATGTTAAAATTTTGTTGTTTTTAAAGAGATGGGGTCATTAGTTTTGGCTACAAGACTAATGGTTTGTCACCACGAGTTGGGGCAACGCTCACAAAGATTTTCATCTTCGCTGAAGGATAAAACATTTGTGAAGTTTATGAGAGCGAGAGCCGGCAGACAGAACCAGATAATAGCACCATTAACATAGTTTCACTGCACTTGTTTGAAACTTAAAAAGCCACACTAAAAGATGTAATTGTTGCTCTCATTAAAGATGCATGCATCCGCTGTAATTGCAATATTTCTTTAAAGTCGTTACACTGTGCATTTATTGTTTATTTCCTGAGCTGGTAATGGATGTAATGTGAAGCGATGATGAATACAGATGGTAGTTTTGCAGCAGGTGATTCCTAATTAACGATAAAAGATGATCTCCGAGTTACTAAAGGGCCCCGATTCTCGTTGAAATCTGCTCGCAAATGTTCGTGTCTGCTGGCATTAGAGTCCTCCGTCCAGAGGATGCAGCCTCTTTAATGATGCCAGTGCCACTCCTTTGATCATTGTGTGTGTGTGTGTGTGTGTGTGTTGGTCGTGTCCACAGGGAACAGCAGGGAAGCCTGGCCCACGCGGACAGAGAGGACCGACGGTGAGTCTTACTCAGCACTTACTCCTGCTTAGATACAGATGGCAAACTTGGCACCTGAGTGGAAGTGGAGGTTTCATCCTGTTCAAAAGGGGCGAATCCAAACTGAGAGAGAGAGACAGACAGGATTAGACTCAACATTTTTATCAGCTCACAAAAAATAACTCTCAGGATGATTTTTTTTTTTCTCTCTAGGGGCCTCGAGGAGAGAGAGGGCCGAGGGGACCAACAGGAAAAGCTGGACCAAAGGTGTGTGGATGATTATTTGTGTTTCACTTTGCTTTCATTTGTTCTCATCTTAAGTCCCGTCGTCTCATCCCTGCTTTTCGCTCTCTCCAGGGTAACTCAGGAAACGACGGCCCACCAGGACCTCCCGGTGAGAGGGTACGTACCATCTTTGGTCAGGTGTGATCGCAGGTAACAGCTTCAGTAAGAGACTGAACTGATCACGGACCAAGCTGTCTTTTTTTTTTTCTCCTTGTCTGTTTCAGGGTCTTCCAGGGCCTCAGGGACCAACTGGTTTCCCAGGACCAAAGGGCCCACCTGTAAGTGCCCCCACGGCGCAATCCCATCATGCTCTCTGCTGCATATTCACAGACACTCATCATGCTTTTTGTTCTGTTTTTTCCACTAGGGACCTGCAGGGAAGGACGGACTGCCTGGACATCCTGGACAGAGAGGAGAGACTGTGAGTGAACCGATCTGATTATTCACCTCTTTATTGTCTTCCACCAAAATCAGATCTGTTGACTAACCTGTTTTATTAATATTATTGTTATTTCCTTCTTTATCAGGGTTTCCAAGGCAAGACTGGCCCCCCTGGTCCCCCAGGTGTGGTCGGACCTCAGGTGAGCACTGTATATTTCTCATGAAACGTTTTACCGTACCTGTAAGTCCGGCACTCAGGTGTTGTTTATACAGTCGACCCTTCATCCATTATGTATAAACGTTGAACAGACCTCTGCTCGTGCCAGCTGAGAGCGCTGATGATAATGGAGCTGTATGTGGCCTTAATGACTAGTGGCCCACCCACACAGCAAATGTTCAGCTCCTGCACGCCGGCGTTTTTTGTGGTGATAGCAGGAGGAATCATAACGTCTTCTGTGATTTGAATTGCTGATTGTGCTCACACTCTCTTCCTCCTCCCTCTGCCACCTCCTCCTCCTCCTCCTCCTCATGATGGTGTTGTATCCATGGTTCTTTTTTTTTAATGTTTTATAGGGACCAACGGGTGAGACTGGACCAATGGGAGACCGCGGCCACCCTGGACCCCCTGGCCCACCTGGTGAGCAGGGTCTACCTGGAGCTGCAGGCAAAGAAGGAGCCAAGGTGATGCATGAAGTCCTCAGTTTTGTCTCACCTTTATCAGTTCACACACACACCTGTTTGAGTGTTTCTAACACTGGTTTCCCTGGTGCTCTGACCTCCAGGGCGACCCCGGTCCTGCTGGCCCAGCAGGTAAGGACGGCCCTCCTGGGCCAAGAGGTTTCCCCGGAGAGCGAGGTCTTCCTGGGCCCGTGGTGAGTGCTGCCTTCTGCTCCTCTCCAACTTAATATCTCTCACAGCGTGGTGGTTATTATTGCATAATAGTTCTGGGCTGTTAAATCTCTGTAAGACTATGGTGAACCTCAAGAATGAGACATGATATCAGATCCCTGTGTGGGCTTCAGTACAGGAACACTGTGCTCCAGGGTGTTTATTTATTTTTTATATATATTTTTTTCTCACTCGACAAAGTCATGTCCTGCTTGTTATGCAATCCACACTTATTTGTTGGCAAAACAGCTTTTTCATTTAACTTTATAGCTGCTGAAATGATGCGATACACCTGTTCCTCTGCAGTGGAACCGATGCTTGCAGCAGTTTTTTTTTTTTTTTTTTTGCTAAAAAGCTGCTCTCAGCGTCCACTTCAGGGACCATAGGAGGTTTTTCCCCCATCTCACGCTGAGCCTGTTTCTAAAGCCGGCGGGAGGGGGGGGAGTCCGTCCAGTCTGTGTGAGATGTGGATGTGTTCCTCCTACAGATGTGCTTGTTTTCTGACGCTGTTGTTTTTATTGTGTTCTGCAGGGGGCTCACGGCCTGAAAGGGAATGAAGGTCCTCATGGTCCCCCCGGCCCCGCTGTGAGTACAAACCACTGCATCGCATCCTCACTTTGTCGCCCTCCCTCCTCTCCTCTCTCACCTTCCACATTTCGTCTCCATCTGTGGGAATTGTCTCCGTAGTAAAGTTCCCACCCTCATTTGTTCCAGGCTCTTACACAACATAATGATATTCAGTTTGCTTCTTACATAACAGAGGTCTGACCTATTTGGTGCAAGTGTCTGACATTGTGAGTGAAAACTTTGCTGTTTATTGGTAAATGCTTGCTGTAGGGTTCTCCTGGTGAGCGTGGTCCCGCCGGCCCAGCCGGACCCACAGGTCTTCCCGGACGTCCTGGCCCCCAGGGACCCCCAGGCCCCGCTGGAGAGAAAGGTGGACCGGTAAGATGTTATTGAGATTACTGCGACCGAACGTGACTGTTGAGAAATAAGAAAGGTAAATAAAGCGCAGCTGACAACATGGTGGTGGTGTCACTATACTAAACATTACAGGGAGAGAAAGGACCTCAAGGCCCAGCTGGTAGAGACGGTATTCAGGGACCTGTGGGTCTGCCAGGACCTGGAGGACCTCCAGGACCACCTGGAGAGGACGGAGACAAGGTGGTTTGTTTTCTTTTCCAGGTAACAAAGGATTTGCATCACACACTAAACGTTCACAGCTGAGATCTGAGCTGGATCTCCTCTCATCTCTCGTCTCCCTCTCTTTCTCCCTGCGACCTTAAACGCTCAGAGGAGAATTTGTCTGACAGAGTTTGCATCGATTAGCAGATCTTTAAAACACAAACCTGCCTCGTTGCTGCTTTGTACCCTCCTGTTCAAACAGACAGAGGAGAGAGGAGGATGGAGGAGGGGGAGCGGGAGGAGGGTGGGGCGTTCGGTGGCAGCGACAGAATGTGTAAAAGTGACCCTTTGATATTCAGAGGCATCGAGTATCTCCACATCCCCTCTGAAAACATTTGCGGGGAAGATCATCTGTGGAGATACTCGGAGGATAATCTCTCCTCCTTTGAAGAACGCCTCAGTTCTTAACTGGCCTTACACACCCCGCTCCCTGTGGTTCTTAGAGACGGACACAGAGAATACAGCCATGTAGATAAAAAGGATCCCACAAGCTAATGTTTACACACATTCAGACACTTTCTCATTATGAGTCCAGGTCCACAGGGGAAACGGACAAATCCAACCCCCCCTCTTTTTTTTTTTTTTTTTTTTTTTTTTAATTTAAGAGACTTAATGCTGCAGCCTCACAAAGAGCATTATCTGACTCAAACCCAAAGGCAAACGCCGGTGGGTTTGCTAAGTTATTAGCAGCATTTTGCTGCAAACACCCACAGCCTGTGCAGGCTTTGAAATAATAGTGAAAGGTTCGTCACTGTGGGGATTGTGGTGCAAACAGGTTGAGATGGGACTAATTATCTCCTCTGTTTTGGCTGCTAGTAGCACCAAGTGACTCAAACCAATCAGGATGGGAGCTATATTTGTCACCACTAGTTAGAAGAAGGAATGATGTAATTGAAAAACATACACACACACACACACACACACACACACACACACACACAGGCCTTTTAAAAAAGGCAGAGCATCAATGAGAGTCAGGTTTTGATGTGTCATGTTTGAGTGCTTCAGTAAAATCCTTTTTGTCAGATTTGATCTCCCTCTCTCTTGTGTGTTAGTTTTGACTTTTGAGATTTTTTTTTTTTTTTTTTTTTTTAATCTGAATTTTGTCTTTTTTCGTCCTCAGGGAGAGCTCGGAGAGCCGGGCCAGAAAGGAAGCAAGGGCGACAAAGGAGAACACGTAAGTCGCTGTTTTTATTTACAGCATCATCAAATCCAAAGTCAAAGTCACTGTGAAGTTAAATTACAGCAACAACTACCTTCGTCTGCAGGGTCCACCTGGTCCCACTGGGCCTCAAGGACCTGTCGGAGCACCTGGTCTCGCTGTGAGTGTCCATCTTGGGTTGTGTGTTCAGATTCATTCAGTGCCTCCAGTGTGTGTGTGTGTGTGTTTGACATCTGGTTGTTTGCGGTGTGTAGGGTGTGGATGGTGAGCCCGGTCCCAGAGGTCAGCAGGGTCTGTTCGGCCAGAAGGGAGATGAAGGATCAAGAGGATTCCCCGGACCCCCAGGTCCAGTCGGGCTCCAGGTACGAAGCAGGAGACCACAATGAAGAACACAACGTCGATGTCGTCAGGTGTTGGTGAGAGTGTGTGTGTGTGTGATTCAATAATCATCCTGTGCTCTCTCTCTCTCTCTCAGGGCTTACCTGGTCCACCTGGTGAGAAAGGTGAAACCGGAGACGTCGGTCAGATGGTGAGAGTTTCTGATCGTTATCGTCACGATACAAACAGGATGAAGGTCGAAATGTGTTTCTGAATTACATTTCTCATTGTAACACAGGGTCCACCTGGCCCCCTGGTCCCAGAGGCCCCTCAGGACCCCCGGGAGCTGACGGCCCCCAGGGACCTCCTGGTGGTATTGGAAACCCTGGTGCTGTTGGGGAGAAGGTAATAATGCTTTCCTCATTTGTTTTTAATGTGTAAACACGAAACGTCTCCACAGTCACATCAACTCCTTTTTTTGTAGGTTTTTGCTCTTTTGTGCTTTTTTTATTTTCTTTCTCTGACATTAATTGTTCTGTCGGTCATTAACTAAAAGCACTTTTTTAATCACTGTTTCTGTGAACACAGACAAAATTAAAACCCGTTTTTTATTTTAGTCAAAACTCCAGAGATACCGTTTTCATTTCATCCACATAATTACACACAGAAACGCTGATTTCATCGTCTCCTGGAGACTTTGCTGCCCATGTGAACGCTGTTGTTATTTTGACGGCTGTATAATTACGATACTCGCGCTCTGGTCTCTGGTCTCTGGTCTCTGGCCTCCTGCCCTGTTTCTGCTCTGAAACTGTCTGTTGCTTTTAACATGGATGATAGGAGCAGTTGTTGTTGTTGTTGTTGTTGTCTCTCTCATGGATGTGAGGTTTTTAATGTGTAGCTCTTGCACATTTTTTCCAAAGAGCTCGACAAAACAACAATACAAAGGCGCTCCAAGTGTCGCCTGATGTCATGAATCCCCGACCACACCTGTGGCACCTGTCACATCCCTCATTGTTCACCTGCCTGGTGTGATCCGCCTTTAATCCAGCCACTGTGTTTTCGGTGTAGCTGGCAGTTTGTTTGAGCACTCTGCGGTGAAGCCTGATTCCTCTTTACGAGGTTTTTTGCAGCTGTTAATATTTCACATGTCTATTTATATGATACCCCGTTTTTACTTTCCACTCCCCGTTTGCTGCAGAGTGACAGATGCACAGAGCAGCTAATGGACAGCTGATGCTGACGGCGCCGTACCTGTGATGCTAAGATGATGAATGCATTATTGAAGGTGCCTCTCGTAACATCATCATCTCCCCACTCTTTATCATTTGTTGCTGCTCTTTCATTACGAAGGGCCTGCTCTGTGGGCAGCACTCCGCAGGCTGCTGGACCACACCACACCGCAGCGCTGCGCACTTTCAGCGTAGTAGTGATGGTGTGATTTGTTTTCATCTGGTTCAGTCAATAGAATCACCTTTGAGCTCCTTCATAATCTCCCCGAGGAGTGAGGAGTGAGGCCGCCTGTCCTCCTGTGCAAACAAACACACTCTCTCTGTCTCTCTCTGGCTCTTGGCTAATCGTGCTTCAGCTGATCTGGCATTTTATTAGCCAGCCCTTGGAGCTGGCAGAAACCGGAGCTCAGAGGTTTTGTTTTTTTTTTTTGCAAACACACCCCTCATATACCAGTGATGAGCAGCTGTCAGTCATGCTCTCCCTCCCCTCCCCACCCCATCCCACCAGCATCAGCAGATTCTCCCACCACTAGCGTAAGGATACAGTCACGGTTAAGGCTTCTCTAACGCAACACAGCAGCATTAAAGACCTGTGTTTGCTGCTAATACAGAAGGATCAGTCATGCTTTTCAAAAACAGGCGCACAAACTGCTTAAAGTGGATTTCTTGACAGCAGCGAGAGAGAGAGAGACGTTGTGGAAGAGAGCCAAGCAACCGTTTCTAAAAAGTATTGCTGGATATTCACAATACAGAGCTGCTGGTCATGCTACAGAGGATCTAGATATGCTCATCAGAACACATCACAGTGCAGCAGAGCTCTGCAGAGCTGCGCCATCGATCGCTTCCCTCTCAGCCCCTTAAACATGACAGGGGCTAATATTTCTCACTGAAACAGGTGTGGCAGGGTGTGTGTGCAGAAAACGGCCCAAAGAGGAGGAGGAGGAGGAGGCAGGATGGTTAGGGCTCATGTGACAGTGAATAACGATAGTGTCCAGCAGCGTATAGGTGAGTCAACAGGGCAACTATCCAGAGAAGAGGACAAGATGTACGAGCAGGGTCCGGGGAGAAGAGTGAGGTCAGCACCGGCCACCCAATCCACCGGCCCTTGATGGATTGAAATCTCTGGTGTCATCTCTTTCTGTCCCCATTAGGTTGGACAAGGGCACCTGGACAGTGAGAGCTGCTGTGAATGATGGGATTTTTAGATCCTGTGTTGAACCAACAAATCACCCGCTGATAACCTACGTGTCTCTCTCTCTCTTTCTCTTTTTCTTTCTTATCAGGGAGATGCTGGTGAAACAGGAGAGCCAGGTCTTCAGGGAGAAGTTGGCCCACCAGTGAGTTATCAGATTTTACTCCATCCTTTTTATTTTGACATGATAAGAAAAAGTAAAGGAGCAGCTGGATCAGTGCTGGTCACCATCACAGATAACATGTTTATCTCCAGTCACTGTAAAGGATAAAGAAGATGTTTCTTTTTCCTCTGAGGTGGAAATTTCTCATTTTTCTGCATTTTTTTTAAAACTCCAGGGTCCACGAGGAGAACGAGGAGAGAAGGGAGAGGCCGGTCCAGCTGGTGCAGCCGGGCCTCCCGGTCCTAAGGGTCCCCCTGGAGATGATGGTCCCAAAGGCAGCCCTGTACGCTCGAGTCCCCTTTTTTAAAAATAGACAACATATCGACCTGAAAATAAATGTATTAGCTAAAAAAAAAAAAAAAAAATCTAATGCAGCTTTTATTGATTTTTTTCAGGGTCCAAGTGGTTTCCCTGGCGACCCCGGCCCCCCTGGAGAGCCCGGTCCTGCTGTGCGTGATCTCTTTTCTTCACAGCTTGTAGTTGTTGTTGTTGTTGTAACGGATCATGTCTGAGGTTCTGTTCTGGTTCTGGTTCTCCTGCAGGGTTTAGATGGCCCACCTGGTGACAAGGGAGATGATGGAGAGCCTGGTCAGGCTGTAAGTGTTGATGACACTGCCCTGTTTGTGTCGTTACTGTCAAAAATCAAACGTTTCTTTTAATTTTCACCCTCTGAAATTTTAACTTAGGGTTCACCTGGACCCACTGGAGAGTCTGGTCCCTCTGGACCACCAGGAAAGAGAGTGAGTCTCTCCTCCGCAGATTTTTTTTTTAATCAATGTTAAAAATGCTGAAATATTCTGTTTTTGCACTCTGCAATATTAATCTGTGTCATCTCTTTTTGTTTTTAAATAGGGACCCCCCGGAGCTGCAGGACCTGAGGGAAGACAAGGAGAGAAGGGAGCCAAGGTAACGCATCCAACAAAAGATGCACATGCTTTATACCAAATGAGCAAGAATCAAATGGTTCATGTGTTTCCTGTGTCTTTATTGTGTGTGTGACAGGGAGAGCCTGGATTGGAAGGTCCCCAAGGAAAGACAGGTCCCGTTGGTCCTCAAGGATCACCTGGCAAGCCCGGTTCTGAAGGCCTGAGGGGTATCCCTGGCCCAGTTGTAAGTAAAAGTGTTTCTCACCTTCAGTTGTGTCGAAGAGTTTGTGATAAAAGAGTCAGAGCTCAGGAGACGAGACGAGGTGAAAGACACTTTTGTCTAATTGGTGTTTCTGTGCAGGGAGAGCAAGGTTTACCTGGACCTCCAGGCCCAGACGGACCTCCTGGACCCATGGTGAGTAGAAGTGGCTCCAGCCGACCTTTTGACCTGAGTTTCCCAGTCTGCAGCTGCATCTGATCACTTGCCTCCCCCCTCCCACAGGGCCCCCCTGGTTTACCTGGATTGAAAGGAGACTCAGGTGTCAAAGGAGAGAAGGTGAGCTCCTCCAGCATCTGCACGAGTCAGCCGAATGTTTCCATGTGGAGCATAAACTACAGTAACAAAGACTAATGGATGTAATTTACTTCCAGACTGATTAGATGTGTTGTTTGCCTGCAGCCATCAGATCATTACTCTAATGATCAGAGCCTGAGCCAGATAGATATATTATAGGACTAATGTTTGTGATGCTGTGTTATTGACTGTTGTATTGATGATAATGTCTGTGTGTGTGTGTGTGTGTGTGTGTGTTCTCTGCCCTCAGGGCCATCCAGGTCTTATCGGTCTTATTGGACCCCCAGGCGAGCAAGGAGAAAAGGGTGACAGAGGCCTCCCTGGTCCTCCAGGAGCGTCCGGTCCCAAAGGAGACAACGTAAGCTGATCGAAGCGCACAGAAAAGAAACAAAAAAAAAAAAGATCCCACACATGCCCACACGTTGTATTTTTAATTCTGCATGCACCAAACCAGACGGTGAGTGTTGTAGGAGAGTAAGAGCCACGTGTGCCAACCCAACAACCAACAACCAGCAACCCAACGTCCCACTGAAAGTTACTGATTTATTTTTGTGGTCTTTTTTTTTTTAAATCTAGTAAAAAGCGAAACGCAGGCAGTGGTGTTAATATGTGCCATCCCGATCAGAGCTGTTGCATCAGGAGTAAATATTTCTTCTTCTTCTGTTGTTTGTTATGTTCTCACACACTCTCTCTCTCCTTCTTCTTCAGGGTATTGCTGGTCCCTCAGGTCCCCTCGGTCCCCTGGGTCCTCCTGGATTACCTGTAAGCCTCTGCTCATCATATCCACCAGCACAGCATGTGTGCACCAGACTCAGTGTAATAAGTGCAATGAGCTAATATTGATAATCTCTGTGTGTTTTAGGGTCCTCCTGGTCCCAAAGGAGCTAAAGGTTCATCAGTAAGTGTTTAAACGATGGTTAAAGTTTTACCAATGAAAAAAAATCGTGTGATGTTCAAGATTAAACGTGCGTCTGTTGTTTTCAGGGTCAAACTGGACCAAAGGGAGAGTCTGGTGTACCAGGACCTCCTGGCCCTCCTGTGAGTTAATGCACTTACAGTTTTCTTTTGAACAGTGTCGTCATGTTGTGTGTTGTGTAAATGCGGGGTCATTATCTCTTGTTTTGTTTTTTTTGCATAATCTCCTTCCCTCCTCACCTCCGTCTCTCTTCCTTTCATCTCTCCTTCACAGGGTCCTCCCGGCGATGTGATCCACCCACTTCCCATCGTGGCTCCCATTAAGGGCAGAACGCGCAGGAACATCGACGCCAGCCAGATGGTGGATGATGCAGCCATGGACGCCAACTACAAGGACTACGACGACGGCATGGAGGAAATCTTCGGCTCGCTCAACTCCCTGAAACTGGAGATCGAGCAGATGAAGCACCCGCTGGGCACGCAGAACAACCCCGCTCGTACCTGCAAGGACCTGCAGCTCTGCCACCCTGATTTCCCTGATGGTTTGTATCATCTTCCACCAGGCCCGTCATCCAATCATCCACCACCCCTCCAGCTTTTAATTTCATGCACATGGCAGCTCGGTTGAGATTTTGAGGAAAGAACAATACACCTCCAAAATGAGGATTTTAGCTGACTTGTGCACAGTTGTTTCATAATGTGCATGAAAAATAAAGATATTTAAGTTAAGTTTGCAAAGATGCTAAACTTTCCTGCTGCTAGAATTTAATGGTAGGACAGGAAAAAAAAAGTAATTTGATGACATCCCCATGAGCCTCAGATAATCGTCTCTGACTTTTTATAGACCTAACGATGGAGAAAATAATAATTAGTAAAAAAAAAAAACGTCTTTAATCATGCTGCAGTTTGAATATTTTAGCAGTTAATCTGTCGTAGCTGCACGACACGCACATATGGATGAGTTAATCCATGTATTTCCATTTCTGCATAAGAACATAAATACGCCTTAAATGCTGAATTTAATAGAAACAATTGAGAGTTAGTTGAAAATTCAGTGAGGAAACATGAAATGATGGGAGTTTGGAAACACTTATATCATACGATAGGGAGGAAGACAGAGACATGAATGATACTTGATGTCAGATCATACAGTGTCAATGACAACGCCTTGACCTGCAGGAGAACAGTGGAGCCTTCACTATAATTGCACTCATCTCCCTCTCTTTTTTTCCTCCCCCTCTCCCTCCCTCTCTCTCTCTCTCTCTCTCTCTCTTCATCTGGTCAGGCGAGTACTGGATTGATCCAAACCAGGGCTGCTCTCGAGACGCCTTCAAGGTTTACTGCAACTTCACAGCAGGTGGAGAGAGCTGCATCTTCCCTGATAAGAAATCTGAAGGGGTAAGTCCAGGCCTGGCATGTGCACAGTGAACACACACAGTGAGCAGAAACACACACACACACACACACTGTTGTTTATGATTTGATTGACAGCAAAGCAGTGTAAGCCTAATACTCCAGATAGTTGAATATATATAGTAATTGTCTTTTTTTTCTCTCACATCTGGGACTAACTGTATAAATAACCTGCACATCTCCAGACAGCACCGTTTCTATTGTAGCTACTCATGTACCTGCATAATGAGCCTGCATGATGTTACCTGGTGTGTGTGTGTGTGTGTGTGTGTGTGTGTTATTATTATGAGGAGGAAGAAGACGATGTGGGAGATGACTCAGCACCAGGACTCCCCTGCATCTCCCACGAGGACCCAGAGTTATTTTACAAACATGTTAAAGCTCAGTTTAGTTCTGACACGTTCACTCGTTTCAGCCGTTTTCAGACAGAACGCCAGTTAAGGACTTCATCGTCACCTTGTAAAAAAAAAAGAAAGGCCTCTGGCAGGTGACAGGAGCAACCAGACGCCTTTTTGGGGTTCATTATGCAGGAGTGTGTGTGTGTGTGTGTGGAGGAGTGGAGCTGTGCAACAGCGGGAACACACTTGTCTCTGACAAGTCGGGGGTTGTGTAATAGCACAGAGCTACAGCCATTTTAATGATCCCACTCACCGAGCCTCAGAGGAGCAGGAGTTTGTTTAAGCTCAGAATAATGAAACAGACTTTTTATAGCCTGCTGCCACTGATGATGATGATGATGATGAGGGATGACGGGCGGCTCTCATTAGCGCTGGGTATTGCTACAGATTTACTGAATCGATTTTATATTGATTCATTCGAGATTTTTCAGTTTTAACACCAAGTTATAAAGAGCAAATTGTACAGTCAACATCGTTCCTGTAATCACAACAGAAACAAGAGCCGTTCTGAAATCAGTCAAATCAACTCAGTGGTCAAACGGCCAATCAAGGCTGATTATAATTGGCTCTGGTAATTGGCACAAAGTTTCATTATCAGACTTATCTGTGTATTTTTGGCCGATGTCGGGCCCGTAACTGTCTGTACCGATAGTTATCGTGCGTCCTCATCAAAGAATGGGCCCAAAATCAGTTCCATTAATGCACATGTCTGTAACATGACCCACCACAGAAGTAAACGGTGCAGCTCTTCAGTACGGTCGAGGGTGATCAATGTGAATGGAACAAGATGCAAACAGCAGTGTCAGATCTGTGATGGCGTCCTGTAGGTAAACAGCAAATGACACATTAAAACATCGATCTAAAGAATCAACATCAGATCTTTCAAATAAAGTTCAATATGAGATGGAAAATCCCAGCCATAGCTCTCGATGTTGTCAGTGGGGTGAAAAGAAGAAGCCAGAGACTGAAAACACCCCCACAGTTGTTATTAGAGCACATAGTGACATTGTCCTTGTACTGTACAGAGAGCCAGACGTTGCTGTCACAGACCGTAGGAAAACAGAAATTCGCTGCAAGGACACGCTTCCTCCTCTGCTCGGTGAGGGTCACCTTCAAGGCAGCGTGGGTCTGATGCATGACACCTGATCTCCGGCCGTCATTCGTTAACCCATTAAGCCACTGATGACACTTCTATATCAAACCCCCTGCTCCTGTAATTATGGAGAAATTCATCATTGTCATGCCTGAGCCCATTAGAGCTGCCACCGCTGCTGTCGCGCCCCCGTCGGCCCACTCTCAGCTCTTAATGGCAATAACAAAGTTAGCGCTCCGCGGCTGCACAGCGCCAACGCTGAGCAGCGGGGAGAGAGAGAGGCCGTGGTTATAGGAGCTCCTCGCAGGCGATCATTTCTTAATTAATCACTGTGTACTCATGAATTTTTCAGCAGCAATTAGCTGCCAGCTTCAGTTTGTACTGTACAAAATGGCATAATGACTCGCTAAAACCTCCTGCTGCCCTGGTCCGGTTTGGTGTTTGCAGGTCCGGAGGATGTGTTTCTGTCCGATCTGTGTCCTCTCTCTTTAACACACTGCTGTTTTTCCCTCCTCCTCCTCCTCTCTGTTGATCCATGCCCCCAGGCTAGGCTCACATCCTGGGTAAAGGAGAATCCCGGCTCCTGGTTCAGTGAATTCAAACGTGGTAAACTGGTAAGCCAGACTTCCGACTTCCCTCAGTCCCTTTCCCTTTTCCCTGAACGCCTCTTATATTTTACAGAGCAAAATGGCAAAATGGCCCAAAGACTCGCCAGGCACATGGTATAGTCACTACAAGAGAGGTTCCCTGGTAAGTGGCTCTGCACCCCTCCCCCCTTCCCCCGCCTCCCTGCGGCCCCCGGGGTCCTCGCTCAGGCCTGGACCCTGCGTGGCCCGAGGCTCTGCATGGTTCTGGTTCTGCCCTACATACACACAAGTATGTATGTTCTGTATGTGGCACTGGCACCTTCTGCTCGTCCTGTTACCGTGGTGCATGATTCAGCACGAGCTGCTCTCACCTTCAGTCCAGCAACACGAGCCGATGCTCTTACGAGGAAATGGAGCAGAGCTGTGTGTGTGTGTCAGTGTGTGTGAGTGTGTGTGAGAGGAAACAGTGAGCTGCTGTTTTTGCTGCAGAAACTCCTGACTGTATCCTCCACTGTGCCGCCACACCTCTGCTGCATTAAGAGAGCATCTTCGAAGAGTGACTGTGAGCCTCGACTTCTCCCACGACTCAGGAGTGAATACATACACTTTACTCTTCTTCTTCTCTTCCTCACACATTTTTATCTCCCTGGCTGTAGATCACATCAGCTTCCTCTGCCTCAGCAGGTTATCTATTCTCCACTAGGCAGGGTGAGCACAAGTGTCATCCCCACTCTGCTGCACTCACATAACCCCAACAACAACAACACCACCAACACCCCCCTATAAACACTACTTATATCTGGCAGAGTAGCTCCGAGTCAAACAGGTCAGGCACTCAGTCACCACCCAGGGGCTTCTGGGTACTCAGTCACTGTTGACTTGCGGCTGTGATGATAAAGAGGTAATGTTTCTCTGGTGATGTCGGGCTGGATCCACACGCTGTGCGGGGCAGGGAGGGAGGGAGGGAGGGAGGGATGAGGAGCGGTACGGAGGAAGAGAAAAGCCGCTCTGAGGACGACAAACCTCCGAATGGTTTTCAATTTGAGCCACGGTGTCGACACTCAGATGTAAACAACACAACCAAGACTTAAGTGTTTATTTATTACAATTCATGTTGCTGAATTATGTAACACTGTGTAATAACTACACATTATTAAGGCTTAGTTAAGCATTATTAACTACTGAATAATGAAGCATTCTTCCTGCTTTGATGCTGATTAGTCTGTAATTTCTAAACATGGTTAATTTATGAAGTCAAATTACACACTAATGAGCATCAGTGCAGGAAGAATGCTGCTTTATAATAATGAATTATGTATTTAATAATGATTAATTAATGATTATTAATGTGCAGTTTATTATAAAGGGTTACCTGTAATTGTAGCTGTAACAGATCTGCAGGATGATTAACAAGACTGAGTGTCAACGCCCTGGCTTTGAATGTGCATGTGCACGGTGTGTGCAAGTGTGTGACTGTGAGTGTGTGTGAGTAAGTGTGTGTGAGTGCTGTGGAAAGAAAAGCACACACCCAGACTCAGACGGTCTGCTACTCTGGCTGCATGGCATGGACGCTGCATGCGCTCTCCGCTCAGTAAAGTCCCGTTTGTCTGAGAGAGACGAAGCAACCGTGTGGATCTGATGGATTCCTGATGGTTGGTATGACGTGCGTCAAAAAAACAACAACAACAACAACGAACTGTGACTGGTTCCAGACCTGCTGTGTGTCTTTTGTCAGTGAGGAGGATGACAAACAAAGCACCATAATCAGCTTAATGTGGATGTCGCTCAGTTTTTCACACAGCAGCATTCTCAGTTAATTATAGGTTAATTACCTGGCAATTAACATGTCATTACTGTAACACATTTCTCATTGAGATAATCACATTTTCATGATTTTTTTTTTTTTTTTTTTGGTTTTACCATAATTTGCTCATATGTTTTACATAATTACACAATCAAGATTTCTATTAGGCGTTTAGCTATGCTCATGTTTGGTACTTTGAAGGCAGATTCTGCCACATTAAGCCCTGAACACCAGCTCAGCTCACAGGGAAATGTTCTGCACCCCCAGCCCAACCCACGCTGTGTGTAATATCATACCCCTGATCTGTTTCATAAAGAACCTGGACTGTGGCTCCAAGCTTATCTTTTTCTTTATTAGCACATATTTGCACATGTTACTGAAGCATACGGACGATAATATTCAATAGTCCTTTTTCACAGTCAATAAATGTCCATGAAAAGACAAAACCAACAATGATTTGAAGACTTAATAGAGCGCCACTGTCTCTCTGTTTACCTTGTTTGATGAACATGTCACTGTGGTTCACTTTAAAACTAAACTACATACCACGGTGGTCACTGTTCTGCTGCAACAAATGCATCTATTCAGGAAAGTTTTCTTCAAACTGCAGTCTGCAGCTGGTTTAGGAAACCGCATCAGTATTTTTGATCTTGTTTTAAAGACATCTGCAGGAATGAACAGGTTTCCCTCCAGTGGAAACTTGCAATGCAGAAACATAAAAGCAAAAGCTGCAGTTCCTCTAACGGCCACTAGAGTGAGTCTCCAACAGTGAGTCAGTCCCCATAGACTCCCATGTTAAATGTTGTTTTTTATTAATGCCACAAACCAACATGTGCCAAAGTCTGTAGCTGGGATTAGGGCGGAGTCAGGTGCTGCCAAGATGGCGGTGATGGATCAGCTCATTTTGAGCTTCACAAACTTCAAAACTTGGTTTTTGTCTTTTCATGGAAAAATATCAACAGTGAATAAAGCCAAGAGGACCAGCAGTGTTATCCTTAAATGTTCAGACCAGTGCTGTGCTGCTGTTTTCCCTAAGTCAGTCCCAAACTCACCATAAACTTGTGTGGGCTCAGTCTGAGCGTGGTGGTCCATGTAAATCGTGGCTCTATCTGACTCTGTTGTGAATAAGAAAGACGTCTCAGGACTCTCAGCTCAGCAGTAAAAAAAAAAAAAGAGAGAGGAAAAACAAATTACTAATCATAAATTAATTCAGAATGACTCCCAGGAGACAGACGTGCTGCACAGAGCAGACACGAGTGTGTTCAGTAAATCTTCAGTATCTTCAGGACATCCTTCCCCTCAGTTCACTGGTCCCGTCTCCTGGTGCTAAAAACCCTCCGATTCTCAGCTTCCATCTGCATCTCTTTGTTTTGTCTCTCTTTGTTTTATTTGCAGCTGTCCTACGTGGACGCGGAGGGCAACCCCATCGGCGTGGTCCAGATGACTTTCCTGCGGTTGCTGAGCGCGGCGGCCAGACAGAACATGACGTACAACTGCTACCAGTCGGTGGCCTGGCACGACCTGGACCAGGACAACTACGACAAGGCCATCCGCTTCCTGGGCTCCAACGATGAGGAGATGTCCTACGATAACAACCCCTACATCCGCGCCCTGGTCGATGGCTGTGCGGTAAGTCAGAGAGTGTGTGTTGTGTTCGGCCGTCTTTACACCACACGGTTCAAGTGACCCCAGTTCTGATTATAAGCAGCGCTCAGTGTTTAGATCCCGTTGAGAACGAGTTGAACAGTTCATTCAGAATCAGCTGCTTATCACCGGTCGACTGATGCCATTTTCTTCTCATACATTCCCGTAGCGTCTCAGTGCATTAAACCTGTTCAAGTGTCCATGGACTTCAGTGGAGCAGCACAGAATCGTTTCCACTGCAGCAAAACTTAGACGCCGATTTTTGAAACATACACCGGCACCGGAGCATCTTCAAGTTCAGTCCGTTGAGGATTTTGCAAGTGAAGACGCAGCCCATTTGCACTGTACATATAATATACACTGGAAATAAAACATGATTCTCACATTTCCTTGTTCGAGTTTAATATAGTTTCGTTAGAATTTACATATAAATAAATGGACAGGTTTTATGATGTAGGCGTC
Source organism: Caranx ignobilis (assembly GCA_021432705.1). Taxonomy (NCBI): domain Eukaryota; kingdom Metazoa; phylum Chordata; class Actinopteri; order Carangiformes; family Carangidae; genus Caranx; species Caranx ignobilis. The sequence continues at coordinate 300,841 of MU270004.1, read as the reverse complement.
CTGCTCTTTGAGAGTGTACCCAGACCTGGCTCACCTGGAGCAGTTGTTCCCAAACAGGGAGCGTCGTACGGGAACACAGCAGTTGTGCTCAGATGTGCTGGTTCGGCCGGAAAAATGACTAAACTTCTCCTTCTGACTAATGAGAGCACATTTGCTTCGCATTGGTATGGCATTCGTTTACGGCTCTGGACTGGTTGGGACTGTGAACACAAACCACCCAAAAGAAAAAAAAACCGTTGTATGAATCAGAACAAAGCCCACGAGCCACAAGAGCAGCAGTTTCTTGTGAGCAAAGCAAATGCAGATATTAGATATGGGTCACTTGTAATAGAACATGGGATATAGTCAACTAATGAGAGGTGGGCATCAGGACCTGTGGTGTAAAGACAGCCTTTGTTTGTGGCTCAGTCAGAGCCTGGTGTTTGTGTTTGTGCAGAACATTTCTCACTAACTCCGCCTCCTGCTGTGTCTCTCCTCAGTTGAAAAAGGGCTATGAAAAGACAGTACTTGAGATCAACACACCAAAGGTGGAACAGGTGCCGTTTGTGGACATCATGTTCAACGACTTTGGCGGCTCCACGCAGAAGTTCGGATTCGAAGTGGGCCCTGTCTGTTTCATCGGCTAAAGACTGTTTACTGAGCAAAAAAAAAAATTTTTTTTGTTTTCTCAAAATGAAACATTTGATGAAAAAGAAAAGAAAGGAATAGGACAATTGTATATGTAAAAAGAAAAACAACAAAAAAAACAAGAGCAACTTTTTTCCATAAAGCAACAAGTATGAGTAAAAAATAAACAAAAATCAAGTTGAGAATACGTCGAAATTCTTTTTAGGAATAGAGGAAAACAAAAAAAACGAAATAACCTTGAAACCTCAGTGTGCCTTCTCCATCACATGCAAGTTTTGAAACTGGATGTCAGATCCTGCCTCTTACACCACACACTTGCACACACACAATACACACACCTTGCCCCCATGCCATCAGGTCCCCAAACATGGAAGGCGACCCTGAGAGCTGCAGCCGATCCAGACGCTCGCAGTACTTAACTTTTTTTTTTTTTTTTTTTTTTTTTTTTTTTTTTTTTTTGCCACGGACTCCATCTGACTCAGCTCCTCTCTCTTCTTTAGGTCTGATCTCATCTCCCTGGCTTCTTTTTTTTTGTTTGTTTGTTTCCACTTTGTTTTTTTTTTTGTTTTTTTTTTTTTTTTTTGGGTTTGTTTTTTGCTCATTCACTACAGGAGCTTTTTTTCCCCCCTCTTGTTTGTGCATAATTGTCTCTGCCATTCTCTTGGAATGGATCTTATATAATATAAATATATATAAATAATTTTTATGTTTGTAAGTACATTCTGTATATTTTTTTTTTTCTCCTGGTAATGTTTTATTGCTTCTGGCTTCAAAACGTGCATGTGACTTTATATGACTTGTGAGGTAGGAGACGATGGATACAGGGATAAAACATCCAACAACAGTTGTAGAAAATATCGAAAAGTGAGGAAATTTGACTTGTAAATTGATAAAAAAAAAAAAAAAAAAGAGAGAGAAAACACACATTTACACATAAAAAACAAAATAGAAGAAGAAAACTAAATTGGAGAAGTCCTGTCTTGTTGCAGTTGTGGAGCACATCTTGTTGTAATTTAAGAACAGAATGGAAATAAAAGACGAAAACAAGCTCTGTGATATTATTATGTGACAGTTGATTTGCATAACAAACAAAAAACAGTAATAATACATTCCTCCTTTTGTTGCCCTCTGAACAGAAACACCTACCGCGGTGGTGATATCATTAACTTAATAAACAGCTTCTTCTTCTTCTTCTTTTTTTTCTTTCTTTTTTTTTCCTATTTTTTGTTCGTGTTCCTGAAGTACTCATCTATCTGACTATGCAATGGGAGATGATACACATTTTTAATGAAAAACAAAGAAATCAAAACATAGGTGCTATTTTCTCTCTTCTGTGGTGCTATGTATTTTTCTAGTTTGTGTTGTTTTGAATGAAAGGAAATGGTGGTGGTGATGATAATCCATCACCCCAACCCCCCCACCCCACCCCAACCCCTTGACTCTAAACTAAACCACCACATCAGGCGCAGGTGGATCTTAGCTGCATCCATTTTTTGTTTCTTTTTTTGCGGTGCATGCCGTCCCCACCCCCCCTCTTCTCCCCCTTTCATATCCACTCATCACATGATAAGTGCAGCATGGCGGCAGCGGCAGTGTTATGTTATCTCCTGCTTTCCCCGGCGGACCACACAGATTAAAAGAAGAAGAAGAAAAAATAAAGTGTTTGACACTTTTTTTTTCCAAATGTTGGAAAAATAAGAAAAAAGTGAGATGGTGCTGTTGGCTTTTTTTTTTTTTTTTTTTTTTTTTTTTTTGCATTATCATTCGCTGTAAGATGCTGCATCTTCTCTCGCTGGCGGATCATCAGAACTGATGGAGTTGACAAGTTGTGATTGATTGGGCCAAAGCACCTAAAGGGGATACGATACGATACAATACAATACGATATGATACGATACGATGCGGTCCGATGTATGAAATCCTAAACCCTTCCAAAGGTTATCACGTGTATATGTAGCTTTAAGTGGCTGGGAATTGTTGTTGTTTTTGTTTGTTTTGTTTTCTATGGGAAACAACTTGAAAAGTTTTTGTTTTGTTTTGTCGTCTGGATTGAAAACCACAGTAGAAACAGAAACAGGTCGTCGTCAACGTCACATCAGCCAGATGTTTCCTCATGCAGCGTCCGCCCTCATTGTAATTATGCTCTTTGTTCAAACTATGCACTCTCTTTGCTTATGACCACTAGTATCTACCACAGATTTTTTTTTTTACAGCCCTTCTTCATTACATAGGTTTATTTTGTTTCCTTGTTATTATTTTTTTCTTTTTGTTTGTTTTTAAATTTCTACAAATATGTGACTTGAACCGTTTCTGTTAAGAGAACTCAATATGCTTGTAGATGTTTGGCTTCATTTTTCATTGTGATGCAGTTACAGTACACCCCCAATCTAACACTTTGCTCTAAATAATTATAATAATAATTAATTTTTTTTTTTTAAAGAAAGGACAAACACATTTTCTTTTTGTAAATTTCCAGAACCGAACCAGCAGTAATGCTGCCATTGTTTTTGTTTTGTTCTTTTGTTTTTGTTTTTTTTTTTTGTAGATTTTCTGTTTGTCTGTCTGTTGTTTGTTTTTCACAGTCTTGTCAAACCTGTGTAAGGATAAGAGGATAGAAGATATATTGGTTTTTATGTCAATAAATTCAAGTTTACTGTGGCCATCCACTCTTGTATGTCTTTTGAAGCATTAAAACCTTTCTGTATGCATGAAATTGTAAAGTTTTTTTCTCTTGTTATAACTCTTGTTAGAGTGACATGATCTCCAGGTCCACGTTTTTTTATTCATCAGGATACATCCGTTTTTTTCCAATGCTACAGATGAATAAAAGAAAAAGAATTTAAAATAAATAAATAAAATAAATAAAGGTCATGTCCACGATTGTGAAGTGGGGAGAAAATGATGAACTTGTAACTCCACCAAAGCCAAATGTTCGTTTGTAGTATATTTATTGTATTATTTAAAAATAAAAAAATAAATGTTAAATGACACCATAGTGTAAAGTGTAAGAGGCCCGCTCTTTACATGCACACAGGAAAACAAAGGGTTAACTGTCAGAAGCTTATTATTCATCGACCACATGATGCTTCCCATGATGCAACAGGAGCTCAGGTGTTTGGCCACATCCATTTAAACACAGAGATGTTTTCATGTTTACAACCTCTGGGGGGGTGTGTGTTTGTGTGTGTGTGTGTGAGAGAGAGAGAGTGAATGTGTTGCACATTGGATTCAGACTATTTAAATGCTAAATAAGTGATTGGAAGTGATGTCTGCTTAAGCTGCATGACGGGTGAGGCTACCATTAGCTGCTCTGCAGTGTGTTTTAATAATGCTCCAGCTCCACAGATACGCCACAAGAAAGAAAGTTCCCAGTGTGCATCTGGTGTTTAAGACATGGACCGCTCCCCTGCTGCTGTTGCTGCTGCTGCTGTTGCTGCTGCTGCTGCTGCTGCTGCCTCCAAACAGACTGCATAAAGAAGAACAGGCCTGGCTCTCTTTTATGGACACTGAATGTGTGAACTTGTATCACTTTAAGCTCCGATTCCTCCACTGCCTGCAGCGCATTATGATAAACTGGAAAATATATGTATTATTCACTGTATGTATTTCGTGCAAACCTTTCCTCAGAGATCATTATAATAAAAAGAAATGTGTTCTTTAAAAAAAAAAAAAAAAAAAAAAAAACACCTCCCCTGCACCACTAACTTCAATAAACTGTAATCTTTTCTAAACTTTGATCAAATCGACGCTGGTGAAGATGACTTGCAGCACTTCAAGTGTCTCATTAAGGGGAAACCTTGCACAGTGTGCATTAAGCCCAGCACAGCAAAGAGAGAGAGGAAAAAAAGTTGTTGTGCATGATGCCGTGATCAATATTTAATGCAGTGTTTACAGGATGATCAGAATGCATGGATTCTACTGAAGCAGCATCCTGGGTGAGTAAAGCAGAAACCAGAGCGAAAAGCTAATTCCTCATTGAAGCACAGAAGTACTTACAATGACAGAGAGGATAAGTGGGGCATCAAAGTGGGTTGAGGAGGATGGAAAAAAGAAAAAGAAAAAAAAAAACAGCAGGTAGGTATTTAGCTCGCTCCAATTATGGCAACAGGTGATGTCAAAAGACTTACAGCAGCATAATGAGCCTGTGAAACATTTTAGAGGAGCAGAGTCAGGGTGTTGAGAGGTTCGGGGTGTATGAGGAGGTCACACAGCAAATGTGTTCAGAGGTCGAGGAGTCCTCCAGGAATCTGGTAATGTATCAGCAAACAATCAAGACCTTACAGAAGAGCATTAGGGCCAACAGAGATTTTATTTTTATTTAGATTTTTTTAGAGTTAAAAGTCAGACATCATTTCTGAGAAAAATGATTCTCAGAAATTCAGACTTTTTTCTTAGAAATTCTGACTTTTTTTTTCAGAAATTCTGTGTTTTTTTTCCGAAATTCTGACTTTTTTTCTCAGAAATTATGACGTTTTTCTTAGAAATTCTGACTTTTTTCAGAAATTCAGATTTTTTTTTCTTAGAAATTCTGACTTTTTTTTCAGAAATTCTGACATTTTTTTTCTCAGAAATTCTGACTTTTTTTTTTCAGAAATTCAGACTTATTTTCCAGAAATTCTGATTTTTTTTCACAGAAATTCTGATTTTCTTTTTCAGAAATTCAGACTTATTTTCCAGAAATTCTGTTTTTTTCACAGAAATTCTGACTTTTTTCACAGAAATTCTGAATTTTTTTCTTAGAAATTCTGACTTTTTTTCTCAGAAATTCTGACTTTTTTTCTCAGAAATTATGACGTTTTTCTTAGAAATTCTGACTTTTTTTCAGAAATTCAGATTTTTTTTTCTTAGAAATTCTGACTTTTTTTTCAGAAATTCTGACGTTTTTTTTCTCAGAAATTCTGACTTTTTTTCACAAAAATTCTGATTTTTTTTTTTCAGAAATTCAGACTTATTTTCCAGAAATTCTGTTTTTTTCACAGAAATTCTGACTTTTTTCACAGAAATTCTGAATTTTTTTCTTAGAAATTCTGACTTTTTTTCCAGAAATTCTGTGTTTTTTTTTCAGAAATTCTGACTTTTTTTCTCAGAAATTCTGACTTTTTTTCTCAGAAATTATGACGTTTTTCTTAGAAATTCTGACTTTTTTTCAGAAATTCAGATTTTTTTTTCTTAGAAATTCTGACTTTTTTTTCAGAAATTCTGACATTTTTTTTCTCAGAAATTCTGACTTTTTTTCACAAAAATTCTGATTTTTTTTTTCAGAAATTCAGACTTATTTTCCAGAAATTCTGATTTTTTTTCACAGAAATTCTGACTTTTTTCACAGAAATTCTGAATTTTTTTCTTAGAAATTCTGACTTTTTTTCTCAGAAATTATGACGTTTTTCTTAGAAATTCTGACTTTTTTTCAGAAATTCAGATTTTTTTTTCTTAGAAATTCTGAATTTTTTTTCAGAAATTCTGACATTTTTTTCTCAGAAATTCTGACTTTTTTTCACAAAAATTCTGATTTTTTTTTTCAGAAATTCAGACTTATTTTCCAGAAATTCTGTTTTTTTCACAGAAATTCTGACTTTTTTCACAGAAATTCTGATTTTTTTCAGAAATTCTGACTTTTTTTCCAGAAATTCTGTGTTTTTTTTTTCAGAAATTCTGACTTTTTTTCTCAGAAATTCTGACTTTTTTTCAGAAATTATGACAGAAATTCTGACTTTTTTTCTCAGAAATTATGACGTTTTTCTTAGAAATTCTGACTTTTTTTCCAGAAATTCTGACTTTTTTTTCAGAAATTCTGACATTTTTTTCAGAAATTCTGACTTTTTTTCCAGAAATTCTGTGTTTTTTTTTTCAGAAGTTCTGACTTTTTTCTCAGAAATTCTGACTTTTTTCTCAGAAATTATGACGTTTTTCTTAGAAATTCTGACTTTTTTTCACAGAAATTCTGATTTTTTTTTCAGAAATTCAGACTTATTTTCCAGAAATTCTGATTTTTTTCACAGAAATTCTGATTTTCTTTTTCAGAAATTCAGACTTATTTTTTCTGTTTTTTTCACAGAAATTGTGACTTTTTTCACAGAAATTCAGATTTTTTTTCACAAAAATTCAGATTTTTTTTCGCAAAAATTCAGATTTTTTTCTGTCAGAAATTTCGATTTTTTTTTTTTTTTTTTTTTAGAAATTCTGACTTTTTTTCTCAGGAATTCTGAGAAAAAAAGAACTGAATTTCTAAGAAGAAATGTCAGAATTTCAATTCAGAGTTTCTGAAAAAAAAATCTGAATTTCTGAGAAAAATTCAGATTTTCTGTGAAAAATGTCTGAAATTCTTTTTCTCAGAAATTCAGATTTTTTTATTTCGAAACTCTGAATTGTTTTTCAGAAATTCTGACTTTTTTCTGAGAAATTCAGATTTATATATATTTTTTTTAGAATTTCTGACTTTTTTCACAGAAATTCAGAGTTTTTTTTCTCAGAAATTCAGATTTTTTCTCAGAAATTCTGATTTTTTTCTCAGAAACTCAGATTTTTTCTCAGAAATTCAGATTTTTTTCTCAGAAATTCAGATTTTTTCTCAGAAATTCTGACTTTTTTTCTCAGAAATTCTGACATTTTTTTTAAGAATTTGTGTTTTTTTCTGAGAAATTCAGATTTTTTCTCAGAAATTCAGATTTTTTTCTCAGAAATTCAGATTTTTTTCTCAGAAATTCTGACTTTTTTTCTCAGAAATTCTGACATTTTTTCAGAAATTGTGTTTTTTTCTGAGAAATTCAGATTTTTTTTTCAGAAACTCTGAATTTTCTCATAAATTCTGACATTTTTCTGAGAAATTCAGATTTATTTATTTTTTTGTTAGAATTTCTGACTTTTTTTTTCACAGAAATTGTGATTTTCTTTTTCAGAAATTCAGACTTATTTTCCAGAAATTCTGTTTTTTTCACAGAAATTCTGACTTTTTTCACAGAAATTCTGAATTTTATTCTTAGAAATTGTTACTTTTTTTCAGAAATTCAGATTTTTTTTCGCAAAAATTCAGATTTTTTTCTGTCAGAAATTTCGATTTTTTTTTTTTTTTTTTTTTTTTTAGAAATTCTGACTTTTTTTCTCAGAAATTCTGAATTTTTCTCAGGAATTCTGAGAAAAAAAGAACTGAATTTCTGAGAAAAAAACACAGAATTTCTGTGAAAAAAACACAGAATTTCTGTGAAAAAAGTCACAATTTCTAAGAAGAAATGTCAGAATTTCAATTCAGAGTTTCTGAAAAAAAAAATCTGAATTTCTGAGAGAAATTCAGAATTTCTGTGAAAAATGTCTGAAATTCTGAATTTTTCTCAGAAATTCAGATTTTTTTATTCCGAAACTCTGAATTTCTTTTTCAGAAATTCTGACTTTTTTCTCAGAAATTCTGACATTTTTTTCAGAAATTGTGTTTTTTTCTGAGAAATTCAGATTTTTTTTTCAGAAACTCTGAATTTTCTCAGAAATTCTGACATTTTTCTGAGAAATTCAGATTTATTTATTTTTTTTTAGAATTTCTGACTTTTTTCACAGAAATTCTGACTTTTTTTTCGTAATTTCTGACTTTTTTTTTAACAGAAATTCAGAGTTTTTTTTCTCTGAAATTCAGATTTTTTTTCAGAAATTCTGAGTTTTTTCTCACAAAGTCAGATTTTTTTCTCAGAAATTCTGACTATTTTTCTCAGAAATTCTGACATTTTTTTCCGAAATTCAGATTTTTTTGTCAGAAATTCAGATTTTTTTGTCAGAAATTCAGATTTTTTTTTTTTTTTTTTTTTAGAAATCCTGATTTTTTTCACAGAAATTCTGAATTTTTCTCAGAAATTCAGATTTTTTTTCAGAAATTCTGACTTTTTTCTCAGAAATTCTGATTGCAGAAAGAAAGAAAATCTCTGTTGTTGGCCCTAATGCTCTTCCGTAAAACCTGCATGCAGATGATCTTAAGTTTAATTTTAACTTCATGTGAATCAAAGTCATTCTGAAGTTAAAGCGCAGCATCACCACAAAACAATAAGACTTAAATCAAAAATCTCACTTAACCAACAGTTATAAAAAGGGAATTTTCCATATTTCAGGCCATAAACTTCTTTGACATCTTAGAAGATCCTTTGGTTTTTGCATGGGATAAACAATCAGTGATCATTAGTCAATTTAAGGATTTGTGCAGGACCAAGTCAGCAGCTTCTCCCTCTTTTCTAGCCTGTGTGCTAACCTGAGTTAGCAGGCTGCTAGCTGAAGCCTCACGTCTCTCAGGAACTCTGTGGAAGAAGAAAAGTGAATTTAAGATGTGTCACATTTTCCTTGAAATGAAAACCCAGACTAAATCTTTGTGCTGTAACTATTAGCCATAGCTGTGAGCTATATGGAGTAACTAAACAGTATATCTGCCTCTGCAATGTAAGGTTTTATATAATGGAAACCCTCAAGTAACACAGAACTAACTAAAAAGTTGGTCTTAAATACACTACTTGAGTAAATGTACTCCCCACTGTTGCCTGTGGCTGCAGGAATATATACTCTGAATATATAAAAATGGAAATATGAAGTCCTTCAACCGACTAAACTATTGTTATTCAGCACTTTTGGTGTAAAAAATTTACTGAGGAATATCTAATCCTTCCCACCTGTAGGCTCAGGGAGGGGAAAGCAGCAGCGAGAAAGTGCAGACAGGGCAGCAAATTGAGATTTTAAGCACATAAGTTCTGTGGTGCAAAATGTCAGCAGTGAACTTTGTAGACGCTCTGGGACTTTTTAAGGGAATGATGGATGACGAATATGACAATAGGCTTGGATAAACAAGAGAAGCAGCTAGAAGTGAGGAGGAACCTGGACCCTGGATGCCATGGATTTATTGACATACAGTGTGTTTAGTGGTTCATTCAGGGACTGAGGGAGTCACTGTCTGGGATTACTGCAGGCCATTTGTGAGGCAGCCCAGCAGAACAGGACAGCCGGCAGCATCCAAATGTTCTGCAAATGTCTTTGTGAGTGTCATTGTTACGGCAGTAAACTCACTTCCTGTGCTCTGTGATTGCTTTGTGAGGTTAGAAACTGGTATTATGTGAGTAGTGCATCACAGTGTGGAGTGTGGGCTCAGGACCATTCCCGTGGAAATATGATTGATGCCATTAATAAGACATTTAGAGGTGATTTTAAAACACTGCTATACACAGTCTGCTATTGCTGCTGCTGTGTGGTTGGGGGGGGGGGGCAGATGACGAAGAGCTGAAGGGTCAAACGCCGGGATGTCAAAAGGGAAATTTGGGACGGAGCTCCCCTGTTAATGTGTAATTGCTTTGAGCCTGTGGATCTTCTCTAACAGAGCCCATTCATAGCCCGGCCCTGCCACCACTGACCTACTTACATACGAATCAGATAGCGGAGAGAGAGGATGAGATAGTGTTACAACACACTGACGGTCATATTGGGTTATTAATAACAGGCTTTTCCGCTCTAATAGACTTTGAGATTGAGGAGTGGCTACAGTTCAAGACGTTGGTTTTCTAATGCGATTAGGGCCGGCCACCCAAGCATTACACTTGGCCGCATCTCTCCAATACCAACCCTGTGTTTGTATGCAGCTGCGGTGAGTTCAGTTTGGGCCTCATGATCGATTTTTCACTGAAGATTAAATTTAGAATTCACTGAACAAAACACTGTGCTTTTTATATTTTTTTTATCCATTCTCTTCTCATTTCTTGATCCAAAACAAAAGTGGCGTTAGATACTTTACAGCCATCATCTCTGGTTTCTATCTCCATTTGGATCAAGGAGTGCTGACGGATCTCCATCCAAATAACAGATTATAATTTAATAGACATGATGGATAAAAGAAAAAGAAAAAGAAAAAAAAAAGATCTCAGCTGTCTCCTTGTGTCAGCCATCAGTTGGCTGCATAATCTGAAGTCAAAAGCAAGATCCACTGAACTGACAGCATCCAGCAGACTCAATGAAACAGAGCAAAGTTTCTGTGTGACAGAGATTTTCATCAGGCCCTGACAATCCAGCATCAAAAGGAGGAGATATGGGGGACAAAGTGCGCCTCTATGGAAAAGATAAGATAGAAAAATACATCTAAATTCTCAAAATAAATAAATAAATAAAAGATCACATGTTATAAGACATGTTAAACTGTTGAATTGCTGTTAAATGAGATTTGTTGGGAGCTATTTGTGCTGATGTGTCTCACTTCTGTTGCCAGTTTGTTTATTTCGATCCAGCGATGAGTTATTTGGACGTGTTGTGCACCCTTCACACTGTTCGTCTGAGTCTACCAGCTCCCAGCTCCCAGCTCCCGGTTTCTCTCGACATGTTTTATTAAGAAAGACAGAACGAAAATAGTCAAAACATTTCAGCCTGGAGCATCTTCAGCACCACCCACCACTTCACAGCTGCAGGCACACCCCCCCCAACACCACCACCACCACCACCCCAACCCCGGTCGTTAGCTGATCAATTAGATGATACTAAAAATATATTAAATTCATAAAAACCTACTAAATCCAAGTGAATGAACAAGAGACAATTTGCTCCGTGGTTCATCCAGTGAAGCAAACCATCAATTTACAAGCAGAACCCTTATTTAGATGCTTTTATGTCAGCCCGTACTTCACAAAGAATATAAAAACCAATCAGTCACATAGCCTCCTATACACTGATTCAGGCAGCCAGTGGTGAATGTGGGTGTGAATGGGCTTAGCACGGCTACATCAATGTTTATTACAACTCTTGAGTTTTATGAATCTTTAATCAACACCTCCAAAATAAAGATGTTTCACATATTTCCACTGTGTCATGTTGTATCCAATGTTGTTTTCCAATATGTTGAAAAATACTGAATAGGTTGTGTCTAAAAGGGTTTTACAGCCACGCTAGCAGCACTCTGAGGCTAACATCAGCATGCTAATTTAAGGTAGCAAGCTAAAATCAAACCAAATTTGCACTAAACATGAATTAAAGATGAAAATGCTATCAGTTTAATATACATTCAGTCATAAATCAGATGACTGGATACGGTAGTGTTTGTTTAATTTGAGTCAAAATCTACAGTTACATTTAAGTTTAAGCTACTTTACAGCGCACATTGTACCTGGATGGGCTTTAAAATCTTGGTAAAAGGCTAAATTAAATATTGTGCCAATAAAGAAGTCATTGCTAAAATGAAATATGTTTGAAAAATAGAAAAAGTTAACGCTGAAAATTTGATGCTAATCCAACATTATCTTTGAGCTACTGTGCTAACAGGCTAAAAGTACACAGTGAGATAAGTCTATGAAATATTCAGAGTGGAAATTCATGTTGAAGATTTACTCTCTTTACAAAACAAGAAAAAGAACATGATCATATAAATGAAAGTAGCTGGAAGTTTACAGCCAAGCTAGCATCACTCTTAGGTCAACAACACCATGCTAATTTCAGGTAGCTAACTAGAATTAAAGTAATTTTGCACGAAGCATAATGAAAGATGAGAATATCATATGAATTTAGTCATAAACCTGATAACTGTATACAGTAGTGTTTGTTTTATAAGTCAAAATCTACAGATACAGCTAAGTTTAAGCTAGCTCATGGTGCACATCTCGTCCCTGGTTAGCCTTTAAAATCTCGGCTAAAGGTTAATTATCAGGGGATTTACCAATGTTTACGTCAATATCAAGAGATCACTGCTCAAGTGAAATGTTTGGCCTGGAGGTGGTGCCACAGGAAAAGTGAGCAGGATCACCAAACTTCAATGCTAATCCAACATTTCATCTTTGAGCTATTATGCTAATACAGCTAAAAATACACACTGAAATCAGCCTATGAAATATTCAGAGTGGAATATCTGAAATGTTAAAGATTGATCTTTACTACTTGAAGGCTTTTACACTTCCTCTTGTCTCCATCAACCTGGTAAGTTAAGTTAAATTGTACCACAACTCTGGTTTCACTAAGCTGTAGAAGATTCTGCAACTGTTTGCCAAGGTAGAGGAGGCACAGGTGTTTTATGAACCTGTGCTTAGTGTGCATGCAGGACAGGCACCTTCAAGCTATCCAATGAAATAATATTAATATTTAATAAAAAAAAGGATATAAGATCTCTAAAAGTGCAACAAATCTGCCAGTCAGTCAGGCTCTGTCTGAACATGCCCACGCAGCGCTCAGGGGTCTAACCTGCTAAGTGGTAACACCTGAGTGGGTGTGCAGAGGCTTAAAACAGGAAGCCATGCAGTCTGCAGAGCTGTATTTGTTTGTTTGTGCTCGGTCATGAGCTTCAAGTATTTACTTGAAGTTTTACCCCAGACACTTTTAAGTTTGTGATTCTGCAGGCTGGCATTCACGCTGCTTTAAGACCATGCAGGAGCATGCGTAGCCAGTGTAATGAGCTCTGATTTCAAAGATTATGCAAAGAGTCTGTCCTTTTTTTTGTCTTCTGGCACACAGAGGGCAAAGATTTAAGAGAAGGAGCATGAAATAGACGTGCAGTGTAAAAGGATTAGAAGGGGGTAAAAGCGGAGATAAGAACAGACAGGACAGGATCGCAGCGAACGTAGAAGACAAAAAAAGGAAAGCAAAGCAGTGATGGTGTGGAAGCGAGGGAGATGTTTGATGTGTAAATGCACCACACACACAGCCGGTGATGTTTTCCCTGCAGTAATGCAGGTAAATAACACATGAGATTGGTTCATATTTAGAATAATATTCAAATAAGTGTCAGCAGCAGATATCATTAGCATGCGGGAGAATGAATCAGTCTCTTCGTCCTGTGTGTCTACTCGCTTCCTCTCAGCTATTGTCATGAGAGCTGCAAACATCTGGGATGTCGATAAATCCGGTTCCTCAGAAGGTGCGAGACCCTCATGGGTGGAAAAGCTCAGATGTCGTCCAAATTAAAGAAGATTTAAAAGATTAAAGTTTGCCACGTTAACATAACAGGCATGTTTTCTATAGGACTGTGGGTTTATAAGAACTCGATCCTGGCGTCGAGTTGATGTGATGAGCTCTGTGCCAACGAGGAATAGCAACAATACGACTTTGAACCTTCTCTCAGCAGGAGAAGCTTTGTCCCACTCATGTAAAACTTAGCACTTGATTTAATTAGATCGTCTTGTTTCGTGGCCAGAAGGGAAGAGCATATGGTCCTGCACTTTCTCCCCCCACCCTCTTCACTCACATACAGTAGCTCTGTTCTATTTTCAGGATCAGGTTTTGAAGCTGCAGGGCTCTCCTCCACGCTTTGCTGCCGGTCCCCTGTAGACAGGCGGGGGGTGGAGGTCAAAGACACCGGTGTGGTACAGGGCCCAAACAGCAGCCAAGGACGGGCGCGAATTAACGGCATTAATTATGACTCCTAGACACAGTGTGAGCGCCGCTTTTTCCCCCTTGATGTCAGTCAAGAGAGACAAACAAGGACATGCTGAATTATTCAGATAACAAGCACAACACTCCACTGCTGTGCTACTGGTTTGTATCTTTAAATAGTTTTTGAAGATTAATGCACGTTTGTAGAAGCAGTGCTCCAATGTATTTTGGTACAAAATTGACCTTTAAAGCTGTTCCCAGCAGAGGCTCATGTGATCAGCCGTCAGCAGGTCAACCCTGAAATTAGAAATCGTTTAAACAAGTCATTTGCAGCAGCAAATTATACGTGTAAGTGGGACTGGATTGCGTTTTCCGTTCGTGTAATGACGACGTGTTGTTAATATATTTATCAGCTGCAAATGGGTGGATGGATGGTGAACAAATCTGGGAAATGTTTTGACCTGAATCCGAACCTCAGACGTGACGCTGTGGTTGGCTGGTTGGCTGCACACTATATTCAAACTTTAACCAATACAGTTTCAGCTAGTTTTTAACATTATAACCCTCTGGGGTCACACTACACGATTTTTACAGTCGTTGGTTAAGGAATAACTTGGAGTAAACACGAACCGACTGGCTTCAGCAGGTTTTTTATGACGACTGGGGATCACAGTTTTAACGACTGCACCAGATGAGGGATCACAGACTGCACAACCGAGGCCAACTGAACACACCACACTCTTGCGAAAGCTCTTGCAGGAGGGACAGTTTAAGGAGTGTAGATGTGCAGTGATTTCCACAGTGAGTTGAATTAACATGCGACTAACATACAGCGGCTAACCACCTGCTAACTTCCTGTGAGCAGAAGTGATTCCACACATTCTACAAAGAGTAAACAAACACGGACAAGCTGCCGTGCCGACTGTCCCCAGCGAGCACCGGCTGGTGCAGACTAGTGTGTCCCCAGCTTTGGCTAAATCAAGAGTTACACACTGGATGGTGGATGTTCCCAAAATATGAGATCTCAACATACTATAAACATAATAAAGGCACTCGTTGGTGTTGCCATAGTTTCCATAGCTGCTCTTATCTTTGTTTTTTCCTGATTGGCTCAATTAGCCGCCATGTTTGTGAGCTGTAAAAGTTGTCACATCCTGTTCCCGGTCGGCTCGCTCTCATTGACTATTGCGGGTATTTCCATTATAGGCAGTTCGATTTTTATGATATAATATTTATGATTCAATATCGGGGAAGATCAGACTTGATCGGAAGCAGGCCA
This sequence comes from Caranx ignobilis, assembly GCA_021432705.1. NCBI lineage: Eukaryota > Metazoa > Chordata > Actinopteri > Carangiformes > Carangidae > Caranx > Caranx ignobilis. The sequence goes on along the minus strand of MU270004.1, from coordinate 285,642 downwards.
CACCCACCTGGTTGTTTGGGGATGGGCCTAAAATCAGGTCAGCCTCACAGGTCGATAAACACAGAAAGCAATATTTGCCTACAGGTTCCTATCTCTCTTCCTCCTCCACCACCTCCTCCTCTCCTCACAGATGGCGTACATCTTCCCTGATGAATTCATCAGTTAAGCACACGTTGGAAGGAGACGAGGAACCGCTAATGGGTTTGGGGAGCGGTGAATCGCAGACCTGGACAGTGTCAACATTGTGCAGCCGTTTAACATGCAAGTGAGCACTGAGCTCTGTGGTTGCATTAGTGACTCCAGGATTCAGCTGAAGGTTGTAGACACGGCATGAACAAACCCTTTTTTTTTTTTTTTGGAAGTCATTATCTCCTCTGTGGCTCCATTTCTGAGGCTCATTGTGCAGAATAATTTGCAGTGTATTCTATTTTTAAAATCTGGCTTTGAAAGAGAAGATTTTATTGGGTTTTTTTTTTTTCTGGAGAAGAGCGAGACTCACTGAGAAGTCATTATTACATGATGTTAACTGCACTCAGGCAGTGGGTCTGTCAAGAAATCCCACACAGATAAATGTCACAGTATTATCTGTCACGTGTCGTGTATTAGCTTGTTTTTCAACAATGGGAGGAAAGATATTATTAAGAACATGTCAGCTTGATTCAGTCATCACTTCTTTTCTGTTTCCTCGGCTGGGAGACCACATCTCTGGGCTCTGCAGCAGCAGCATATGTCGGACTGATTCAAATGAATCAGGTGATAAAATCATTTCAGTGTCTGTGCACTCAACTGAATATTTCATGACGCTGGCGAAAGCTATCGACAGCACAATCTCACATCTCTCTGCTCGCGCTTTTATTTCATGTTAAATCACTCCTGAAACGACCAAACGCAGCACGGCCTCCCTCGTTTTGCAGATGCAAATTCCTCCACTTGCATGAATTAGCATGAGATACTTATGCAAGTATACCCCCAACAATGTGTACACTGATTACAGTAATAGCTATACATATCACAGTGCCCTACTTATTTTATATATATATCAAAATACGAAGAAGTCCAAGGCCTCACTGTGCAGCTTTCTGCAGACTCTGACCCTAATGAGGCTCCAACTCCACAGTCACTGGGTCTCTGTGTTCTGTCTGCAGCTCACTGCTGACTGATTGAGGGCACCTGTGTGAAGGTGTGGGCTGGGGCTGAGTAAGTGGCTTCTTATTTCCCACTGTTCTCACTCCCACACACACACACACACACTCTTTCACTCTCAGGCCACATTTGCACATTTACAAAAGTGGATATTTCCCACCAGATCGTTTTCACAAAACTCCAAAGCATACGCTGTTGAGAGCTACTACGAGCATGCTAAACCTATAGTAGAGGCAGCAGTGTAATGAGAAGCATAAAGCCATGCTAACCAATGAGAATCCAGGAAAAAACACAACAACAAAACAACATCGAATGACACAAGTTACTTCCTGAGATGGCACGAGGTTCGCACACATGTACTGTGAACTGCCCCATGATGCATTGCAGCTCTCCAAAACACAATAAAAGCCTGACATCACTGACGTTACAGTGTTCAGCTGCTCTCCTGAAATCCTCAAACCAGGTTTACAAACAGCTGCTGCTTCTATCTAGGAGAAACATGAGTAAATTGTCACCTGGAAAAGTTAACTTTATAAACTTTCCTATCGACTGTGTTATGTAACGCTCCGAGCTGCTTTGGTTTCATCACGTCACATTAGCAAAAAGGTGTGAACAGCTTTGAGTTGTTGTGTTGAAGTTGTGACACCTGGGCTCTACCTGTGTTGACTTGTTTTTCACAGAGCTCAGTGGGTTTTTAGTGACTGAAAATGGTTTCGGCTTCTCAAAAGTCGAATCTCGAGACCACCTTGAGGAAATGTTCTTGAGATTGGGGCATTAACATTCACTTGGACTCAGAGACGAGATGATTTGAGCAGACAATGTTCAGAAAGTGATGTGATCAGGAACGCCCTGAGGGAATTTCATTACCTCTGGCACATTGTGACCTGGCAAATCACACTTTTTTGAACTGATATGAAGTAATGACGCTTCATATCCAAAGGGTCAGAGGTTGACTTCACTGACATCAAACTATGCTGCAGAAACACTGTGTGGCCATTAGTTGGAGCTGTAACTCAGGGAGGAGGCTGTGACTGTCTTGCCTGTAACTTTGAGCAGCAAACAGCAGCACAACTGTAATTCTAGTTAAGTTTGGCTTTTTCAGACAGGAGACAAGAGACTCTTTCCAAACCTTGACATGTTTCGACAGTGTCCATCTTCTTCAGAAGTGTAATTAGGTGTAGGTGTGATGTGTCTTCTCAGCTACGTTACATACAATCATAATAATCATGGACTGGGAAAAGGATCAAGGTCGCCACGCTTACAGTAAACCTAATGACACACTAGAATTACAGTCATGCTGCTGCACATCGCCCACAGTCACAGTCTCCTTCCAAACTTAAGTATTGCAATCATAGACATCATGAAGCCTACTGAGCTGTGTAATTCTAGTTGCTTTACCCTTTTTGTCTTTGTCTAAATGAATATCGTAACCTTTTGTCTCCTGCCTGCTGTCATGTCGCTCCCTCGGCTGCAGCCTTCAAGGTGCCTTTAACAAGTTCCTGTGATATTTCAGTCTGTGTCGTACAAATGGTCGTAGCTGTGTCTCTGTTTGACTGCTTGTGTGTCAGGTGTGAGAAGTCTGATTCTTCTTCTTCTTATTAAGAATTGAGTGTAACTTCAACTTTTCTTTGAGCTCTGAAATTAAAAAGTGAGTGTGAACCAACCTGCCCAGACTTGGTTTCATATTGATTAGTCACCTGGAATCATCCAGCTCCACTGCATCCTGTCCAAAGAGACAAGTCTGGGGAAAAAAAGAAGAAAATTAAATTATGAAGGTGTGAATGTACCACCTGAGGTCACAGCTCATGAGGTAATTCATCACTGTCATTTCAACATCAACACCTTTCCATCAGGTCAAGAAGATTCCTCTGATTAAACATCAAGCAGAGACAGTGGTGCCAGGGAGAATCAAACCAGTGAAGCGTCTTTGGCCTGCAGCAGCAGCAGCAGCAGCAGCAGCAGCAGCAGCCTGTCTGCAGACGGCACAGCCAAACTGATCTCCAATCAGTCTTAGGACAAACATTTAATCATGAGGTTTTATCACTCACTGTGTTTGTCTTAATTTTCTTTCAACAAAAACAAACTGCGACCATGTCAGTGACTCTGTTTTATATTCTCCAAGACAAACCTCCACAACCTCAGTACCAACCACCCAAACTTCCTCCACTTTGGACCGGCACCAAAATGAAGTGCCGGTGTGACTCCACCATCACTGGGTCGCTTAAATAAACAGACGGTGCTGCTTCTCGTGCTATGAAAACTAATTATTTTAAAGTGAAATACATCTTAGGTCACTGGACTGACACCAGTGAGACGGGCCTCCTGCTCGTCAGACTCGTCCTGCTCCCTGTCCACAGCCAGACTGACTGATGGGAGGAATAATTCATCTAATGGTATTACATTGACACTGCTCCCCTGCTGTCATCACTCGTTCACTCCCCCCCACCGGGTATATCATCTCCAGCCCTGGCCGCCGGCTTTCTTAAATTGCAACATCCTCAAAAACAAGAGCACTCTCTGTTTTGTTTTGCATAATGTCCAGGAGACACACTGCACCTCAACGCTCCTGGTTTCTCTGTTTCCTGCACTCTGACCCGTGTGACCTAAATATTCTGCAAAGGACTGGATCCATTAAACACATGATGTTTGGTACCATGAGGGGAAACAACAGCATAATCCTCTGAAATGGTCCTCGACAGTAATAATAATAATAATAATAATAATAATAATAAAAGCCCTGAATGCATCTCTTCTATTGTACCTGTTGGGTGCTTTGGCAGCTTGACTCTCACCACCCTTGATCCAGTAGTCAAAGCTGATTCTGTCGAGAGCTGACTACACTTTACTTTTGTCTGCGTGAAGTGTCATTAACCGTTACCCAAAATGACAGCTGGATTAGGAAATGCCGAGCACACAGCGTCAGAAGTTGCAACAAAGACATTTCATCATCAAAAACACCCGCAGCTGAATCAAATAAACTTCGAGCTGATACATCTTTAATGGCGCCCGGGCAGGCTTCAGGAAGCATTACGTTTTTAAGGAATAATCCACCCTCAGGTATTCCTGCACTCTTACTTACCATCAATCTGTGACACCCCTGTGATGAGCGTTTGCAGGGAGCTTCCACTTCACCTTCATTTCGTAGATTTTCGTGTTTCCCCCCTGAAAGGCTTTTTCAACAAATCCTGGAAAGGAAGAAGCATCTTTTTGTTCAAAGGCGTATAAATATAGCAAGCTTGCTAATTAGCACATGCATATTGGTGACTGTCTATCACTGCTGTCGTGCCCCTTTATGCAAAGTCTATCTTCTGCAGGCACCTCATCTACTGTGACTGTTACATGTGAAGAAAACAGCTGCTTTTTGCACTGCTGCTAATGCATCTATCCATTTTCAGCCACTTCTATATAGGTCTATACCTGAATAATAAAGATGCTGCACTGAATGGTATATTCAAGCAACTAACATTCAATGCTTATTCCCCTCAGACTGAAGGGTCATTGCAAATCAATACCGTGTTGTTCCGAGTGACCGTCTTTATTCCAAGATGAAGTATTTTCCCTGAGAGTCTCTTCATATAAATGCTAATTGGTGGTTTCTACCAGGGTATAATGATGCATAAAGAGTCACTGAATGGTTTAAGTGATAAAAGAGGTGAATGATATTATATCTGAGCCTGGATTAATGTCTACCATCATCATCAAAATCCAAATGAGGGGGTATTTTCTGCATCCAGGAGACTTTGAAAGAATCGATGCTTAAGTGCAGTGAAGATGTGGAGGCCCAACATCTTACAAAGACACTTAATGTTGGTTTCTATTCATCCCATTTGCTTCCTGTCTGCAGATGTTCCACTTCCTCCAAGGACAACATCAAGACGCCCCAAGGAAGGCATCATCATCATCATCATCATCATCATCATCATTATTGTGTCCTTGATCCACCTCTACTCACTCTTCAATGAGCAGACTTTCCACTTCCTGTAGAGTCCTGGCTCCAATTCTTGCCTCTGAGGGGGAAACTAACTTGGCCATTCGTATCTGATCCCATCTTTCTGGTCACCACTCAAAGCTCACGACCACATCTGAGAGCTGGAGAGCGGATCAAACGATCAGTCTCGTCTGACGCCTTCAGGCGGAGCTTCCCCTTCAACCGCAAACGGTCCAGGACAATAACTGCATTAGTGCTGATGTCTCTTGCAAAAATGTTTGACCTTCACAGGAGGCAGAAAAGTTCTTCTTTACCAGGAGGGAGTTCAGCTTTCAGCAGAGGAGAAACTATCTCAGGCTTGAACCAAGTGACTCTCTGGAGCACTGGAGGTCAGAGGTCATGACGTAAAATCCTGTGGTGACGATGCAGAGCCTTTGCAGAGGTGTGTGTGCACTTCACTGATTGATCACAAGCTCCACTTCCTGCTGAAGATGCAGAAGCACCTGTCGATCATTCAGGCAAAAACCATGACCTCTTCTGAAGAAGGACCGAGCCCAAATGTTGCTAATGACTAAATTAATGTTTAATCAAGCACTTTCGAGGCCAAGCAGCGTAAAGAAACTCATTACCCAGAACCACTGAACATGCTACTGAGGATGAGTCATGTTCCTCAACAAAACAAATGTAGCGTCAAACAACAACAACAACAACAACAATGACATGGGTGCAGCTCGTTAACAGCTGTTTGTTTTTGTTTGGTTTTTTAAAAAAGGACAATATGGCAAAAGCAGAAGAGCTCACATGCTGCTCAACATGATTTATTACGTTCATCAAGGCGACAGCGTGTTGTGACAAGCTGTTAAACGTACGCCTGGAAGCGACTTCCTGGAAGGTAACACCTGCAACAAACAGTGTCGTGAACAAATCGTGTCATATTTTGAGATAATTTAGGCAAAAAAAAAAAAAATATATATATATATATGTTAGGTGTCAGATCTCAGATGATTTGAATATCAATCAGCTGAGTTGAGAGGGAAGTGAGATAAAAGCTCCTCAGCTCTGTCAGATTCATCGAAGCATCTTCTTCGTTGCGTTATGTAGATATTTCTTCCTTTTTTTTAAAATGTCTCTCAGTTCAGTTTCCTGCTAGTATAACAAATAACAACCTTCTTAAACCTGCTTTATTAATATGTCGTTTTATTAAAGTACACGTATCCATAATCTCCTGACTTGGTGAATAAATTTATTCCATAAATGATAAATCAAGAGAGATTTCCCTCCATTTCTGTCCTGGTTTTTTCTTTTTGCTCTTTCTGTTTTTTTCCTTTCTCACAGACACACCCACAAATCTTCACTTCCTTCACTTGTCCAGCGTAAAAAGCCTCATGAGCATATGCTTTCCTTAACTAATTAAAGCACTAACCATTAAATCAGGGACCCAGTCTGCCTCTCGTTTGTCATAAAGTGGCAGACTGTCACCAAAACCCAGACGCTCCTCTCTGCCTCTCCTCCACCCTCCTCCACCCTCCTCCTCCTCCTCCTCCTCACCATTTGTTGTTGTTGTCACTAACTGTTCAATTCAGGCACTTCTTCTTCTTTATTCGGAGAGTTTAGGTGCAGCCGTGCCTGTCTGACGTGTAGATGGCTGCTGAGAGCAGGCACAGGTGTGCAGCTGGCAACTGGAGTCTCATGCAGAAACAGCTCTGACAGCTGAAACCTCAGCAGCCGCTTCAAAAAACACACAAGCATGATTCTACGGCGTTTTAACAACAACGCAATATGAAGCACTGAGCAATTCTATGTGTGAATTTGGACGTGTGTAGAACAAGAGGAATGTGACTCATGGCCTCAGAGCACCAGAAACAAAGCATGTTGTCTGTTCTGAATGTTAATTACACTGCTGGCCTAGTTCAGGGGGGAACAAACAAACAAACCAGGGGACGCATTTTTAACCTACACCCACCTGGAAAAATGACAACTCTCCCCTTCCCCGTACGAGCTCCTAGTCCCAGCGTGCAGCTCCCCACCTGTCTATCAGAGAATTGTTAGTCTGCATACGAAGCTCGGCATCACGTTCATTCACAAAGTGTCAGGCCTCCTCTGCAACCTGTGTCCAGCATTAGTGAAGAAGGGAGGGGTGGTGGCGGTGGCGGTGCTGGTTCTGTATTAACTTTGATGAGAGCAACACCCTGCAGCAGTTGGGGAGCTGGGATCATTATGGCAGCCACGTTTCCTGCAGCAGGCTGGTAGCTACAGGCCTCGCTGCCGCGGTGCAACTGCTGACAGGATGGAATTAAACACAGTTTGAGCTCTGACAGCGAAGGCCGTGACCATGAGAAATCTTTACGGTGGGCTCTCGGGCATCACAGCACTCCATCATGTGGTCTGTCCTCTGCAAAGCTGCCGCCTTCACAGCATCAGTAAACTATTTAAGAGCACAGCTTACTGCTTCACACTCTGCCTTTTGCTCTGATTTAACAAACTAAAGATGAGTCATTTAGATACTTATAAATGCTAGAAAGTGGATTTGTTGACCTTTGGACAGGGGTCAATCTCAATACAGTTTTTTGAGTGTTTCTTTTACTCATGTCTGTGAATCCTCAGGAGTACAGCGGTTTTTAGAGCTGGAGGAGGTTCTGAAGAAGAAGAAGAAGAAAACAGATGTGACATCATGTGTCCATCAAGTTGCTGACACAGAAAGAGGAGAGTTAAGGCCAGTTCTGAGTCAAGCTGGACTCCCTCCTCCTCTCTCTCTCACTTCTTCACGTTCATGCTGGGAAAGAAATTCAGCTGCATGAATAACAATGACTAGAGCCGGTAAGAACTTAAAGAACTTTTGGGATGTTTTGACAGTCGACCAGCCAACGGGGATTTGAGACGTTATAGTGCCCACAGCCTCGGTCCACCTGTGCTCTGGTCTCGTCTTCTTTCTTTACATGAAACACTGGTTTCTTCTTCTTCAGTGCTGGTAAGTCTCAAAGGAAGCTTCACCTGAATTCTCCACACTGCACTCTGACATGTTGCCTGTGTGGGATATATGACTGGCTAAATCAAGAGTGATGTTGCCATATACACTTACATATGTTTATAAAGGTACATGTTTACCCATATTAACCATATATGTGCATAAAGTAAAACATATATGATGAGTTGCAACTTATGCAAGTTTAAAACTGGTCTCAGACCTTTGAAACTTACTGTATATACAACATGTTAACAGACTGTGGGTTGAGCGTACATTTCAGATATAACATGTGTTTTTTATTTTATATGTACATGAATGCCACATATACAGTATAGTACATTCATGCACTGAGATCCACATGTCCTTTCATGTAAAACTGGGAGTAACACTGCCAACAAAATGATCTGTTTTTGTAATGTTTGTATGTGGACATGAAAGTAGTACAACTTGCATGTGTCCATGTTTGAATGTTAAATAGCTTGCGGACAATCTGTCTCGCTCAGACAACAAACATGTGGAGGGGTCAGAGGTGACTCGCCCACTTGTGCACTTGATGGTCATTTAATAATAGCAGAACAAGTCCGTGCCGTCGTGCAGAGAGCGACTCTTTGTCTCTTGGCCATCTGTGTCAGAGTCATTTCATTCCTCCCTTTACATCCACTACCATCTCTCCTCCTCCTCCTCCTCCTTCTCCCTAATTTGCTATTTCTCCTCAGTGATGTCCACAGCAGCCTGATGCAATGTGCTGGCATCCCCACATTAACGCCAAAGTCAATGGCGAGACGTAAGGGGGCGAAATGATTTGCACAGGACTGTGGGAATTAGCTGCACAGCAGTCGGGTGCCCTGGGGTTGCATAAGAAGGAAATTGGATGGAGAGGGAGTGAGAGGAGGCCGTGCGACGCCATTTATTACGTTAGATCAGTGGAGAGGTGGTGTATCACTCATTACAGAGGAGCAGCGAGCACACAGCTGAGCTGCTGTGAAACATGACAGCTGGCTGGGACTCGTACTGTACGTAGGTGGCTGCAAACTAACTGGGCAGAGAGAACGTGCGTCGGTGTGATTCACTGTCAGAGCCGTGGACGTGCACTGGAGAGAAGTTCACCAAAAAGGCAAAAGACAGTCAGTCTCCATATTGTTGTCGGCGGCGTCTCCTCCCTCTCTGTGACCTTTTCTTTATTTCAGGTTATCTTTCATTTCATTTTTCACACTCACACACACCTCCCACTGCGAGGAGCCCAGGAAGCGCTGACGGCTGATAATGGCTGTGTGGCCGATGCTCTTTCCTGTAAATAAAAGAAAGAAGAAGAAAAAAAAAATCAGGGTATTTGCTTTGACACAGAAATAGCTTTTTTTTTTTTTTTTTGTATTGTGGCCTACTTGGTTGTGTGAGTCGATGCATTATTAATGATGTTGTGCTGTGATAAAACTGTGTCCAGCTCAGGATGGGCGCGGACATAAAAAGAAGAAGAAGAACCATTTGGCACCAAGACGCTCTGGCTCACAGGCTCTATGATCTTTATGATCACAGCTTAAACCCTCAGATTACTGTGTTAATGATCTCAAAGGTGAACAGCTGTTTGAATCCCACCTTTTTATTTCTCTTACTGCTTTAATTTGTTTCCTCGTTTCAAAACCGAGAGCAACAACAACAACAAAAAAACAACAACAACATGGCAGCTTCAGCTCCGGTAATGATAGTAGATGTTTGTAGGATTATCATTCTGACACACTCCTTTAGTTTCCAAGATGCAAATAGGAGCTCGGTCGCAGCAGCTCGGTGCCAGTATCCTTGTCATTTCAATCGGGCTCATTTAGGCATAAACTGGCCTCAGAGAGAGAGAGAGAGAGGGAGAGAGAGAGGAGGGAGGGAGAGAGAGAGAGAGAGAGACCAGGGGAACACGAATTAGCTGGAAGCCAAGTCACAAAGCAATCCAGCACCTGATTCTCAGCTTGGACAGATGGCAGGATTGTAGCATGATGGCACAAACATGCACGAAGACAGGGAGAGGCAGTACACCACACACACACATGCACACACACACACACACACACACATAAAAACACACACACACACACACACACACACACACAGAGCTACGTCTCTGTGTTCCCTTAGGCGTGTGGCCAAGAAAGCCAATGTTTCATAAGGATTAAAGTCTCTGTATGAAACCTGCGACTGAACATGAGACACTGGCTCATCACACAGACGCTGCCCCAAACAGCTGTCAGGGGCGAGGGGGTTTAAGGAGGGGGGGGGTGACACAGAACCGCCCGGCAGTGAGTCACATACACACACTTCCTGTCCACAGGATGTTTGTTTTGACACGATATGATTATAATTCAGCGAAATCCTCCTCTTCGTCCTCTTCCTCCTCCACGCCGGACGTCACCGACCCTCTGAGCTGTCGGACTTCCTGTTCGCTGATGATGTCATCCACACAGAGCTGGTTACTGTAGTTTGGAGGATCATGAATTTGTACACTGGGATTAGATGTACCCATGGTTAAGATCACCACCCCCCCACTCCCCTCCCCTCCCCTCGCCTCCCTCCCTCCCTCCGTCTCTGGTTTCTCAGGGCTGGTGTTAATCTGTCGATACTCAGATCTGTCTCCCCCCTTCGTCCGTCCGTCCATGATCCAACATGATGAGCGGAGCTAAGAAAAGCACAAGCAGACAGAAGCTTGGTGATAACACATTATCCTCGCCATCTAATCCTCCTTCTAATTAGAGATGCTGACTTAGACACAGACAACAGACAACAAACAACAATACAACACAACACAACACATGGAGACAGCAGCACCGGCATCCAGTGGGCTTTTAGCTGTTTACAGTTTTTAAAAAAGGACAACGAGGCCGGCGGCGGCGGACGGCGGCTTCGAATGTTTCAGGCCGTTAATCACACGTCACACGTTTTACACGTCTGTCGAGCGTCAGCTAAAACACACACGAGTTTCTTTTCCTTTTTTTGGTTTTAAGATGGATTTCAGTCCTCCCAGGCAGCTCGTTGGTTTCCAGCTATTGGTTTCATGAAACTTCATTAACTTAGAAGCCATTTTTAATTTTCTTTCTAATGGGTCATCCATCACAGTGGATGCAGATTTAACTCTTTTTCTTTCTTTCTAGCTGCTCGTTATCTTCTGAACCTCCTTTAAAAAGAATCACTCATGAACCCGACCGAGGCTGAACGTGCACACACACACACACACACACACACACGCACACGTTTCATTTTATTCTATTCTATTTCAACCTGACTTGGCAGCTCTAATGAGCCTTTTAGCCTCTGTTAGCTCATTGTTTTTGTGCGACAGGAGGGGATTGTGGGTAAGATGGAGTGTTTTTATTATAAAAAGCACTTTTTGTTGTTGTTGTTTTTTTAATTGGTGCTGTTTCTGATTAATGGATTGAAAACAGCAGACGGGACGTTTCCGGTGTGTTCTCCCCCAGGTGTCAGGCATCAAGACAGAGACTGGACGCCTTCAAGTGAGGAGCAATGGTGGATGCACACTTAGCAGATATACAGTCCGAGTGAAGTGCTGGAGCGTTGGGCCTATACCGGGTCAGTGGCGGCAACTGGAGCATCAAGGGCTATGCTGCGATGAGTAGGACGGCCGCCAAGGTGAGCACAGAAGCCGAGGGTGCAGGCCGGGTGGCAGCTAGCCCCATGATGGCTCCACCCATGAGCCAGGTATGAGCCTGATTCTTGATTCTGATTCGGCGTGCCCAAAATGAATGTTGTGATTAGAAACTGCAACAAACAAACCTACAGACTCTAAAATCTCTGAGTTCCCTTGAACACATCACCAGAGGTTGGTTATGGTTCCTGCTCCAACATCAGACCACATGACAGTCAGCGGTGATGGAAAGTGCCAGTTTGACTTCTCTGGGAGTTGAGTTTAGGAGCAAACTGAAGATGAAGCGATGATTTCCTGGAATAAGAAGTGGATTTTAGGAGGAAAACGATGCACAGCTGCCGACTGTTTATTATTTTATTAACCTGGTTAGAGGAGGAGGAGGGTTATTTTTGTTTGTTTGTTTTCTGTCACCCTCTCCATTTCATTTCATCACCGTCTCCAGCAAGAGGGTGGCATCATCTCAGTGTTTGTATTGGTGTGCATGTGTGTGTGTGTGTGTGCCTGTCACTTTTTGAGAGAGTGTGAGACGAGTAGAAAGATGCTGGCGGTGACACCATCTACTCCTGTCACTCACCTCTCCTCCCCATTATCTTTGTGCAGAACCCTCCATCTTCCCTCCACCCGTTCTCCACCTCCTATATTTTGTCTCTCCGTGAACATTTATTGCTCTGCAGAATTTAAATCCCCTCTTTTTCTCCCCTCGTGCTGCTGCATATTTTCCTCCTCCCTCTAACTCTTTGTTTACTCTCCTTTTCTGTTTTTTGTGTTTGTTTTTTTTTTTACACCAAGCACCAGTTTTCTCTCCCTCCTCCTCTCTTTCATCACTCTCTGATTTTCTGCTGCTGCTCATCCTCGGTCTGTGAGGTCGGACACCATGTCCCCTCCTCTGTGGGTGTTGTGTTATTTTATGGCTCAGGTTGCTGCAGATGTTAATGGTGGTTTTAATGCGTCGGTTTAAAGGAGACATATTCTGCATATTTTACTGCTTTGTGCTCACCACTGAGTCAGTGTTTAACACCTACAGAGACATTCTGCATGATTTTCAGCCCCAAAAACTCTGTAGTCGTCTCGTATGGATGTAAAGATTTCAACCTCTATGCAGCCACTTCCTGAAACGCTTCGTTTTGGCTGCTTTCCTCTGATTGGCTCACTCAGTGGAGGCCCACGTGTTCTTGTTTACCTTGCATTGTTAAATACAAACTGATTGGCTTTAGAAACATGGCCAGCTATGAGGAGCGTCCATATGTGTTGGACCCTGAGGCTGACCTACAGTTTTCATCTTCTTTGGGAAAGGAAAACAGCTGCCATTTTCCGTCGGTTGGGGGGCGTGCGTCGTGGGCATGTTTTGGGCGTTCGTCCTCTAAAGCTCATGTTGTGACACTTTGCAGAGGTTCAGCATGGACATATGACGTTATAACACCGTAAGGATGCTCTAAATATGGAACAGCACTTTAAATGATGAGTTAAATGTTGTTCTGACTAATTCAGAGCAGTTTTTGCTGCTGCATGAACTGAGTGGACAGATGAGATGTTGAGATTGTAAATAAGCAGAAAAACAGCTGAGTTTCTGTGACCTGGAAAAACGTGGCAGCCGCATCTCAAAAAGCAGCTTCTCTGTGAGTTTCTGAAGTTAAACTTGGCCAGAGCTGCTGATGTTGTGAAGATACTTTGCTGAGCGCAGAGAATGAACAGGCAGCGGCGGCGGCGGTGGTGGTGGTAGTAAACGGACTATGAAGACTTTGCAAAGCCTTTCTTTAGCATCTTCCAGAGGCTGGCCACAACACCCAGGATCAAGACTTATAAAAGTTTAAGAGAGCTATGAAAGGTGTGATCTCTAATTGGCTTTTTACAACTTGTGGACAGTAACAAGAAGCTCAGCGCGGATCAGAGGTGTCAAAAAGGAAAAGTGCTGCAGGCCAGGAGTCGCTCTTTCCAGCTGAATCCAATAAACCTGAATTGGTATTTTCTGTATCATCACGGTGTCTTTTCCCAGATCCTGGCTGGCACCGCACCGCAGCCCAGCACGCCGAGACTGAAGCAACTCACTGTTAAATTCCTTTTCTTTTTGCTGTTGATGGAGTCGGAGAGAAAGTCAAGACAGACCCAGAGGGAGGTGATGTCAGACCTCGTCTGAAACACAACCTTACAACTCAACTTGTGGGGAGGGAGGAGGGAGGGCGGACGGATGGACAGTGTTTTATTAATGTACACTGACTGACTGACTGGACGGAGACGCAGCAGCTGCCAGAGCTCGTCCTGTGTAACGTTACACACTTGTGTTCTCAGGCTGAGAGCTGCATTAACAGGCTGCAGCATGGAGCCTAATGGAGGCAGCAGATCCTCCTCCTCTTCCTCCTCCTCTGGGCCAACATGGCTCCTCTGACCACTTGGCCGAAGACTGCATCATTTACAGGCAGAGTAAAGAGGCTGAGCTGAAGCTGCCCTGAGGCGGCGAGGAGACCTGTCCACTCATACTCCCAGCAAACCCTCACCTCCTCCCTCCTCCTCCCCAAGTGGCAAGGACATCTTATACATCTTTTCTCTGTCTGTCAGTTGAAGGAGGATGAATTGCAAACATGTTGTAGACAGGGATGCCTTCGTCTGCATAACTAATCACACATGATTGTCACAGGGAGAATGGAGGCTCTCTGCCTTCCACCTAATGTCTCTCAGCCAAAAACCAACCTTGCAAGATCAGCACCTCTGCCCCGGTGTCCCAGCTCTTGTCTCAAGCTCCGTAACCCATAATCTCTTGTTTATGACAGATAAGACTACACAGATATGCACGTTCTAACATCTTATATGATAAATAACATTATCCACTGCTCTGCTGATTGCTTTCTTACCGGCTTCATTCAAAACAAATGCACATGGCCAGGAGGAGGGTTAGCAAAAGAGAGAAGCGACCGGACTTGCATAGTTCCCCTCTAAAAGAAGAATGAAGTAAACAGTGTCGTGCAGCTCTTGCAAGATGAATGAGACACAAATCTGCACTTGTGGGTCAAACCGGTCATGTAACAAACTCCTGGAAACCAGTGGACTGATGCTTTTACATATGAACAAAAAGAAACAGTGAGAACAAGAAGACTGCTGCTGCTGCTGCTGCTGCTCTTCTGTTCCTGTGTCTTGTACCGTCGTTAGGCTGCTGACCTTTTCCTCCAGGAGGCGTTCCAGCATTATACGATGTACAGTAAATGATTCAGCTGCAGACTGGGAGAGCTCTGATGGGTTACTGGTAATGAGGATCCTGCTTCATCTGTCTGAAACCATTAAAGAGTACCCTTGGAGTGGCTTTAAGCCGCGTTGTGCCGTTCATGCTCAGACTGGAGAGATACAGCAGCAGCAGCAGCAGCAGCAGCAGCAGCAGCTAAGTGGGTGTAGAGGAGCAAATGTGTCAGTCTCATGCAGCGGGTGTTACTCTTACACTACTATTTACTATAATGAATTATTCACAGAATGAGGAGCCATCTTGATTGTTGCATCATCTCTCTCGCCTGCAGAGTTTGAGACACTTTTATTATTTTTTGGTGGGGGTGGGGGGGATGGGGTCATCACTGTCTAAAGATTCGTAAAGGCTGCTAATGATGCCCAATGTGATGCAAATTACTCATTCATAGCTGCTGCTGCTGCTGCTGCTGCTGCTGCCTGGCTGGCTGGCTAGGCCTAGAATAGATGGGTGGATGTGTGGGTGGTGGTGGCGCGTGTTTGGATTGAACCTCTGTTCTGCATTAGGGGCTGAAATTAATTTGCAAACACCATCGTTTTTTTTTTTTTAGACCACTGCAACTAAATCAAACACAGAGAGGAATCCCGTCGAAGCCTGCGGATGCTTGTTCAGATTACATTAGAAATTCTATTTCAAAAAAGAGCAGTCGACAGTGCAGTGCCCGGCCTGCTCATCATCACACTGACAATTTACCCCCCCCCCATCCTCCCTCCCTCCCTCCTCTCCTTCCTCTCCTCCTGCCAGTTTGAAGAAGCTGAAGAGGCAGAGCGCATGGTGTCAGATTCATTCAGAGAAGTGTTGCAGCAGTTTAATATTACATGCTTTGGGCGTTCAGTTTCGTGCCCACATCAAGACTGCAAATCAAAAATCATTGCTGTGCCGCTTTGTTCTCACACACACACACTCTCAAACACACACTCATCAAATACACAGTCACATGCAAAAGAGACGAGAGCGTGCAGCAGCGTTTTTTTGGCAGCACAGCTCGTTTCCTCAGTGTCCAGCTGAAGCAACAGATTTGTAAAGCCTCTACCTGTCCCATGCCAGCTGCACGTCGGCTCTATGAGACACCGCCGCCACCGCTGACCTGTCAACACAAATCTGACTCAGACGAGAGCTCTGTTCACACACGCATACTGATATGATGATATGAGTGAGAAGAAGAAGAAGAAATCCTCAACTTTCTCTTGGAAGAAGTAGAAGCCCCCCAGTCCTGTCAGGAGGCTCTGCAGGGTCGTGTTGATTTTACTCTGTTCACTGTGCAGCCTCCTGAAATAATACACAGGCAACGACTTAACAGCATAATCGTAACTGTTTGACGCCTCAAGCGAGATCACAGTGCATCTGCTGGCATGTTGGATTTCTGCTGAATTAAGAGCCCTGGATTTTCTCTTTCTTCTTCTTTTATTTTGCAAAGGTTTAAAATCCATACAGCTCCACTGGCACGACGTTAGCTGCACAAAATATCAGTCAACACACCTCAAATAAAACAATGTGGGATTTTGTCTGTTTTATGATGCAAATCCTCTTATTTCTGGATATATTTTCAATGCATATGTTATTTCATCAATAGCTTTAAAGTACAAGACTGTCTGCACAGACACACCCGCTCTGAAAACTTAAGATAGCTTGTTAGCTAGCGTCTTCGCACATCATGTGTGAGGGAGGGGGTGCGTGAGACTCCACAGTGACATGTCTCCATCTCTCAGTCAGTGTTAGTGTGAGATTTTAACAGGAAGTGGAGAAGGGTGAGGGTAGGTTGGGTGGGTGGGGGTCTACACATATGTGCATGCACTACTAGCAAGATGGATGCGTGCTGCTCGACAGGTGTAATTGGATCATGCACCTGACTCTGGTGTGGGCATCGATTTCTTCCTCCCTGTGGGGGTTCAGTATTTAAGGAGAGGAGACCAGGGAGACTGAGCTGCTATTGATTTTAACCCCCGAACTGATCATGAGTCCTTGGACACATGATCAACATTAATCTGTGCTGCTACATGACGGAGCCCCCTGCAGGGGGTGGGGTGGGGGGGCTCGGGCCATTCAGCTCACCACAGCTACAACAAGCCTCTAAATGAGACGTTCAGAGAAGCTTCCTGTGTTGATGCACAGATGCAACAAGAGGAGTTTACTTCAGGAATCTAATTATAGACTCAGGAGGAATTACAGTGCAGAAATATGAGCGTTTTTGTTTTTGTTTAGTTTTTTTGGGGGTGGGGGGGTGACCTACTGAGGGATTTATGTTGGGGACCAATAAACCGCTGTGTATTTGCATTAAATTCAGGATTCATTACTGTGCCAGCGACTCCGAATGTCACTTTCCATCATGTGTCTGCTGACTCTGTGGTGACTCTGCGATTACAGCGTCTCACATCCAAAATAATAATAATGGAGGTGGGGGTGGTGGAGCGCTGGAAGCAAAACAGCACTTGACAGGCACATTATACTGTTCATAATTCACACACGCGCTCTCTCTCTCTCTCTCTCACACGCACACACACACAAAGTCTATACACTGATATCAGTCAGTATAATGAATGATTAATTACATTGACTGTCACAATAATCCCCATGTAGAAGTCGGGCCTGTGTCTGTATTTTACATAGAAGACAGTGGAGTCACAGTTATCCTGTCCACTGTGTGTCCCACCTGTCACCATGGGATACAGAACTCCAGGTACAGCACGGATGGATGCTGCATAACTTGTCGTCTGATGCATGATTATATCTGTCATGCATTTCTGAACAAAAAATAAACACGCGGAGAGTGAGTTCGTCCCCCCCCGGATGACATTTACGTGTTCGCACAAACCCAAAGAGGAAACAGAGAGGTGGGAGGGGGTGAGTCAGGGGCGGGTTATCGACAAAGCGAACAGTTAAACAGCATCATTATCATCCATAGCACCGGGCAAACTCATTTCATTTTTAATGCATGTAGGTGCATCTGTGTGTGTGTGTGTGTGTGTGTGTGTGTGTGTGTGTGGCACAAACGTGATAAACAAATCAAAGGAAATTACATTTAGATATGCAAGCTGCTGGCTGTGTAAGTTGTGTGTGTTCTTGCGTGTGTGTGTGTTTGTATAATGCATTTTGGAACTGATGCATGCATCTAAAGCCTTAATATAAAATACATAACATGTTGGCTATGTATGAGGTGCACTTTTGGTCCATGTGGACATTATATATACAGATGCATATTTCAATGCATGGGTGTGTGAAGCTGAGCATATGGGCCCCCGAAGAAATTATTTGTTTACAATGAGATTGTGTGTGTGTGTGTGTGTGTGCGTGTGCATACACATTTGTGTGCAGCATTCAGCTCATGTTTGTTGTTGTTTGCATATTAATTCAGTTGTAATGTGTCTTGAAATGCATGCATAAAAGTCATGCACAAAGATATGATGTATGTGTGTGTGTGTGTGTGTGTGTGTGTGCGATCTCTCCTGCAGCCATAACAGTATTCCTGAACAGCCACTCCTTCCTTTCATATGTGGGAGTTCCAGCAGATCCTGCTTGATTTCATGCTTTTCAATGATGCTCTTTGACCGGCTGCAGATGTTGCCTCCGGCAGCCGGCAGCGAGAAATATATTACAACCATAATGAATATCGAAAAAATGCAGTGTGGGGTTTTTAACAAGTGCTTATACACGGTGTATTAGGGATGATGAATTCTTTCTCCTGCCTTGGCACCCTCCAGATACGGTGCGAAAAAAGATGAAAACTATGTCACACTGAAAGAAAGAAGGAGAGAGGGGTGGATATAAAAGAGAGGAAAACACCAGGGTTCCTGTACAACTTGATTTTAGGTGCAGTGTCAGGAGAGGTGAGGAGTTTGTCTTCGACACAACGGCAGAAACGATAATATCATCAGCAGGTGCACTGAGATGGTACAGGTGCCCCCCGCCCCCCCCCACTCCCACAGGTGCAGACGACATCAGCTGTCAAAAACAAACCACAAATAGGAACAAGAAGAAGAAGAAGAAGAAGAACCCAGATAAAAGCCAGGCCTCTTCTGGATGTTTATCCTCGTACAACACACTGACGATAATTCACCGCCGTCTGATTTATGAGCTGTCTTTTATTTCTACACACTTGTTTTTTTTGTCTTTCTTTCTGGTTTCTATGGCGCCCCAGTGTTCAAGCCAGTGAAACTTGCAAGTCGCAGCTTTGAAGCTGTAACACTCACACTGTGACGTCTCACAGGGGCAAATACATCACTGTAGATCCGACTTCCCTCCTTTGATGGTCTCTGAATGAAACAGTGTTCAACTGAACTCCACCGCGCTGCTTGTGTACGACGTCCATGCAGAAATAAGAAAAAATCACATTCAAATCACTATTAAACTGAGAGGGCAGCCCCCCCAGTCCCCCCCCCGTCCGTACACACTCGCCCTCATAAATCACTCCTGACTTGAGCAGCTTGGCAAAAAGTTTCTCAACAAAACCGACTTTGAATACTAAGTCGTTTTTTTTTTCTTTTTCTTTCTTTGTCTACTCATCTACTCGCCATTCGTTTTCTCGTGTGCGTGCGTCTGTTCAGTCAATTTAATCTCGGCAACGTACAAATTGAAAACCATTCCTGTACGGAACAGTTGCACGAGGTCGGACTCGAAGAAATCCAATAACAAACAGTGAGATGTAATAATTTGCTGAGAGATCAGGCAGATCTGGTGAAGAGATGGAACGAAAAAGGGAAAATAAAGTCTAACTGCCAAGAATCAACTCATCATAAGGGTGTATGGCTGACCTTTGACCTTTTATAACCTTTACCTCCTGTTCCGGTGTCACATGGTTTTCACCACATCAACACATGAACCTGGGAATTTAAAAGTTGTTTTTTGCTTTCAGGATCGAAGTGAAGCAGCGTTTTATTATCATGCAGCACAAACCTGCAACAACCTCCCAGACAGACGACGTCACAGACCGAGTACAAATCAATTTACCAAGTTAAAGTCGAAGCTAAAAACATTCCTGTTTTGCTCCTCCCTGTAATGTCTGCTTTAAACTTGATTTTCAACGTACTTTCAATCATTTGGAAATACATCGTTTATGTCCCTCTGTGCCTTTTATAATGTTTTATATTTACTGTTCTGTAAAGCACGTTGTATTATCCTCTGTGCTACACACACAAAGCCGCCTTGCCTTCACTTAACAACACTTATTGAGCTGTGTTTGGAAACAACAAAAGAGAATATTGATCGACTGATATGATCTTGTAGAATTTAATATGGCAGATTTTGGGGGAAGCTCCGTTTAAGTGTGTACAAGGCCTTAGAAACGGCCTTGACAACCACATTCGTTTTCCAAACAATGTGATCAGGTGAGTAGCACATTAGCTCCTGTCGTGTTAACCACTGTCACCTTGGAGACAGGAAGTGTACACATTATTTCATACCACTGGTGCAGTGTGTAATAGGTCATCGTTGTAAATCAGATATTCATCAGATATATATTGATCTCCACTAATGGAACTATATTGATTATAGCAGCTTCAACTTCTACATATACACTGATGCTATTTATAGAATATAGGCCCCACAAACAAAGCAGCCAAAGTGAGACAAATCTGTTTGCACTTCTAAGAGCTGCATATTTCACAGAACTGCAGAGACATGAACATTTATGAATGCAAACACCCACTGCGCTGACCTTCAAGGCAAACACAATGGAGGAATCCGCAGCCTCGTATCATTCGAGGACATGCAGAAGGTGAGGCGTTGCTGCGAGCTCATACAGGGTAATTAAGACATTCACAAATCTGGCAACCCAGTAGGGTGGAAAGAAGCAGGCACGTTCGCTGAAGAGATGCAGCAGCAGCAGCGGCAGCAGCAGCGGCAGCAGCTCAGTCGTCCCTCTCTCCACTAACTACTGATCTGGCAACTGACAGCATCCTCCTGTAATTATCTCTGACATCAATACAAGAACCACACAGAGAAGCCGTGTGTGATGAGCAAACAAAGGACGGTACCGTATGACAGAAATACTAACATCAAGAATGACTGAGGAGCTCTCCTCCGTACTCTCTTCTCTCCCTTGTCTCCCGCTGCTCGTCCATCCGTCCGTGTCCTGCTGCAGAACTCACTCACTCTCTTTCTCCTTCTTTTTTTTTTAATGCTTTCTGTTTATCAACGACGGCCTCTGCCTCTTTAGCCGCCTGCCCCCCCCCCCCGTTTGCCTGTCTTCCATTGTCCGTCAGTGTCCCTCTGTGGATGTCTGCAGCGTCGTTCTGGCCTGACCTACATAACCTCCGGTCATCAATTTTGTATATAGCTGATGCATTATGATGCATGGATGTCTGTGGCAGAGAGGTCCCTGCGGGTATGTCACTCACACACATGCCTGCACACACACACACTTGCACACACACAGGCACAGGCATAAATCAGAACCATAGCCATCACTGGCTAACATAAGCCCCCCAGCAACAACACACACAGTAACAGCACTGCAGCCTATTGAGAGGCAGAGAAACATGGAGGAGAGCTGCACAGCCTGAAAGAGGATGATAATATCTCGGCAGAGACACTGGATCGAGTGAATAAAGAAATAAATGGAACGGATAATTAAGAGATGATGGTAGAAATACACAACTCCTGGGTTTAATAGAGGTTTGAAGCAGCTGAATGGAAAACAAATAGGCAAATACAGAGGCGCTGAAACCGTCTAAACCCACACAGCCATTCAGCTGTAAAGATCTGTGAGTGCACCGCAACAAACTCTGACTGGAAGTGCGAAATAAAAGAGCATCTCTCTCCAGCGAGCGTGTCACACGTACGGCTGGATGTGAATGTGTGTGGATCTGTTTGGGAGCAGGTTGCAGAGAGGTGCAAAGTGTTTGTCAATTAAGATTTTTTTTTTTTTTACTGTTGCTGTAAACGTCTGCATTAGTTAAATCACAGTGCTTCGTCAGTGAATCAAAGACAAAGACAGGGCCCAGGGGTCGGCCTGCAGGCGTCTCCGCCCCGGGGGCAAACAGAAGTTGGTTGTGTTTACCGTAGCAAACTGTCAGTTCAGCAACGCTTACAGCGGCCTACACACACCACCCACGTGCACAACAATCAGCTCGTATAAATGTTTCACTCATCGTCTTAAAACACCTGCAAATGTGCAGGTGCTAAAGATGGATTCATCGCTCACCTCCGCCTCTTCCTGCAGCTGCACATAATCTCTCAGTCACTTTCAAACCAACAGGCTACATCCTTCAATTCACACGGACGTAAACTTTGTAGTCTGTTGTAAATGTGTTAGTTTGTGTAGCTAGCTAGCTATATAAGCTACTTATTGTGCAATGGTGCAATGGAGTTGATTTTATGCAAGTCTGGTCATTTCTTGGATGTTTTACTAACCCTCCTCCCGGCTTTTGTTTTGAACGAAGCCGACGTGCAGCACTTATTGTCATTTGTAATGTTAAAGTTAAACCTTCTTTGCCATTGTTTGCAGGGGGACAGGTATTAATGTGACACATCAGTAAGGTTTTTAATGTGTCCTTGATGGCTACATGTGACATGATGCTAAAAGACTGAGGCTAACGCTACATGTCCCAGACCATCAGTCAGCAGCATGTGGAGAGAGGGACTGAGCACAAGCACCTGAGGGTTACTGAGATGTGATTGGACAAGGGGGTGGAGGTGGGTGTGGGGGTTAACTAATGGTCATTTGCAAAGATGTCTAAAACTATTTTAAGTCCCCAGCTGTGTAGGGAGCGTTGTATTACCACCTCATCCATCCTGCTCTGTAATGGCCAAGGTCAGGGTCACGGTGGAGCGGTGGATGTTAATAATCTCATTCATAGACTCTGTGATTCTTGAACTTCCCATAAAGCTTTAATGATTTTTGGATGTGGCCGCGTAATGTGTTTAACTTCAATCTCGACACCAATGGCTCGAGCTGCGGTGACATTACAGTCCGAGAGCAGCAGCAGCAGCAGCAGCATGAGGCGGGGTGGTGTGGTGGTGGTGGTGGAAACATATATATTTGCTTCAGTGGGCCGTAAACATGGTGTAATATCCCTTAGCTGGTCCACAATCATGTGGTGCAATCATCGGATCTAATGTTGCTCCAGTAGAGACGGCTGAGTGCATCAGTGTACCGACCTAAAAACTACAGTCCACATCTGGTAACTGACACTGATCCGTCCACATGGAGACAAATGGACGGAAATGCTCTGCTTCCACAGGCGCTGCGCGGCTCTATGGCGAGCTTCTACAGCAGACAAACATCACTGCTGCTCGTTTGCATTGATGGATCTTACATCATGTCTTTTCAGTTTCTCCTCCTCCTCCTCTTTCTTTTCTTCCTCATTCTCAGTACAACACTTTCTCTTTTTCTTTTTTAATCCTCCCAAGGTCTGAATGCTGATTGAGTGATTAATACCGACTCAACCACAGATCTCTTCCTTTCCTCGTGAGCGCAGAACCTGATCAAGGTCCACCCAGGAGTCCCATCATCCAGACCTGGGTGCCTGAGCATCAGGCTCAAATGAACACGAAACATTACTGAGAAATAACAGGAGCGTGGAATACATCTTTAATAGCTATCTGTAGCATCAGGTCTGCAGAGAGCACCGGGAGAGAGAAAGTGATGAAAGGGGGAAGTAATGGCTGCGTGCCTGAGAGGAAAGACACAAATTCTATTAAGACCTAAATTTAAACTGGAGCTCTTTTGCTTGGTTCCTCTCTGTCTCTCTCTCTCTCTCTCTCTCTCTCACACACACACACACACACACACACACACACACTCTGCTCGTAGAAACCTGACTGCAAAAGGAAGAAGCAGAAGAAGAAGAAAAGAGCTCAGCTGATGAAAGAAACTAGGCCTCTTCTCAAATGAGGACAAATTTCAGAAGGTTAATCAATTTTTCTCTGAAACTCAGATAACTATGCCAAATCTGCAAAACACAAAGAGAAGTTTAAAAAAAGTGAGGAAAAGTGAGAGTCAGGGGTGAGAAAGGAAGGAAGGGAGGGAGGGAGGGAGGGAGTGTGCAATCAGTCTCCGTCATCTCTCAAAGTCGTCGCAGCTTCTCAGGGCGTTAACACGACGTTTCACATATACGGACATCTGCATGCAAACTGGACGTCCCGGGGATTTGCATTCTCAGCTCAACGGACAGGAAATGAATCTTGAGGAGGAGGAGGAGGAAAAAAAATCCACCTTAAATCAACATCCACTCTCAGCTCTGCTCTGTTTGAACAGTTCTCATCGAACTCCTCCACATCACACCGCACGCTGCTTCATCATCACGGCCCTGCTCCTCCTGTTGTGTTGACTTTCAGATTCTCTCAAAGTTTTTTCACATTCATTCATCACTTCTTCTTCTTCTTCGCTGCTGCCCTCGTCCTGACCCCCCCCCCTTCTCTCTCTCTCTCTCTCTGTTTAGCATGAGAGGACTAGAATGTGAGGAGAGACGCATTATCGTGTCCTCACCTCACCTCTGCCAAGGTAAAAATATGCAGGAAACTGCTAATTAATCAGCTCAGTGATGTCTCACACACACACACACACACACACACAGAAGCCCTAAACCAGACAAACACACGTCTAAAGTGCCTTTTCTCTGCGTCTGCAACTTTGCCTCTTACAGGAGCTGTCGGTAAGGTGGTGATTGTCACTCGACAGGAGCTTTAGCCACCGGTGGCCTTGAACAGTCGACAGTGAAAAGACTGAGCTGACAGACCAATCAAATCCACTGATCTGGCGGCAGCAACAGTCACAGATGTTCCAGCTCCACTGTCTGAAAGCTGCAGCAAGCAAGCTACAAGAAACAGAGGGTCATCGATGCAGAGGCAGATAAATACTGCAAAATATGCAACATCGTCTTCTCCGCCGGAGCAGGTCGGTCAGCAACGCTGCAGCTTTCTGCTCAAGAAAGTAAAACTTGGCTCTGAGGAAAGTGCGTCAACTGACAGAAAAGCAGGTGATCGTAAGAGTCTGATGAAGATCAGATCAATAGTGTCAAGTTTAATGCTGTTTTTCACAGCAAATACAGATATGTTATAAATAAGGCCAGCCATGTAGTGGTGGATAACGTGGTAACAGGTTACAGGGCACGTTTATGTCACGAGAGCTGGGACACCGAGTCAAAGGTGCTGATCTTGCAAGGTTGGCTTTTGGCTGAGAGCCTCCATTCTCCCTGGTAACAAGTCATTTAACCATCACAGCTCGTCCGAAGCCGTTTAATTAGGGTACAAATCTTGCATTGTTCCTCTTTGGACCTTTAGCTTTTATCCTTGAGCCTAAGTTAGACGTCTGGTGGTCTGTGTGAAATAAAGTCAAGTCCCGGCCTGAATTACTCGCCATCGGAAAACATCAGAGATGAGCTAGCTGCTTATAGCATGGTACCTGCAGTGGAAGAAAAGATGCTGCAGGGAGGAAGTGTGATGCTGAACTGGCAGCTCTGCTTCGTAAACATCTGCTAACGCTAACATTCATTCAACATTCATGCAGCGATGGCACAACTTAAAAATAGCTCCATTCAATCAGGCCTGATTAAAAAGCATCTGCTCAAGACAAAATTTTTAATACCGGTGGCCAGTGAAATGTGTCCCCTGCCGTCCAGTGTGTGTGGGCCGTGTAGCTACCAGCGCTCGGGGGAAATGTTCCTGCCAACAAACAAGTGCTCTGCGTTATTCCTGCAGCATTCCTCTTTGATTACTCACTGATCCCCCCCCCCCCCCGTCCCTGTAATCAAACCCTCATTGAGTGATCTCAAACTCAGTGACTATAGCTAAAAACACATGCATTAACGCCTGCATGCACGAAGCCTGTGTGAATATGGTGAAGGGGGGAAAAAGCATCCAATGAAGCAGTGAAACGAGCCAAAGTGTATTCTGGTGACAGAGGAATGAGAGTCCAACATTAGAGCACACAGATACGATCTCGCCCCAGTTCCACCACCACCACCACCACCACCACCGCTCAAGTGATTTATGCATCTCTGGGCCACCAAGAGAGAGGATTCATCTCATCTGAGAGTCTGTCCACAGGCCGCTGAGCTATTAGTGTGTAATGCAGTTGTGAGCAGCAGAACAGCTTCATCATCTTCATCATCACATGGCTGCCCAATTAACAGGCTATTGTTGACATTCACAAAGGGATAAGTGGAGAACGGCCCACACAGACGCATGGCGCCTCAAGTATCAGAGTCGTGCTGTAACATACTGTACCGCCAGACATAAATCACACTGCTGCACACACACACACACATGCACACACACATGCATGAGTATATAGTACTGACAGAAGCAAAAACTGATATTAAATCATTCCCATAACCCCCCCGGCCCCCACCCCCATCACAGGTGCCTGATGAGATCTCAGCTCAGGTCCCCGCAGTCCAACAGGCAAGATAAACATGTCATTTGTCCCGCCCCTTACAGGTCGGAGATGTCAATCACACCTGGTCTGCAGCTGTGGGTGGTGCACAGAGGCTTTTTAAATACATGGATGTAGCTTCCATTAAAACACAGGAGGGTGGCGCGATGGTCCAGTGTAAGAGGGTTCGATCCCTGTGCATCGGGCCTTTTAGGTTGTGTTACAGACAGATGACCTGTCCACCTGTTTTCCTTCAGGTGAATGAGCCAGCTAGCGGAAAGGTAACGACCCTGCACAGTGAGGGCCATACCTTCGCAGAACGACCCCATGTGAGTGACGCGGCCTTCTGCAATACTGTCGCAGCCCTGCATGCTCCTGTGATTTGGAGGTGTGGCTTCAGACTTTTGAATTGTGTCTTTTCAAAATGTGGCCTTTGGCTAATTCTGCGATAAGAGTGGCTGTTCTTTGGAAAATGAAACGCTGTACTATGTCCTTGCAGAACACAAGGAGACTTTATAATACACTGTGAACATTGTGTGTGTGTGTGTGTGCAGAGAGAGAGAGAGAGAGATGTGCAACCTCTCTTCTTCATTATGAAATGGATTCAATACATTTTGTTAAAGGTAGAGTCCAGATTTGGTCGTTGCCATTTGTAAACAAAACACTCAAACTGGGCCCCTCCTCTCGGGCTCAGCTGTGCAGCCTCCTGCCCCTGACAGCAGCGACAGCAGCAGCAGCAGTTTGTCAGGACCGGAAAGAAAAGGAAATACAGTCCGAGTGAAGCGCTGGAGCCGCGGACCGATACCCGGCCGTCACCGGTAACGGGAGCCTCGAGGGCTACGCTGCGACGAGTAGGAGGGCCGTTGTAGTGAGCTGGCAAGCGGGTGCTAACGGCGGATGCTAGCTGCCACCGCTAGCGGAAGTTAGCGTCGAGCTAGCGGGCTAGCAGCCCCCTGCTCGCGCTGCACGGAACTCCACCTGCTCTGTCATTGGCTGGAGAGAAAGAAACGTCCACGTGCACAACAAAACAAAGCAAAAGACCAAAATACAGGCGCGCGCGGGGGGGTAGGGGGGGGCTCTGCAGACACAGGCACCACCACACAGTACTAGAGGCCCACAGGTGATGATTAAACCGGATTTCATTTGTATAAGTCTAACGTTTATATTTAAGCAAAAACCTCCAGACTCTACCTTTAATAAAAGATAAAGGATAGATGCAGGTTGGGTCATCTGTGTGTGTGAGTGTGTGTGTGTGTGTAGCTGCTGCTGCCAGTTTAAATCTCCCTCTCCGCGTGCGATGTAACTTCCGCCTTCAGCGCCGTGCACAGCGCCGTCACCCTCATTTTTTCATCGAGAGCTGATACGGCAGCTCGAGGCGGGGAGGTAAACTTTTGGCAACATCACAGTGAAGGCATTTTATTTAGTTATTTATTTATTTATTGTGAATCTCCGCGCGCGCATTTGTGTGTGTGTGTGTGTGTGTGTGATTGTGTGTTTCTATGTGTGTGTGTGTGTGAGAGAGAGAGAAGAGACAAGCTCAGTGTCTGCGCGTCTTCAGCCCGATGTTCATCCCAGTGCCGGCGCAGCGATAAACAAGTGCGGCCACACGGAGACAACGGAGGGTGGAAGAAGAGAAGAAGAAGAGGAGGAGAGGAGGAGGAGAGGAGAAGAGAAGAGAAGAGAAGAGGCGCGGACTAAAGATCGGCTCCCGATATGAAATGAATATGCACAGAGACGAGTCGGTCAAACAGATCCGTCGCTTTCTGCTACAACAACAATAAGCAGCAGCAGCAGCAGCAGCAGAAGAAGAAGAAGACGTATTAATAAAAGAAAGGAGAGAGAGAGAGGAGAAGAAGAAGAAGAAGAAAAGAAGAAGAAGAGGAGGAACCGAGCGCAGCAAGAAGAGCGAGGGCAGGAGAGGACCGGAGCGCGCGAGGGGGGGACGTAAAGGGACTCGATCTGCATGTGAGACCGCTGGTCCACACACACCGGAGGCAAGAGATGCAGCCTGCGAGCAAGCTCCTCACTCTGATTCTCCTCATCTTCATGGGCACAGAACTCACCCAAGTATGTGCTTTATTATTCTCACCACCATCATTGTGACTGTCTCCTTTTATTATCACTGTTATTAAGCTCTAAACGCCATTTTCCAACCTCCTCCTCCTCCTCCTTCCTCCTCTTCGTTTGCTCGTGTGTGTGTGTGTGTATGTTTAATTGGCTTCCAGATCCGTTTACAGATTACCGGGTTACCTCGTATAAAGAGCCCCGGTGAATTAGCTACCCCCCTCCCTCCCATCCCATCCCTCCCATCCCTCCCATCCACCCTGCTTAACCAGATTAACGGGTGGGATTACATGATGTGAATGCATTGTGTTTGACGGGGGCGCGGATAGATCCACGTAGAGCCCGGCTCAGCCTCGCGCTCTCTCCACCACCGGGGCTGTCACACCGGCCACATACCGGGGGAGGGATGATGAGGACGAGGATGCTCGATGCTCCCTCCCTCCATCCCTCCCTCCCTCTCTGAGCTGATACGGTCTCGATAATCAATAGGCTATAATATAATAATTGGAAAGGCGTTGTGCCGCCTGCAGGCCGGTGTTGTTGTGGCAGAGCACCGGGGCTGCTGCTGCTGCTGCTGCTGCTCAGGGCTCAACAATCAAATGCAGTGTCTGGGAGAAAGGTGTTGTTGTGAGCATGCTCAGTGACCACACTGTGACTTAGTGTGGAGGGGAGGCAGAGAACATTGAGTCCAGCTAAATGCACACACACACACACACACACACACACAGAGTTCAGTAGTAAACAAAATTCAGAGCTCATCCTCTCGGATCACTTCCTGCTGTCTAAGAAGCCATTTGCAGCATGTGTACATGGGTAAACTGTTGTCTTTATACATGCTCACAATCAATGGGGATAGTGGAAGGAAGGAGGGAAGGAAGGAAGGAAGGAAGGAAGGAAGGAAGGAAGGAGGGAGGGAGGAGGTGAAGTGAGGGCCCTGCCACCTCTGGATTGAGGAATGTGATGATTTAATTGGCCGTGCTTGTACACACACGCAGTCATAATTCATAGACTTCATTGTCGTGTGTGTGTGTGTGTGTGTGTGTGTGTGTGTGTGTGTGTGTGTGTGAATCCATTTGTGCTGTTGGTAATTGGAGAGTGAGTAAAAAAAAAAAAAAAATCCAATGTGCCACTGAGGTACTATCAATAAAGTCATCTCCACCGCTCCTGCCTGGTGCATCCTGCTCCAAGTGACAAACTCAATAAAACATGTTGTGGTGGTGAAGTGTAGTAGGCTGCAGCAAACACACACACACACACACACACACACACACAGGGATGGCCCTCGATGTGTTGTTGTTAGAACAATATTGATATAATATTGCCCCGACAGCGATTGATTTCCCTCTGAATTGATGAGGAACGTCGGCCTTCGCTGTGAGAGAGAGAGAGAGAGGAGATATTTTTTATTCATGGAGCAACAGCTTGGCTTTGACATTCATGTGGAACCTGATTTGTAAATTGATCAAAGCTGTGAGCTTACACACAGTTATTACTGCTGCTATTTTATCTCAACGCCCCCCCCCCCCCCCCCCCCCCAGCATCCCTCCTTTTGCAACCGCCGAAGCATCGGGCGGCGTGCACGCCTGTGATGTGGAGTGCATGGACTCGCAGCTCGGCAGCAGCAGAGTGCACGAAAAATGCTGACACCATCGAACAATGTGGCTATTTGCACTGATTGATGGAGGCCATCCGTCAGAGAGGGAGGAGGGAGGAGGGAGAGGAAGGAGAGGAAGGAGAGGAGGGAGTGTGTGTTACACTTCAGGTTTGGTCCAGGCCTGGGGGTTCATGTTAACAGTGACAGTGTCTCTCTGATGGCCTCCGAGTGTGTGTGTGTGTGCGTGTGTGTCATCTGCTTGAAGGTAAGTCGATAGCAGTCCACAGCTCGCCAAAACACTGACAGGGTCTATTTATACTTTAGAAAACCTGCAGCACGTTTCGTTGGAGTGTAGGACGAGCAGGCCTCTCCGCATCACAACCCCGCGCTGTTTGAAGGCAGGAGAAGAAGAAGAAGAAGAAAGAAGTGAGAGGTGTATCCAGAGAGACGGAGCCAGATTACTCATGAGGCAGCGCGGCCTCCACCTTCTGATGCCGAACAATGACGCCCTCTGAACGACCACATTAACCAGCTCGCCTCGCCAGTCTCAACCTTCACACAGCTGCACGTCTTCCTCCCTGTAACAACATCTGGCCGAGGGAGCGGGGGGGGGGGGGGGGGGGGGGGGGGGGGCTGATGAGCAGCGCACACTAACCCTTCTCCTCTTTTAATTCTGCCCACATTCATTCACCTCTGCCCCCCCCACCCCCTCCTCCTCCTCTCTTCGCTGAAGGATTTGGCGACTGCCTGGTGTTTCGCATGGTGAGGAATAGTAAAGCAGCCAGAGCGGCATCTGGTCCTCACCTCACCGCCGCCGCTGCTGCAGCTGCAGGCCCACCACGTCCCGAAGCGTCTCTCTGACACCTGACAAAAACAGATGGCACTGGTATAGCCCCCCACCCCTCCCTCCTTTGACACCATGCAACCTACATATCGTCCTACAAACCCATACCCATCATGCAAAGCAGCGCTGTGCAACATCTGCCCCAGTCGAGCTTTTTCCGGATTCGTGTGAATGCACAGAGTGAATGTTTCACATTTGCAGCCGTTATAACGCACGGGAAACGACTTGTCTACTTTGAGACAACACGTCGTCCACGTCCACGTCCACGTCGCTTAATATGAAATGATGCATGAATGGCGTCCAGTATTGGAACAGAGGGAGGATCGCTCCGGCGGCTTTGTGTGAGAAACTGAGACGGAGTTGAGCTGAATTGCGATATGCGTGGTGTGATTGGCAGCTGGGGTTGAAGCTATTTATTATTCAGTATGGCTGGTAGAGCGATGAAGCAAAAGAGAGAGGGAGAGAGCAGAAGTGGAGTAGGTGGAGATGTGGAGCCTTTTGTGGTGCAGGAAAGTGATTTTTTTTTTCCCCCCGCGCTTCTTTTATGAGTGTGTGAGTGTGATCCCTGTGTGTGTGCGTGTGTGTGTGTGTGAGAACGGCCTTAACACCTGTTTGCTATAATACAGTACAGTACAAAAACCTCTCTGGAGCTTTTAACGCTGCATTTAAGGTGTTTTTCAGAGAGTGGTGTCGTCTGATGTGTCTTCATGTCAGAGCCACACCTGTGTGCTGCTGCTGCTGCTGCTGCTGCTGCTGCACGTGCAGTGTGACTCTAATTCATTGTCAAACCTGCCAATCGATCTCTGTGTGATGAACAGACTGAGTGACTGGATGACTAATTGATCTGTTCCCTTTAGTCAATCATCTTTTATCAGTGCACCTGTGGCGTCCCTGCTGCTGCTGCTGCTGCTGCTGCTGCTGTTAATCACTGAGCTCTCACTACACCACACAAAGAGGAGGCACCTGCCTGAGCTGAACTGAGACCTGAACAGATCCTGCAGCTTAGAAAAACCAAAGCAGTCAGACCTGCACAGAGCTGCTGACCCGAACACTGCCTCCTCACAGTCACCTGTGGAAACATCACCACCTCACCTCAAAGGCCACAAAGACATCAGAGAGACGAGAGAGAAGAAGAAGAAGAGGAGGAGGAGGAGGGGGAGGAGGAAGGGGGAGGAGGAGGAGGTGCAGCAAGTGTTCACTTTCCTTTTTCCATTTTTGTCTTAACCAGAGAAATGCATTATGGAGCCGACAGAAATAACCGTGGACATGGAGCCACTCCTGCCGTTTCAGGAGGGAGAGGGAGAGGGTGGGGGGGGGTGGGGGGCTCATGTATCATGCAAGTGCTGCAATTTAGGCTCCATATAGGCCGTCGGGGTATTTGCCTAAAGGCTGCTGTGGACTCTGTGGCTCTGAGCAGATTAATTATTTGTCATTTCCGAACATTTGCAGTATAACCTGCGTGTGTGTGTGTGTGTGTGTGTGTGTGCGCCCGGTGCTGTGTTAGACGTTTACACCCACATGCACCAACTAGCTCAAAAGCAGCGTCCACTGCAGATTCCCTGTATAAATCAATCAAATGTGATGTTCTGAGTCTTTTATTCTGAAAGGTATAAGCTTCATACCCATGTTATCCGCCTCTTCCTTTCAGTATAAAAGCCTTCCCAGCAGCAATGTGCAGCAACACCAAACTCTGCTGCACGATGGCGCCAGAGTCTCACGAATTAAAGCGAGAGCAAGCGCGAGACAGAGGGAGGGAGAGAGAGAGAGAGAGCCAACCTCCATCGTCCTGCACGAGCTCCAGGCTTCATCAGTTCAGCATCATCAATAAAACATCAACAACAGTCCCGACACCCCGCTGTCACTGCAGCCACACATCTGTGCACAACTTTGTGTGTGTGTGTGTGTGTTTTTGACATGCGAGTTTAAATGAAGGCCACTTTTACCAGGAGAGATCCGAGGAGGTCTCCCCACCTCCTCCTCCTCCTCCTCCTCCTCCTCTTCTTATTTTTTGGGGCACTGGAGGAAGAAATGTCACAGTCTGCTATAAATAATAAGGCAGCATCAGTGTGGGCCGACCCCGGCTCATTGTCATTCCCTCTGGGGACGCGCGGTGTCGGCGGCGGCGGCAGCAGCGGCAGCAGCAGCAGCGGCAGCGGCGGCAACAACCGGCGCAGTTCCAGATATTACCACGGTACGGACCCCGGACCTGGCTGACATCATTGCGTCTGGGCGATATAGATAGATCCGTAGTACCTCCTCCTCCTCCCTCCTGCCTCCTCCCCCTCCTCCTCCTCTCATCCATTTGGAGCAGCCCGTGTGTGTGTGTAGTCAGTGGCACTTAATCACAGCGCGCACCGAGGCAGGAGGCGGACCGACGGGCGTGAACGAAATAGTAACGGTGGAGCGGAGAGGCAGCAGTGTGCGGGACAGCGCGGACAGAGCAGAGGAGCTTTCCAGAGGACGTTTCTCCTCCAGCTGCTTCTCTCCTCCTCCTCACCTCCAGCCTCCTCTTTTTTTTTACTGGAGCGGCTGCTGCAGTTTGAGCTCTCTCCCCTTTTTTTTCTTCCCTCCACCACTTTCGGGTCTTTTTCCTCACCACCGCGTCCGACTCGCGTTCGCCGCCGCCGCCGCCGCCGCCGCCGTCAGGACTTGACAGGAGGAGATGTCCAAAAAAAGAGCCACGGAGCCGGAGTCCCGGGTGAAACATCAGGATCAAGCAGCTGCAGCTCTGGGCACCATCACGACCATGACTCGCCTCCGTTGTTTCTCGCTGGAGTCTGTAGAATGAAGACGGCTTGAAGTAAAAGTCCGAGCAGCGCGCAAAGATGTCGGTGCCTCTGCTGAAGATCGGCGTCGTGCTCAGCACCATGGCCATGATCACCAACTGGATGTCGCAGACCCTCCCCTCTCTGGTGGGGCTCAACACCACCAAGCTGACGGCGGCGCAGGGAGGATATCCGGACCGGAGCACTGGAGTAAGTGCGCAACTTTCGCATCTTTCCTGCGGCTGCGTTTTGATTTCATTTTCTTTCTTTTCTTTCTCTCCATCTCTTCTGAATGTGATCAGCTCCGATCCAAAAATAGGCAGCGTGAGGTTTTTGCGCGCGCGGAGATTGTGAGGTGTGTGAGTGATGCGCTCCTTCCTGCAGGGCGCGCGACAAAAGTAGGATATAAAAATAAAAGAGAGAGAAAGGAAGAGAGGAAAGCAGCCACTTGGAGAGGCTTCATAAAACCCTTCCTGCTCTGATGCGGATCCTCCAGATGCCACTGAGCTGCTGGATCCCGCACTAAGTGTGGAAACTTATCAGCTATTGGCTTATTATTAGAAATGATGATAATAAAAGATCCATTACAGGAGATAAATGATCATTCAGTGATGTGACAGATTTGACAGCCCTGTTATTTCTCTCTTCTTCTTCTTCTTCTTCTTCTTCTGTGTGAATGGGATCAGCGTCAAAGCCAGAAGCTGCTGCTGCTACAGAGTCAAGAGATGAAGCGTTTCTTTGTCTCTCTGTCAGACTCCTAGCTCTGGCTCTGGATCCAGGGATGGGGAAGGGAGGGGGTGGGGGTTGGGTGGGGGGTGAGGGGGGCTGAGTCTGAGCCTGGATGATGTTGGGGAGCTCTGTCAAGTGGAGGGTTATCACTGAATGGATGCAGAAGGGAAAGGGAATGAATAAATGGATGCAGGGTTAGATTTCAAAGAGCTGGTGTTTCATCAGTGTGACAGCAGCTGCAGCTGCAGCAGCAGCATCCAGATGTGAAGACGTGGAGACGGAGCAGGAGCCTGCTTCTCTCCTCTTTGTCTTGTCAGCAGCAGCATCCTTCAGGGAACAGAGCAGCTCCACCATCACCCGCTCTGATTGCTCTTTTCTTTCTTTCTTTTTCTGTGTGGGGTGGGGGGGGGGGGGGGGGGGGGGTTGTGTTGAGAGGGTTGTGTGAAGTCAGGTCCTTCTCACTAATTGAATCAATCAGCAGCTCCTCTGCCCGATGATCGTTTTTATTGCTGATGCTCCCGATGAACGTCTCGTCTCTGTCAAAGTCGTTTTCCCAATCAGCACGTTTGTGGAGTTGCATCTCGTTGGACGGGGTGGGGGGGGGGGGGGGGCAACTTCTCCTCCTGACGTCAGACACTTCACACTTTACTCTGAGGAGCTTTTACACACACAACCTAATGAATAATGGGTGTAGCTTCAGCCTGCACATGTGATTGGCTGCATCTTTCCCTTTGTGTGGCTGTAAGATGTACAGAGTGGTGGTGCAGACCGGGTGGAGCCTGGTGGTGTCCATCTTCTGTTCTTTACTGGCTTTATATATTAACTCCTTCCTTTTTCTCCCCTCCATCTCTCTCTCTCTCCGTCTCCTGTGTCCTCAGGTGTTGCCAGCAAACCCAGAGGAGTCGTGGCAGGTGTACAGTTCAGCCCAGGATAGTGAGGGAAGGTGTGTCTGCACTGTGGTGGCGCCGCAGCAGTCCATGTGTTCACGGGATGCCCGCACCAAACAACTGAGGCAGCTGTTAGAGAAGGTAATCACCGGCACACGACCACGACCACCACCTTTACACAACAAACACCTAGAAGGCGTACAAAGGCTTCCTCGCGTCACCTCTGCCCGTCGGACACGAGTGGGATTCAAGCTCTAATGAGCTCCCTGGAAACCCCGACAGGCACCATGGGAGGCAGCTCTATGACTTTTCCATTGTGCTGCACACACCCACAAAGCAATGTATCTAATGATGCAATGCAGCTCAACACCCAGAGACTGGAAGCTGGGACTCCCCCACCACCACCATGTCCACACACACACACACACACACACACACACACACACACACAAAAGGAATATTTGAGCACATTAATGACAAAAGCCTTTTCATTTAAAGCAAGGAGATGGTTATTACTATTAATGGAGAGTAGAGCAGATCTCTCTCAGAGCCAAGTTTGCCGAGGTTGTCTCAGCAGTTTGCATGCTACACTTGCACCGTGTGTGTGTGTGTGTGTGTGTGTGTGAGAGAGCCCCTGACTACGAGTTGGCCTGATGTCAGAGTGTGTGAGTCACTGACAGGACGATGCCAAACCACAAGCAGCAACATATTCAAAGTCTGGTGAACGTGTTCAGTAGAGATGTGTGTTTAAAGTCCTCTGATCCAATGTGCAGGTCCAGAACATGACCCAGTCCATCCAGGTGCTGGACCAGAGGACCCAGAGGGACCTGCAGTATGTGGAGAAGATGGAGGTCCAGCTCCGTGGTCTGGAGACCAAGTTCAGGCAGGTGGAGGAGAACCACAAGCAGAACATCGCCAAGCAATACAAGGTACGCAGCCACGTCTCCAACCATTGACCCAGTTACCCAACCCGACCTCCATCCTCTGTAGAAGCTTCACAGATCTGCTCTGTAGGCCCATGAAACCCAGCTGAACTCATTCTGTGGTAGTGCTCCCGCTGTGGAGACGGCTCAGACGAACCAACACCGAAACTATAATAATAAACTCCAGCAAAAATATTCACGTTTGGTTTTCCGACGTATCTCCTCTTGCGCACGAGTTATTTTGTACTCGAGCAAGTAAAGTAAGTAAGTAAAGTAAAAATCCATCTAATCTAATAAACAATACACAAAGTGATTTCGATTGAATCCGCTGCACAAACCTTCGTAATATTCAATCAAATGCGACAAATCTGGAGGCGCGAAATGAAAAGATTATAGATTATAATCTTCAGTGTCAACACATGACATGAGCAGTCATGTGACATGTCATGTGACTTCAGTGCAGAGAGCTTTTGCTTTGTTGCATCGTCGCATGCTAGTTAGCATATACAGCTGTTTGCGAAATTCAAGCTTTATCGCTTCTATTACTTCCTTTATTGTTTGCGATATTCTTTTGTATGACGAGGACATGTAGGGATTCAATGACCCAACACTAACTCCAAACCTTAGTTATTGTCCAACAAGATGCAGATTCTTGCCTTGATCAACAACCAACCTCTATCATGTCAGGAGACAGTAGGAAGTTCCTTAGATCCCAGACTGATGTCAACAAATCGCTCGTTTTGCTTGAAAAGCAGCTCAAATGAAAATATTCATTTTCCTCTGACATTCGAAACGAGACAATTTCCATAGTTAAGAAACTGGAACCGATGAATTTTTCGGGCTGTTCTCACTCGGAAAATGACTTCCTGTTAAACGTTTAACCAGCTCAGAAAACAGCTGACGTTTTCGCTTCGCTGTCGATCGACTGATCAATTAATTATTTCAGCTTTGACTCGAAGCAAAAGTCAAATAATAATAATAACGATGATGATGTCATTTAGCACCTGAGCCGAAAGCATCTTCAGCGTTTCTGTCATCACACATCCGTGTTGTGACCCTGTCATCTGTGCATGCTCAATTCAGTGCATGTGTGCAATAACTACTTGTAACCTGTCCCAAGTGCATTTACTAAGTGTGTGTGCGTTTGTTGGTTTGTTTGTTTGTTTGTTTGTGTGTCTGTTAGATAGGTTAGCAAGCTCTAGCCCCTGTCAACAGTTTGTCGTCTTCTTGCTTGCAGGGCTAACTTTAAGACATGTAAAGAGAGCCACAGGGAAGAAGAGGCAGGTCAATTCCAGATTCCCCTGAGCTGGGCCACAGTACTGAGAGCATTTGGGCGTCAAACAGTTAATTTATCTTTAGCACCATTAAGACTAAGAAACCCTCCCCCTCTCCCAAACCAACCCACCACTGATCTCTTCCTGCATGTTACTGCTGTTAAAGTTTTCCATTTAAAAGCTTTTTTAAAAAGTAAATACATTTATTATTATCATTACTATTACTTCTAATTCATTCTTCTTATTCTTATTCTTCTTATTATCAATTGCTGTTATTCCTTTTATTTTCCTTGGCTTTTGTCTATGCATATTTGGTTACTCAACAAATCTATACGTAAAAACTATAGACGTACAATTCGAGACACTTTGTTGTGTGTGACATGTAAAAGCATGTAACCCTTAATACGATGTTGCATTTTAAACGATGATGACCAATAAAGAGCTTTCCCAATTGTTGTCGGTGTACCGAGGGCTTGCTTTTTAAAACGGCTGCTCACTTGCCCGGGACGGAGCCACCTGCTCTGCTCTGCTCTGCTCTGCTCAGCTCTGCTCTGCTCTGCTCTGCTCGTCCAGTCGTCCAGCGGGGGTGGGATGGTGGTGGGCTGTTTGTTTGCTCAGACACAACACACAACACACGCACCCCTGCACACGGAGACACAGAACACAAAAAACACTGAACATGGACACAAACAGGGGGTTTTCATGTCAGTGACAAAAGGCAGGATTAGAGTCAGAGTCAGAGTAGCCAGGTCAGACAGGTGTTTTTTTTTTATTTTACTTTTTATTTTATTTATTTCCCCTCCTTCTCTTTTTCTTTCATGGACAGCGGGACTTCCTTTTTTTGTCACGCATGACACTCAACCGAGCTTATTCTAATCCTTTCAGGCCATAAAAGCGAAAATGGAGGAGCTTAGACCGTTGATACCAGTGTTGGTGGAGTACAAAGCCGATGCCAAATTGGTATTGCAGTTTAAGGAGGAGGTCCAGAATCTGACGTCAGTTCTAAGCGAACTTCAGGAGGAGATGGGGGCCTATGACTACGAGGAGCTGCACAACAGAGTGTCAAATCTTGAGGAGAGACTCCGAGCATGCATGCAAAAATTAGGTAGGCACAGAAAGTTGTTGGCACACACACACACACACACACACACACACACACACACACACACATTTGTTGTTTCATGTACAGACACTCCACCCTCCCACCACTGACACACCAGTATGTTGTATGACTGGACAGAGAGAGAGGATGCTCAGGCATATTCACATGATGACACACAAACACATCACACAGGCTTATATCACACACACACACACACACACACACACACACACTGTTTCATACCTGCTGCTGCCCACTGGTTTTCTCAAGGTGAACTGACGATGAAGGTTGAGCATGCACTCACACAGCTGGAGGTAACATCTGTATCTGCTGCACATTCATCCTGCAAAGAAACAAGAAACTAGAGGTGAAACTTCTGGTCATTTCACAGGAAATTGATCAGCGATCAATTAAATGTTTCCCAGTAGAGCTGCTGCATCATATTGATATTATAACAATGCACAACAACACTGTGACACATAAAAATCTGTAGCCTATGGTGCAAATCTGATTATATATTGATGATCAGCTGTGCAGCCCTGGTTCCCAGCACTTTATCAATCAAAAAGCTGTTTTGATTTCCTGGGTTCCAGCTCCTTGAACGTTGAAGCTGTGCTCGCATCATTTCCATAATTGATGTGTTTACATCACTGTGAATTTTTTCTTTTGCACCATTGATCAGACAAAGCAAACGATTTGGGAATCTTTGGCTCAGGCTTTTTCTGACCATTTAACAAGTAAATAATGGATCAATAATGACTGTAGAGTCCCATAAGAGCCACCTGTTGACTCTGGATTTGTTTAAAAAACATGCAAATTTACAGTTTAATGCAGAGAAGATATAGGATTTCACAATAAGAGCGTGTGGAGTCCTATATAGTGTCCATGTAACCAAGTGGACACAGAGGAGCAGAGCGACTGACTCAGCGCGCTTGATTCAATCAGTCTTATCTTTGCTTTTAGCCCCCTGTCTCCAGCTCTTCACACCTCTGTCAGGGCCCACGGTGCTAATAGATGCACACCCACCCACACACAACACCACAGTGACTAAGATATTGCAGCAAGCACAGAGACACTTCCACGCCGCACATCACAGGTATATTGTGTCCCCGCATCAAATTATTCACGGTGCAGGAGGACTGAAAGAAACCGGGAGGAACTTTTTGGATCCGGTTCCTGCTGTTCTTTTTCAGTGGACAGAGCCACAGTGATTGTATTTAAATTGGATATGAGCACAGGAAGAAGAAGAAGAAGAAGAAGATGTGGATTTATCTGGGCTCCCTAGTTAATACTTTCTTTTTCCTTATCAGTGCACACACACACAGTGGCTACCTGAGTCCTGTCCATGTTCTCACTCTCAGTTCAATGCACATCTGCCCCCCCTCCTCACATCTGTGGTCAGACTGCCTAAGTCTGAAGAGCAGAGAGCAGTGGGAGTAACTCCACTGTGTGTGTGAGTGTGTGTATATGAGATCAGACGAGATAAAGGCGAGGTCACCCAGTAAGGGACCGGCTCAGGCGAGAACAGAGGGCGGCTCTTCCTTTCATCTTCAGACGACTGCAGAGGCGCTCATGCATAGTGTGCACAAAATACACTCCAGCACACTCCACATTATTGAGATTAAACCGGCGAAGGTCACTCGTCATATTAGCATCGGCACCACAACAACAACAACAACAACAACAAAAACAGGGAAGGAAACAGAGAAGGAGTGAGGGAATTTAAGTGCTGAATAATAGATAGATGGAGCAGACAGGGAGGAGAGTGATAAAGTGAAGGCGAGCTGGAAAAGAGTGAGAGAGTAACCAGGGTCCCCGCAGAGCTGTCCTTCAAGCTGTTTTGTGCCGGAGAGACTAACAACCCGGCGGCTGCTGCTGGGACACAATGGCCATCGATCAAGAGGACATGCCAGGCCTGCTGCTGGGCAATAATCAAATAAATAAATCACCCGGTGTCACGGCAAAAAAAGGTAACGTGCAGGCAGGCAGACACACAACAAGAGCTTTAGGCAAATCTGGAAGTCCTGCACAGCAAAATACTGATGAATGGAGCAGGAAGGTCAGAGCAGTACCAGGCTACCTGCCACTGTCCTCACCTTCAACAAAACACAGCCACAACAATAATAATACAGTGGAGTTCACATACTGCTGAGTCAATACATCACCTATGTGGTGTTTTTCTATCGATTCATCTCAGTCTTTAAGTTAAAAGACGACGATTATTTTCATTCATTGATGAAGAGTCAGACTCAGCTAATCTGGTTTTAGTGGGCGTGGTTTGATCAGATTTGATTGACAGTGACCTGGCGGTCACCTCTGGTTTCAAATCCTGCTAAATCCTGAATGGTGCAAAAGAAATCTGTGACATCAGTTTACAACTGAGCCCCGCCCCCAACACACACACACACACACACACACACACACACAGGAAACCAACGACAGCAGCTCAGAGGCGAACCAGGGAAACTGAGGTGAGGCAGCGTTTACAGCAGAGTGATTTACTACAGTAAAAGAAGGTCAAAGGTCAAACCTCAATACAAGTATTTGCTTATTGTATTTTCATCAGGTTTTCCCATTTGCTCTGCCCTCTGCTTCGGGCATCATAGGAAAATTCAGGCCAAAGGGAGATTAGACCCAGTGTGTGCGTGTGTGTGTGTGTCTCTTGAATGCAGCAGCAGTAGTAGTTGTCATCTAAAGATAGAGTCATGATTAGAGGAAATAAATAAATAAATCAATGGCCAGTGTATTACTGCAGACTCTAATCCCACTGAGGGTTATGTAAGGGACTCAGCCTCCACTAGAAATAGTAAGACGCTGCTCATGTGGCCATGTGCTCACCCGTCAGCCGCTGTCTCCAAGGTGCGACGCCCGCACACACACACACACACACACACACACAGCAGCAGCAGCAGCATGCAGACACGACATATGTCGCCCCACAGAGGCAGACAAGGGCTCCCAACATGGAGGCGACGGCACAAGTTTCACCGTGAAAAAACGCCAGGAGACGACAACAAGAAATCTGGATGACATTTAGGAGATATACGTAAGAGGGAGAGTTACAGCACAGAGAGGTTAATGGATGCAGAGAGAGAGAGATGCTAATGAAACCCCCTGAAATGAGCCATCGTCACAGTCTCACCCTTTAAATTAGCACATCAAAACGATTCAGCGCATTCGTAGGAAAAAATTAGCTCATCAGAATCGTCTCATTGACCTTTGTCTTGTAGAAATATCGTCTGGAAAATGGCCCGTGTCCAAAACAACGGGGACGTGGAGACGTTGCTGCTGTTGTTGTCTCTCATTTCTGCGTGTGCTCATTAGAAAAAGAAAAGGAAAAGGGGGACATTAGTGCGAGCGGCTCTCCGTCATCACGAGGGGACAAAGAACCCGGTGTTAGTTTTGTCAAATTCACATCAACACCTCAGTCAACGCTAATTAACACTGCAGCAGCTTACAACACACACACACACACACTTCCTCACACAGAGTAAAACAGCCATTAGCATGTGTGCGGTGAATACCAAGCACCTCATGTACTGTAGAGACAGAGACATGGAGCCGGACGTCCACCCTGCTCATCGTCCTTCAGGCGGAACACGTTTGGATGTAATGTAACTGGGAGGGAGTCAGTCTGAAATCCTCCTCCAGATGTTCCCATGGCGCTTTTTGTTTCGTTTGCAGCATGCGGGAAACTGACGGGCATCAGCGAACCCATCACCATCAAGACGTCCGGGTCCAGGTTCGGCTCCTGGATGACCGACCCCCTGGCCCCTGAAGATGACACACGGGTACGTTCACATACTCTTCTTCACTTTTTTTGGTTTGTTTGTTTGGTTTAATCCATAATTTGATTATTTCTGATACTCAGTTTTAATTCTAACCATTAAACACCCACTGGCTCCGCCCACGACCCGGCAGGCCCGCCTTTAAAATAACTTTTTGTGCAGCTGTTTTTAACTTGGCACTTAACATTTGAGGTTTTACCTTTGCAGTCTTGGATTAAAAAGTCTGGATTCAGCATTGCTAGCAGAGTTAGCACTAGGAGGCAAAAGACCCCAGTTAGCTTGGCTTAGCTTAGCTTTTTCTACAGGTCTCTATTTAGCATGTAATCAGGAAGTCTGTGTGCATAACCGCTCATAAATCCACAATCAGTGAGCTATAGAGGCCGGTAGGTGGGCTGAGCCGCTGTGGGACAGAGCCAGGTTGATGCTGCTGATGGTGCCCACTCTGCTCTGTGTGTGGTGATTGATTCTGTTTTTTTATGATTGATTAGAAACAGGAAATTGCTCATTTTTAGGTGCTTTATCAACGCAGCAGCACTCAGACTGAGCAGATACAGTGAATCTGATATATTTTCATCCTCCACATTTTTTCCCATCCTGTAATTTGACCCTGCTGCTGTGTGCTGACACGGGAGCCAGCCCTGCACTCTGAGTGCCTGTGTGTGTGTGTGTGTGTGTGTGTGTTTACATGCTTTGATCATAATTTAAATCTGAAAACATGTGCAGCTTCGATGGTGATATGAATATGAATCATTTTGCTAAAAACCATGTAACACATGAAAAATTAACATGGCAATATTTGACCTGCACAAACAATGAGTCCAGTCCCACTGACTGTGAACGCTGCATGCTGATTTGCCCCTCCCCCCTCCCTCCATCCTGCCTCCTACGCTTTGGTGAAGAAGCTGAATATCTGCAATACAAATTGTTGGTCTGCCTCGAAAGTTAATGATGACCTTCACCTATATGACCGAGGTGGAAATGAATGCACAAGTCTCTGCATTAAAACCGAAATTCCAGGGATCAATAAATCTGTGTGGGTTTTTAACAGGAAGCTGCTGGAGATAAAAGGGAAGTTTATTTGTCTGCCAAGCATGAACATGGTCTTTGTGCAGCCGCTTTATTAGACACTTTAATAAGAGACTGAATCCTCACTGTCACACAGGAGCAGAGAGGATGAAGAGTCGAGCAGCAGCAGCAGCAGCAGCAGCAGCAGCAGCAGCAACATGCAGCGCCGTATCTGTGTAAATTTGCAGTTTGCTTCCTGAAGGCTAATTGTCATGACAACACAGGCTGTTTAAAAGTGTATATTTTAAAAAATTCACAGCAGCAAGGCTGAAGCGTACTGCTGACTAAGATTATATTTAGCATACAGTAAAGACAACTTTTTTTTTTGTAGAAACTAATACATTTTGAACAGAACACATGAAAGACCTGCTGCGTTATCAAAGAGCAGAGGAGGAAGAATGAGTCTAATTGATGAGAGCAGACAGGCCTGTTTCGCCTCTTTTCATCTCTGGGTTTCCTGACCTTGGAAACGCCGCTTCGTCTTTTTTAAAAAAAATTTTTTAAAGTCAATCACAGGAGAGAGCACGTGGGAGAAGCAGGTAGGTCGGTAGGGGAAGGGCTTCGAAGTGCCCCGGTCCCGCCGAGACCAGAGGAGGAAGCGTTTGAGCCCTTCAGCGACTCCGGGGATGAGAGCTCTCGGCCCGGCACCACGGGGGCCTGACAGGAAACCGGGGGTCGAAGCAGCTGAGTCGAGCCTTTTATGTGGAGTGATGGGCATTATCCCTGCGAGGGCCCCGGCTCCTGCCACCCCGCTGCTGTCCTCCCTCCCCACTGTTTGGAAGACTCAGCGCTAACTTAATTGGGATGCTTGTTGACGTTTGCGATTTGATTTATTCAGTGAGTGATCAGCATACAAGAGTGTGATATTCACAAAAGGATGCGTAGACAGATGATGAAGATGGTGATGATGATGATGATAATGATAGTCCATCTAGCTGTGACGCACTTTGCTGTGAATGATGCTGATGCTTCATACGTCGTTTCTTTCTTCTTTTAAGGTCTGGTACATGGACGGTTACCACAACAACCGCTTTGTGCGGGAGTACAAGTCGATGCAGGACTTCATGACGTCGGACAACTTCACGTCCCACCGCCTGCCTCACCCGTGGTCGGGTACGGGTCAGGTGGTCTACAACGGCTCCATCTACTTCAACAAGTTCCAGAGCCACGTCATCATCAAGTTCGACTTCCGCACCTCCTCCATCAGCAAGTCCCGGCAGCTCGACTACGCCGGCTTCAACAACGCGTACCACTACG
The DNA here is from genome assembly GCA_021432705.1 of Caranx ignobilis. NCBI lineage: Eukaryota > Metazoa > Chordata > Actinopteri > Carangiformes > Carangidae > Caranx > Caranx ignobilis. The sequence continues at coordinate 241,134 of MU270004.1, read as the reverse complement.
CCTGGGGCGGCCATTCCGACATCGACCTGATGGTGGACGAGGGCGGCCTGTGGGCGGTGTACGCCACCAACCAGAACGCCGGCAACATCGTCATCAGCAAGCTGAACCCCAACACGCTGCAGATCATCAAGAGCTGGACCACCAACCACCCCAAACGGAGCGCGGGCGAGTCCTTCATGATCTGCGGCACGCTCTACGTCACCAACGGCTACTCAGGAGGCACCAAGGTTTACTACGCCTACTCCACCAACTCCTCTACCTACGAGTACATCGACATTGCCTTGCAGAATAAGTACTCACATATCTCCATGCTGGACTACAACCCGCGTGACCGCGCCCTGTACGCTTGGAACAATGGCCACCAGGTGCTGTACAACGTCACGCTGTTCCACGTCATCCGCACGGACGAGCTGTAACCACGGACGACGGATTACGTACATACATACATATTGTCTGTGTAGAGATCTCCCCCATATATGAAAATATATCTGCGAAAGAAAAAGACTCAACGACGGCCGACAGACCGCCGCTCTGTTTATAACCTCCAATAACTTTTACTGACAGACTGAATCTACAGTGAATGCAAAGTGGATTGAATGTGCATATACATGACACTGAAAAAAAACCTGCAACTGAAGGGTTTCATTCCAAAATGTGACATATTTGTTATAGAGAAAAAAAAATATGACCCCTATCAGTTAACCCCTTAACACCCAGCACGCCCAGGCCAGTGGGTGTTAAGGGGTTAACATCACAGAATCACCGACCTGAAGCGTCCTGTAAATAAAAAGACTTTACAGAGTTTAAAACATACGGTAGATTTTATTTTACTAGCTGCCATCATTTTATTAGAGGTATTTTATTTTGGAATGAAACTCTTTGTTTTGCCGCGTAGAAAATGATTGTAAAAGTAGAATATACTATATCAGATGTAAAAGAATAAGAACAGATGCCAAAAAAAAAAAACAAAACCAACAACATCGATCAACATCAACACGCCTTTTTTTTTTATAGATATATATACTGGATTATCACCCTCAGCTCATTCCTGTGGCTCCGGCTCTTCTGCAGAAATCAGAAATCCTCCCTGCTGAACTTTTGTTCTTTAGGACATTACGGTGGGGGGAGGAGGGAGATGGGGAAGGGGAGGGTCCTGAAACAAAGACTGGTTGGTAATATATATAAAAAAAAAAAACTGTTGTACCGGACCGGACCCCACCCTCCCGTCCCCGGCCTGGCCCCACAAAGGACAGACGGACGAGAGCAGGGGAAAAACAGCGGGAGGTGAGTCTGGTTCAGAGGTCGTGACAGAGCCCGACGGGCGCCGTCCTGTCGAATCGATCATATCGTTTTTAAAATCGAGTACTCGAGTAGCAAATATCAAAAAGTCTGTAAACAAAAACAAACAAACAACAATAAGGACATCCTCTAAAAGACCTGAAGGCACTGACTGTTGGCAGCGCTGTTGTTTGAGACGAGTTTTTCCTGTGTTAGTGACTACGTGTGAAAAAGGCTTTCCTTTCTTTTGCATGAGTGTTTTCTATCACTCCGGTATGCTCTTCTGAATGTCTTTTGCTGTATGATAGTCAAAAAAAAAAAAAAAAGAAGAAGAAGAAGAGGAGGAGGAAGGGTAGGGTGGGAGTGGGAACAAGGTACAACACCTTTGGGATTTGAGGTTTTCGCAAAAAGAGATTTGTTTTTGTTTTTGTTTTTGTTTTTCCAGCTTCTTTCTGTTTTGTTTATTTCTATTTCTTTGCGAATCATTTCATTTTTCAAATGTTCTTGTATCACTGTAACTGTTGGCAGTCGGTTTGGCCTCTATGTATTTGTTTATTTGGACTGTGTGGGAGGAATCTCTCTCTCACATCTAACTCACATCCCTCTGAAGAAGAAGAAGAAGAAGAAGAAGAAAAAACAAACAGAATGTATGAAGTGATGTATCCTGGGAATCTGGTCCTCCAATCTTTAATTCACATCATGCGCCTGTAGTACGGAGACGTTTGTGGTTTTGGGTTATTTTTTCTTCTTCTTCTTCTTCTTTTTTCCAGAGGATTATCCTGTCTCATGTCATGTTACCCCCCCCCCCCCCAACCCCACTGCTAGTAAAAGAAAATGCTGTTTAAATGTATACCCTTTGCCGAGGACAAAAGCTTTCCACTCTTTTTGCGCTTTGCTGGACATGTGTTGTATCTGAGATGAGATAGTTAAATGATTCGTGTCAATAAAACAGAGAAATCTGACACACGGATTGTTGCCATGTGACCGTACACTTAGCGTCGCTTTCAACATCACATCTAATGCTCTTACTTACTTAACGTACTCACTTGCTGCCATTTTTGGACCGTCCCTTCATTAAGATTATAGAGCGGTCGCTCTGTTCTTTTGTTGAGTTGTTGGGGGGAAGATTAAGCTTTTACAGGCTCGTTGTATCGCACGCAGTTCAACACACTGAAAGGCTTTGCTGCTGCTGCAGCCTGAGCTGGGCCACCGTCGGGAGGTTTACATGACGGTGGACATTTAAACTGATCGAAATTGAACAAATGGCCCTTTTCCACTAGTGCTACTCATCTCGATTCGACTTGGTGTTTCTGCTTGTACCTGGTACCTTTTGGTAACCCCTCAGCCAACTTTCCAAGCGAGATGAGCCGATACTAGAACGTGATGTCAAATGGACTGACGGCCACTGATTGGCCAGAGTGTCGTCACTAGAAGGATCGCGAGTACGACGTCCAACACAAGAATCAAACCTGTTATTTTTAAAAACACACTAGCAACAGCGACCACTGCTCTGGACTGAGGCTGTTGTTATTCTTTCACACACGTTAAATGGCTGCTTTGCAGAAAAACCACACCATAGTCCGTCAACAAGGTGCAGACGGTGCAACTGTGGCAGCTGTGCTAAGACGACCCTGTCCGACCTCCGTTGGGGAGGTACTAGGAAGTACTCAGTTCTGCCAGAGGCTCTTCGCTCATATTTTGTTTGTTAAACGTGGTTTACGCACAAAAGAAGTGAAAAAACAAAAACGTAACTTCCTCATTGGGAAATCGTCAGGTGAAAGAGCATCGTATCGTGTTGGAGTTCGCATGATACATTTATGTTGTTTATTAGCGGCTAACTCTGCTAAGCTAACTCTCACTCTGACAAGGTTTTGGGTTTAGCTTTCCCTCCATCTCTCCCTGCAAACTGATGGCTTTGGTTACCTAGCAACATGACATACGAACCTCCCCGATGCAAATCCTGACCTTGTTGCAGCTTTTATTTCACTTCCTGCTTCTGTCACTTTAATAATCAAAGTTCATTAACGAGCGTTGCACAGCGTTACCAGCTGGAACAACCTGATTGTCTTTCCCCTCTTTTCCATCACTTGGTACTTTGTGATCTCGTCTTATGAAGGCGAAGTTGTCCACTTTCTGTTCGCTCAACAGTTGCCTGTTTTGATCTCCACTCTGTTTCACTTAGCCCCACCACCAGCAGCACCACCAGCAGCACCACCCTTCTTTTTCTCCTCCATCCGTCAGCCCGCTCTTTGTTGCTCCCACTCCCTCACTGCCTCTTAGTCCTCTGATGCTTCAATCGATGAATAAATGATTGCTTCTATTTTCACTCCGAGTGCTTGGCCAACACGAGCTGCTTCGCTCCCCCAGAAAGAGGTAGAGACAGGATTTGGGGAAGATACAGACAAGACAGCAGGAAGAAAAGAAAGGAGACAGAGAGAAAGAGAGAGACATGTTCAGTGTACAAGGTCTCGCAGCATACGACACGACGAGCTGTCAGTCAGCAGCTGAATATATTTGCATCTTTACAAGTTGATTGGCGCATCAAGAGACACACCAGCACCCCCATCTCCATCTCATCCCAGGCTACCCCCACCTCCCACCCAACATCAACACACACGCATGACAGTTGCATTTCATTTCATCATTTTGCATGTTAGCTTTTTCCTTCTTTTATCATTTCCACACCGATTGATTCTTGTTTGGCCTTTCACAGTCGCAGCAGGCTAATTATCCTGCATGTGTTCCTTTTTAACCGTCCTGATGCCACATGTACTGCGGCAGCTCCTGGGAGTACAGGACGGACACAGTGAGTGGTTTGACCTTGCCGGGGCCAGCTGTAAGGTGCATCACCCCCACCGCCATCCACCCACCCACCCAAGGACAAAACCACTTATCAGTGATAGAAAGCCAGTGCGTACGTGCAAGCAAGAGACTTGTGAAAATGTTGTGCAGCAGCACTGCAGCTCTATGACAGCTTGTCACGACTGTGGACGCCACATTACATAATTTACCTTTACAGCCCGACTCTATCGGACCACTCCTCTACGGCCCCCCCTTTGTGTGCATTTGAAGGTTGAGCTATGCAAACCTGAGAGGGCCGACTGTCAGATGGCTGTTCAAGCTAATTGATATGCAACTTTGAATTTGTGCAGACGCCTTTGCAGATTTATGTAAAATGATGTAACATGGCCGAGGAAAAAACGTCTGTGTCGCTACGAAGACATGTTCCTTCATTGATCAGCCTGGTAACAGCCAGTCACGTTCACTCAGGTGCATAAACCTACGTGGATGTGTGTTTCAACCTCCTGCTGCTGTGTTGTCGGCTTCACTAAGATGTTTTGTTGATCTGTGTTTGTCGAGGTGGGATTAGTTTCATCATTTAGTCGTTTCTGCTCAAACAGCTTCAGCCTTTTCGTGTCAAATCTGTCTGGGACTGAACTAATGAACCGACATCAGGTTGGTGGATTCATGTAAAAAAAAAATTCAGACTTTGAACCGACTTGAGTCTGTGAAATGAAAGGGTCTGCTCAGAGATGCAGCTGTTGTACAGTTGGTGCCAAGTTTCTCGTTTGAACCTTTTCTTTCCCAGTTGTAGATTTTGGGTGGTTCTCCTGCAACATACACCACCAGAGAAAAGTTTGGACACACCTCCTCGTTCAATGGTATTTCTTTGTGTTTATTACTTTCTACATTGTAGATTCAAACTGGAAACATCAAAACTATGTGTTATCTGTCCCCTGACCTCAACACGACTGAGATGGTTTGGGATGAGTTGTACCACAGTGTTAAGGCAAAAGAGCCCACATGTGCTCAGCACCTCTGAGAACTCCTTTAAGACTGTTAGAAAACCGTTCCAGGAGACGACTTCATGAAGCTGATGCCTCTGATGTTCCTTCATAGATCTGGTGTCTTCAGTTTGAAAAGCCATTGAATGAGAACGCGTGTCCAGACCTTTGACCGGTCGTGTGTTAAATATAAAAACGACCCGAAGGCTTTAGTTTTATTCTTCCAGTACAAAGTGCAGCTTTATTCTATTATCAGCGGCTGCAGACGCTCTGGGTTTTGGTTTCTGCCTAAAATTTCTAGCAATCCATCCAAATAGTTTCAGTTTCACTCACGATATAAAAACCTGATTAATCCCTGAGTGTCAGGAGAGCCCAGGCAGTAATAACGTTTCCACGGCCCAGGACCTACACCGCACTCAAGCAATTACTGTGAACCTTTTTAAATTTAATGCAAGATGACGCACACCAACAGTTTCTCAGACAGACACAATCATTTTGTTACCGTTCCACTGCAAAACATTTTCCATTCAGATTCATCACAGCGACCGGGGACAAAAGAGAAGAAATAAAGTCTCGGTCCAACGTTTTCATTGTAGCTAGGAGCAGTCTCCGAGCTGAAACTATTACAAGCCCAGCGTGCGTTGGAATAACAGCCGATAATAAATCAATAGAACAATAAAGAATAGGACTCAGAGAGAAAAACAACAGCAATAAAGACGATTTATTTTAATTATGGTGCAATAACCAGGCAAAGTAGAAAGAACTCTGATGTCCCCTTTGCAAACCTCAGTGCACTAGTTTCATTTACAGTTGTGTCCTTGTCAGCAATTCAAACACCTGTTCTGTTGCAAAATGTCTCCTTGATTAGCATTTTCTTGAACGCTCTCTTCTCGCAGGGGTGAATGTGTACACACCAACACACACACACTCACAAACAGATGTGTGTGTGTGTGTGTGCCACCACAGCTAAACTAAATCTCCGTATATTATAAGATTACACTCCTGTTTCCTGTGTAGCACATGTATTAACTTTTTTTTTGCTGCTTGAATCTGTTCTTTAATCCGGTAGGTGTGACATTCCTCGTCAGTAGTGAGGAGATAAGGAAGATTTGTTGGGTTTCAAAACCCACAGTGTGACACTGAAGACTGAGAGAGAAGGTGATTTGGGGTGAATGTTGATAAATCTGCAGGTTCCACCTCCTGCAACACTGACAGATGGGAAACGGCCTGCTCTGTTTTGGTCTCCACCAACTTGCAAAATGTTAGCTTGTTGCTACTTTTTGCTACTGTCCGGTCCTGGGATTGATTCGGACAGGTGGCATATTTGCCTTTTATGAAAATCACATTTCCTTACGTTACTCTTGCTACAGAGCTAGCCTGGCTAACGCTAGACTGAGATGTGGTCTTTCCAATTTCCAAGAGGCGCGACCAGCGGACATTGATCAAGATATCTCTTTATGCAATTGGCTAAACGTCAAACCAATCAGCGCAATGATCCACATGACGTACTGATATTTTTTGTTTGCCTTTAGTGGAAAAGCACTGTCACAATTTCTCAAAATCAAAGCAACAGTCCAATCGGACGATAGCTGCTCTTTGATGGTCGCCATGTTGCATGCTTACAAAAGTTGCAGGATGAGTCATCAAACATGAATTTGGCAAATATCAATAGATACATGAACAATGAATATGTGGATGCAGGGTTAAAGCTGGGAAAAGACAGTTTTCATTTCATGGGGGACAGGACTGTTGTGTTTCCTCCTCTGCAGAGAAACACTGAGTGAAGCTAGAAAGAAGAGCCACCTGCTCTGAGAGCAGTGAGGCTCAAGCACGACAGTAAAGTTGCAGAGAAACCGAGCGACAAAAAGAAAGACTCTGCTGCAGAGCAGGTGATAATTTACAGGTTCGACCTCTTTCACGTACAAGCAGTTATTTGGTCGATTGTTAATGTAAAAATATTGATTACAGCAGCTTAAACCAGGACCTTGATCTTTTTCCCCTCCTTAACACGGTGCTTCGAGTCGACCCCACATTAAAATGCTCATCATGCCGAAGCTGCCAGGAGCTGTTAAGTCAAATAAGATGATGTGATCATTTTGCAGATAAGTCAAATCGAGTTGTGCAGCTTAATATTTCTTACAAAACTTCCCTGCTAACACAGATTATCTGGAGATGAATGTTTTTTTTTTCTGATAAAACATGAGCTAAGTCAACAATGGACAGCTTCTTGTATCTGACTCCTCCGGCCCCTCGACTGCCCGCGGCCTCAATGAGGATCAATGAGCTGAGCTGTTCATATTTGTTGCTTTATCCTCATGCACTCTGCTGTGTAACCAGCCATAACTGTGCTTCACCAACCATATAGAACACTTGCTTTCACACTTAAGTGGCCACACGCTGCGACGACACTTGTGCCGCATTCAGCATTTTGCTCGGACAATATGTGGTGGTCTTTTTAACCGAGCGGGGGGAGGGGGGGGTCATTCCTTCAAAATCTGTGTGTATGCATGCTTGTGCATGCACATGCACGTGTGTATTTGCGTGTGTGTGGGTATGTATTACTAACAAGCTGTGGTGACAAAATGCACGCCATCTGTGCACACGGGAGATTTCACACTCGTGTTTCGTGTTTGAGTTGTGCCAGTATTCTCATCGGGGGAGGGGGGGGGGGGGGGGGGCACTGGCCAATCATCACAGGGAAGCAAAGAGCAACAAGCTCCAGCCTGTTAAAGGCGGTCACATGTTCACCACACTGACTTTCAATAATATATGGCCTCCACATGGGGAGAAGTGTTGTTTGTGCCTGGTGCTCGTTAACTGTTCGATTGCACAAATTGATTTTTTTTCCCAGTCTGAGAACGTCCGGAGTTTAAATAATACTTGTTTTTGTAGGTTTGTTTTTTTTCTCTCTCTCTCAGCTTCTCATTTGCCAAAATCTGTAAGAGTAGCGTCTTCACTGAGGTCTGATCCAGTAGCGTAGTGTTGAGTCATGGGTTATGATGCAGCACAGACATTTCTAATCCCTCGCTTTCAGATGATTTGAGGACAGACTGTGACAGAACAATGAATTATTCACTATCGGCTGTTCACCTGGAATGAAACCAAGGGACGAAAACAAAATGATGTGGGTGATTGAAAGTAAAGAGTGGCGGCGACAAAGACAGAGACGGAAACCTGCCTCCTCCACAGCGACTCGCATATTTCTTTTTCTTTCTTTTTTTTTTTTTTTTTGGTAAATCACCACCTGCCTCTGATGAGACACTTCAAATGGAGCCACACAGATTCCTCACCTGTGGAGAGACTTACAACCCACACTGCTGCTGCTGCTTTTTCTTTTGTCTCACTTGATTTGGATGTCAATATCACATTTAGTTTATCACCCCCCACACACACACACACACACACACACTCTCCCCCCTGCTCACTATCGTCGAATATCTTCAATCTTGGAAACTTAATTCTGGCGCCGTGTCGGTCGGTCCGTGCACTCAGCTGCTGTTCTGCGGGAGGAGAGCTGTCGTTACTGTGTTACACCTGAGGCTTTCCAACAGAGCCACTGATAACAGCCCTGGATGCAACCGGATCAATACCTCCAGGCAGTTGTTGCGCCATCAACACATTATTATGCACTCGACCTCTCCACCTCAATCACACGAATCAGACCCTGACCTCTGCACTCAAAAAAAAAAAGGTTACGACGCACCGGCATCTGAAGCTGCTCTTTGTAATCGTGTTACTCTCTCTCTCTCCCCCTCTCGCTGTTTTCCTGACTCCCCCGCCACCTTTCATCACTCACGGCCTCAGTCATCAAGAATGCAAATTGGGAGTGACAGAGCAATCGTGAATTCCATCACACACAGATAGAGCTGTCGACCAAGTGGTAGTGATTGAACTCTGTGCATTTTCTGTGACGGGTGTCGACTATAAATTAAAGGATAAAAAACCTCCAGCATCAATCCTCATTCTGCTATGATGAGACAATAATAATACACGGGAAGTCAACCTGGTATTAGATATACAGAGAACTATACCATAATACTACAACCAATCAGCGATGACCGACAACTAATCCTAAACCAATATCACATCCCGGTCCCAATCCCACTGATCCCTGTACATACATCTGTGCAGAAACTGGGACACGTACTTATTTGTTAATCATGTACAGATTCCACACACCACGATGCAGCTTCAGTAAAAAAAACCCTAACCCAACCCTACAGCATGTACACAGCAGCCATCATCCCAACCCCCCCCCCAGGTGCACTGAGGCAGAGAGCAGAATGGAGCCGAGCCGTGTGCGGTGACAGTGACATCCATCGCATGCAATGAATAATCAATGAACACCATCTGGTGCATACAACGGGGGAGCACAGCGCCAATCGTTTACTCCAGGATGACTCTCACCCTCTCTTCTTCTCTCTCTCCTTTCCCACACATACTACCACTACCTGGACCCTGTCTGACCTCCTCCCAGTGCTCCCAGTGCTCCTCGCTGGCCTCTCGTCATGGTTCCCCCTCATTCTAATTCTGCTGTACAAATCCCAGGCACCTAATAAGATGACCTGTTGCCCTTTAAAGGACGTCTGCCTTTATGATTTATATGATAACTGAGTGGCTTATTAGAGCAGTTTTAAACTGTTGTAAGTTTTATAAAATAAAGTTTTTTTTTACAGCTTCAGAGATTAAGCAATAACACAGTTAACTGCCAACCCAGGTGAATTTTCATTTTCCGTCTGATCTGACTTATACGCAGCAGCCTCTGTATCTGTCTGAGTGGGTCTATAACTCTAACTTCCTGGCTCGGCACTCACATTTAGCCTCCCTGCATTTCATCCAGAATGACTTTCCTGTCTCTTCGCCGTCAGCCTCCCGTGTCACCCATCCCTTTCATTTCGCCTCTGTGGAAGTCACCATCAAAAGCTGCACCCTCCACCTTCTAATCAGGCAGATCTGAACTCGTAGCGTTGCGTTTATGGACATTTGAAGATGACGTGTAAGTGCAGCGGTTTGTCTAGAGTAAACCTAACAAGACCTTCCAAAGGTAAACACACACTTTTAATTCTCACCCCCCTCCCTCGTCACAGCTCGGCCTCTAAAGCCGGGGATTTCTCCACATGTTGCAGCGATGTGCTCGGGGTTGTAAAGAGTCTGGAGGGCTGTGTTTTTGCTCTTAAATCCACAGCACAGCAGCAAAGTGAGTGTGAGGAATTCATTTAACACTTTTACCTACTTTCACTTCACTCAGCCACTTTAAAGCCCCAACAAGGAACCTTCATTTTGTGTTGATTTTGGCGCCCCCTGTGGACAAAAGCGGTGGGTTTCTCTTTGCGTGTCCCAGTATCAGCCATGATGGAAATATAGCGGTTTTCTACCTGCTAGCGTAGCAACAACTCAATGCTAATTTGTAGCCTTGTCAAATGTGCCGTTCCTGTAGGTGCTTTAAATTGTCCTTTTTATGTCATCAATTCAATGAACAACGAGGCAACAGTATTAATCCAAAAAAAACCTCGACCAGATATTGATACGCATTATTATTTGTTTGACGCGCTCTTATTTTGAAACTCCCCTGGCTTTTCAAAGTAGTTTGAGACCCGAAAGAGGAGAAAGGTTCACACTAAATCCTGCTTCAGTGCAGAGGAACAGGAACGTACTGTTACAGTCGTCTTTTATAGAGTGTAAAAACTGCAAAGTGTTTTTCACTTTCGCAGATGACATCATCTCATATCGATCACTGATCCCTGATCGAATCAAAATCGTTGGACGTGGATGTTTGCTTTTTTGGTCCTGCACATCACAGAAAACTTTCAGCATCCTGCTCTGCTCTGCGCCACAGAAAACATCTTCACATGTGATTTCTGCCATTTTCATTCAAATCAATGTTGTCTCTAAAAACACTGTACAAGTCTGAACATCTGTCTGGCAGCTGCACGCGACGACTCTGCCGCCTTAAGATTCAACAACCTGTTTGATCGTGGCTCTAATTGTTTAAACCAAAACATGTCTCCTAATATGAAATGTGTTATTAATGTTCATTTGCATTGATTAAATCTCCTCTGCATCATTTAATAAATTTGGTTTCTGGAGTAAACATGCAGCAGCAGCGCCGAGGCTGCTTTAATCAAAGTGTGTGAGTGTGTGTGTTCCCTTAACGAGACGCCGCTGATGTTTACTACTGCACCTTGTGTCCTGCTTTTGGGTAAGTGATATATCCTCCACTTCTTCTTCTGTGGTTGTAAGCAGCTCAGGATTTCAGTGTTTTACAAGGACTCGAATAAATTTGTGAAGGTGCTATTTGTCCAACAAAAGCTACAAAGCTAGAAGGAGCACTTAAGAAAAGCAGATGCATACAAATAAGAAAAAAGGAGAATTAGAGTTGGCTGGAGATATGAGACCAGTTGGAATGATGAGCCTCCCAAATTGAAAGATGTGCAAAATGTGGGAAGGCAAGCAAAGGCTTCATTAGCCCCGGGGCTGAGGGGAAGCACTCTGCCAGCTACAGGGAAGTGCACTGAGAGCTGTGAGTGCTCATCAAGTCAGTGTGCATCACAAAGACTTTCATTTCACTCTGCTAAAAGAAAAAGAAAAAGAAAAGAGAGAGAGAAAAAACCACAGGCTTGAATTTGATTTACATTATGAAAAATATATGTTTCAGGCTCGTTAATGAAGAGAGGGAGGAGTGGAAATCCATGAAAAACCTCAGCTCCTCTGCTGCAGAAACAAAAACTTCCATCGCTGCAGTATTTTCTTTTGTTTTTTTCCATTTGAGGAATGAAACTGCACCAACTATGGATGCAACAATAAAACCGCATTTGGAATGACAGGAGAATAGATCTGCTCACTAAAGGCTGAGGCTGCGGAAAGTGTTCGCAAACTACAAACTACACTGAGAAAGTTACAATGAAGATGTTTTTGTCCACGACACAGTGTGAAGCCGTTATCAACAACAAACAAATCCAATTACGTTCACATTTTCCCATTTAGTATTTCAGATAAAGAAAATGCTGCCAAAAAAACATTAGACATTTCTGAGTCTCACTCTCCCTCCACTTCCTCTGTCTTTCTTTCATATTGTAAAAACAACTCTTGGTGATGCAGCTCAAAGCGCTCTGACGAATATAAAAGAGAAAAGGGAGTTAAAACTGAAGGAATCATTAAAAAGCAGAAAGACGTCTTGAAGAAAAACTCTAAGAGCTTATTAAAAGTTAAATTGAATAGTTACATCTCCAGCTGTGATTTAAAAATGTCCATGTGTGATATGTGTTGGTGAGTTTAGGTGACAGAAGATGCTTCACAGTTTTATGTTGATTATCCAAAGGTGAGTTCAGAGGCCTCAAACTGTATTTTTTGAAAACGGATCTCAATAAATCTTCATGTGGACAACCAAAACACATCTTTTGTGAAACAATGATGTCATAGCCCCACCTCTTAACCTGTAACCTGAGCCACACCACTTGTGTGGCAGCGCTACAGCGCCACAACAGGCCTGGAGTATGTACTACATTGTTTTGAGTCATTTTCAGGTGGGAATCAGCAGAGGCTCTACGATACGATATTATCACGATACCTGTGTGTCAATACAATATTATCACGATATTCAAAATACTGCAATCAATATGCTGCGATATCTATCAACTGCAAATTATGTCTCTAAATGAAAACTTTGTTAACCAGTTTTTTCTAATAAGATAAACTTCGTAGTCTGTTTGGATCGATACGTGACGTGACGTAGCGATACAGTTTTGCCATGCAAAATATCACAATACGATGCTGTATCGTTTTTTTTTTTTCCCCGCCACCCCTAGTTTCCTGGAAAGATGTGTTTACGAAACAGAAAAGGATAATTTAGGGTTCATTTCCATGTGGATACGGCCTTACTCTGAGGGACACTGAGACAATAATCCAACAATTTGTGGATACACAACGACTGACAATCAGTGACCTACGAAGGCGTCAAACCATTAAGAGCTCTGAATGCACATAAAAGGACTTTAAGATGGAGTCTAGAAGACACAGGGTCACTGTGGTGTTGTCAGTACAGGAGTACCACGCTATCTCGTCCTTGTGAATCAGCTCCAGCGTCTCAAAGGACTTTTTGGACGACCAGTAAAAAGTGAGTTATGGTTCCACTCTGAGCTCTGAGTGTTTTGTTGTAGCTCAGTAAAACAATATTGAACTATGATATACTTCTGAGCTCTGTGATTGGCTGACAAGACTCCAATGATCACAAAGTCGGCGACACAGATCAAATGAGACAAAAGCTTTGGCTGTGATCCGTGTAAAAACACTTTGGCCTGAATCTGGTTCATTGTCACAAACAATGTTCACTTGTTTCTGTCTCCATTTATTTTGTGTGACGGGTTTCATAGTTTTATGTATAATTAATGACTAGTTTGTGTGTGTGTGAGACGCTCTCTTTTGTTTTTTGAACAGCAGCTCCTGCGATCTGGTCTTCGGTGTAGTGCCAGGTCCTCTCCATGAGAGACGTGGCTTTGCCTTTAATTAATTTCCTGAATGGCCGAGGACAGTTTAATAGTCACTTCTGAGCTCTGCACAGGAGATAACGATGAAACGGCAAGAAGGTATTTCTATAAAAACAAGTCTCAAACGACTCCATTGATTCAACGAGTTTTTGTGAAGATGACAGGAAGTGGAAAAAGCTCCAGATAAAAAAAAACATCATCCACTCAGGTTGATCAGTTGTTAAATTGTTAATAAATATATAAAATTTATAGCGAGCGTCACCAGATCCAAAAGTGTGATGTTACAGTAGACTGTAAAAAGACAGAGCTCGTCTTTATTGCCTCAGAGGAAGCCTGAGCGTCGCCTCCCTGGTCCCCCGCTGAGACGTCTCTTTTGTAAGGCAGAACTCCCAGAAAGCACCAGGGGGTTCACGTCAAGCCCCGAAACTCACTGAGCCGGACTGGTGAGTTGTGGCTCTGCTGGCCCCTGCCCAACTGATCTGGCAAATATACCCCCCCCACCCCCCCTTCCCTCAAAGACTGGCACTCACACAGCAAATATGGCTGCAAGACAGGGGAAGAAAAACAGTCCTCTGTGTTTAGTTAATCCCAAATGTCCCATCGGTTTGAAATGATTTCAGCTCGTGGTTCTTGGCTTGAGATTACGAGGGGAGGATTTCCAGCTCCCTCGCCATCTGATTGCTCCTGCTCTCTGAGGAACGAGGCGATGCAGATGCCACCAGCTCTTGGGTGAGCCCAACACCCATCACCATGGGCCAGCAATTAAAACCACAGAAGTAGACTTCTCCTTTTCATTCACCTTAAAGAGGAACTATGCAGGATTTTTACCTTAACTATGCTACAGTTTTACTTCCATTAAACACCTTCAGTAACTGTGATGGTTAAATAAATGACTTGTAACTTGTTACAGAGGCTCTCTGTCTTCCACCTAGCGTCTCTTGGTCGAAAACCAATCTTGGAAGATCGGCTCCTCCGCCCCAGTGTCCCAGCTCTCGTCTCGGCAGCACCGCAACTCAAACACACCCTGTAACCTGTAATCTCTTGTTTATGACAGACACAAATATACACATCGTAACATGTATATGATACATAACGTCATCCACCGCCGGCTTCGTTAAAACAGAGGAAAAGCGACCGGACTTGCATAGTTCCCCTTTAAAATGAAGTTAGACACAATTTTAACTTCCTTTCTCTCTGTGTTGGTGCACTTTAATTAAGGCCAGTGAAGGGACACCCCCCACTGCTCTCTGGGCTGAGAGCTGCCACTGCTGCCGACCTCTCTGTATAAGGAGGAAGATGATGGCAACAGGGTGTTAGGTGACTTTAATTAGCTGGGCAGCGCCAAGAATCAATTATTTTTTTTCCTGAGAATGTCTCATTTACACCTTCAAGGTTGAAACCCCTCTGTCCCGGACTCCTTGAGATCCCTCCTCTAACGTTACCACGGTTACTGATGCAAAGCAATCAGCGCCAACGACTGCTGTACTTCAGCAGGAACAACACAGGGCCAGTAGAAACATGCAGGACCAGTAGAAACAAGGAGAACCAGAAAGAACATGCAGGACCAGTCCAAACAAGCAGGTCCAGTAGAAACAAGCAGAATGAGACTGGACCAGCAGAAACATGCGAAAACACAAAGAACCAGTGGAGACAAGCAGAACTGGTAGAAACAAGCAGCAACACTCTGAACCAGCAGAAACAAACAGAAATAGTAGAAACACACAAGCCAAACAGAAACAGCAATCCACAGTTGTCAGTAACTGGACCATGTTCTGTCTGCTCTCATGTCCTTTATGCACAGAAAACATTAAAACACCTTCGATCACAGGTAAGACCCCACGTGTGACGTCGTTGAGTCCGACCATCCAAACTCTTCCTCTGAGGTTTGTCTTTCAGCTCCAAGCACACGAGCATCTTCAGAGTCTAAAACCACAAGAAACTACATCTGCAGACATAAAACCCTGTTTGATCTCACACAACTAACACTCAGCCACAAAAAGCACTCATTCAACTCACTGTGGGAACAAAGATGACTCTGGTGTCTGCAGAAAGAAACACAAACAGCTGCTCTGTAACACACCGGTTACACTGGTTCCTCCTGCTGCTGCTGATGATGATGAATGAAACATCTCACCCAGTCATAATTAAGACTTGGATGTTGATCTGAATCCTAATTACAAGTTCAGAACTGTTATTTACGGTAACTTTGATATGACATGGACACTGCATCATCATAACAACTCAAAGTCAAACACTGGACCTCACTCATGTACGAAATGAGTTCTGTGCAATTGTTTGTGAAAAGGAAAACATTACCGTTTCAACGCTGGTGAATGGAGATGCCTCAAAAAAAAAAAAAAACATTACAATGGTTTTGCAGATGAGATTTTTTGGACCCTCTGGCAGCCACAGCTCTGCACAACAGAAACACTGGCAAACAGACAGAGGCAGCAGTGAATGTGCAGAGAGAGCTGCAGACTGATGTCTGAACACTGACACAACCCTCGGAGGACTCACGCAGAAAATGAGCTGGCGGGATCCACTATAACTAACGTTTGGCTGCTTTTTGATTAGTTCCCACTTTCCATGAATGCTATAATGCACAAATATAATTGTAGGAGAGCAATGGGTTTTTCTTTTTCTTTTTTTTTCCCAGCTTATCATGTGCACCAGGCTGTGGGTGTGAGTCAGACTGTATTTTCATCCCAGCAGCACCTGTAATCGCTGATCTACATTTGCTCCTCTGGGGCCAGAAACTGGTTTTTATCTCCAAGAAGGAGGCACGTTCATCATGTGCAACAGCTTGGAGCCACTGAAAAACCGCCATCGACCTCAGACAGGAAATTGGCAGCACCGGCCTCGTTTAGATCATCTAGGCTTTACACCAAAGGCAATATACTTAAGAGAGTTCTCAGGGAAAGAGAGAAAAAAAAAAGAGCCACTGCATTTAATTGAATCAGATTTCCTCCACAAGTCAAGATGTTGTGGATCACCTCTAACATCCAACCTGCACAGCTGGAAGAAGGTGTTGTGCATGTTGTTATTAGTGTAGTTCCTTATTAACAAAGCAGCAATGAGGCACCCTTTTTTTTTTTTTTGCACCAATCAGACTTAGGCAAAGTAGAACAATCCTAATTTCCTCTCCCTTTCATTTCATCCTCCTTTATCAGCAACACAGAAATCCGGGAATCTTTATTTCATCTTCCCCATTAACAGACACCAGCTCAGCTCTCATATGCAAATTCCTAACAAAGAAGCTGGGGATAATCTAAATTGCCCATTTGTTATGAGATTTCTCACATGATACTGGGCGAAATGTGTCGAAATTGTGAAACGGAGCAGCGGATGGGAAAAAGCAGGATCTATTTTCAGTTTCTAACTATCTGTGCTCTGCTTACTGGAGGGACTTAAGACTCTGCAGGAAAGTGAGAGCAAATCCTTAATATAAGCCAGAAATGGAGGCTTTTCACTCTGAGTAGCATCACTATCAGCCGCGGCATCAGGATAACCTGGTAAATAGACAAAGCAGCTGACAAACAGAGAGTAATGGCGAGACAAGGTCATGTTTTCTGTTTGGAAACAGGACGTGTCTGTCTCTTTACACAGCCAGAGCGGCTGCTTGTACTGATTGTCTGTCTCGTCTGGGAGGCTCCGGCTGCTGAGCCGAGCCGAGCCGTGGATGCACTTTATTTTTTACAGTGATATTAATCAAAGGTGGGCGAGTAATAAATGTCAAAGTTGTTGCAGCGAGGAGAGTGAAGCTGATCAAAGTGTGTGGTCGCGGCGAAGCACAAATATCACCCGAATATTTTGTGAATGCATAAAAAGCGACAACCATGACAGCTTGTTGAAAACGTTTACTCTACGTTGTAACTCCCTCCGAAAACGAGGCGTCACATCTGAGGCATTTCTCTCTCATATTAAATATTCATGACTTAATGTGCAGCAATCAAAGGTAAAGTTTAGATAAAGATATAACCATGTTTCATTTATGTTATCAAGCAATAAAACTCACTTAATTAACTATAAAACTCTTCTAATCCTGGTGGATGATTCACTCACGTTTTGAAGACTTTGAGCACTTGTATTCCAGCACATTTCCTCCCTCCTGTTTTATTTGCTCAGATTGTTTTTTATGGTTTTGTTCGTCTCTGAGATGTCTGCACCGCTGCGCTGCTTCCTGCAATGAAAAATAACTTTTTAAAAATTCAACAACTGTCTTTCCAGAAACACGGGAACACAGGTGCCCGATCTCCAGACGCTGCACAGACAAACGCTTTCATTAGAGACACTTCTACACAATCATTACTCTGTGATTTGGTTAAACACGCACACACATCTTTAGCCTGTGGTCCTAATCCTGACCTTAAACACCTGTCCATCACTACCTCAGCCTGAGACCGACCCGACTGCCCTGCAGTGTTGTAGTGATGCTGCTCTGCAAGTCTGTTCAAGGTTAAAGTTTCTGTTGTGCAGCTTGAAGGTTGTGGTTTTCAGCTTTTCATGAATACAAATATTAGGCTATAGTTCTTAACGTGCTTGTTGTGCCGGTTTCCTGTGTTTAAGTGCCGGGGAGTTTTGTATAAAGCCCACAAGTTTAAGAATGGAAAGAAAAATCAAGGTTGTATGGAGCTTCTTTGAAACACTACTACCAAGTTGTTAGCAAATGAGTTGCATTATGGGTAATGTAGTCACCTAATAACAAAAACGATGCACGTGGTTCCTTTGCACGGCTGTTGGTGGCGTTTTCAAAAACAGAAACCTAAGTGTAATCACAGCTTATCTGAAGTGTCCTGCCCACGAGGCTGGTCGTTAAACGTCATTACTCCTCGACCGGTCCAGCCAGACACGCGCCGTTTTTTCCCCCCTAGACAAGAGAGTCGGCGCTTTCTATTGACCTATTGATCGACCGCGTGTGTCACTCACTTCGATCGATACACCAGCGCTGCGTGGAGGAGAGATGTTGGAGGAGTCTTACCGTTGTTTTTACCGCGTCACTCCCGCCTCCTCCTCCCTCTGAGTGTTTACGGAGCGATTCCCCTCCACGTTCTTTCAAACTGACGTCTCACGTCACGTCTCACTGTTCGGTGCGGTCACAGCCAATCAGAGGTGTCGGACACAGGGGGCGTGGCCTGCCTGAGCTGTGTGTCCGAACTAAAATGGGAGCTGTGATTTAGCGCTGGTTTATCACGTTGTGCACTTTTCTGTGTTGATATTTATTATGTTTGTCAGATTTTATGGACTTTTTTTTTCACAGTCTTTATTGGTGACATTCCTGTATAATATTCTGAGGTTGTGCAGATTCTGATTATGTTAAAAATGACTTTAACATAACTTTAAAAGGAAAAACACAAAGGTATAGAAAGATATAAAGGTCTTATTGCAGGCCTCAGAAGGTGAAGGCACAGCCCTGGTGATGTACACGTGAGCTCACAGTGTGCAATATGCATTTAATATGAAGTGCAGAAAATGAGTCGTCTTTCACCTTCAGCACTCGTTCAAGGACCATCCATCTTCTTTGTTATCATGTACTGGCTCAATCCCATATTTCTCTGTTCCCATCTCCTCCCCTCTGAGCTCTCACCATATCCACTAATTAATCAGGTCATACATTTTATCCCAGAATCATGAATTATGAATTTCTTTCGTACCTCTCCTGCAACAAAACACACACTCTTTCTTTTTTCTTCTTCTTCTGCACACCAAAGTGACGGAGAGACAAAACAGTGTGTGTGCATGGAGAGCAGCATCTACACTCTACATCACAAGTCATATTTCATGGAAGGGGGGGGGGATTACAGCGTAAGGTCAACACACGCAATCTCATTTGTTTGTTCTGTTTCATTTTCAGGGAGGCACATTTCGCCCCCACGCCAGTGAGGAAATAAAAGAGAAACAGCAGGAGAGAAAGAGAAGGTGGGGGGGTGGGGGTCTGATCAAAAGCACAGTGTCTTAAACAGCACATGGAGCTGTTTCATCATCTCTTGATCCTCTTCTGACACCTCATGTGATGGAGTGTTTGGTTCTGGGGGGAGGAAGGGGTGCATGTGTGTGTGTGTGATGCCTGGTGGATGGTTGCTTGCGATGATAACGCTGAGCCCATTCAAATGTCAATTCCCTTGGTGATCCTTAGAGCCCTGGTTTCTGGGAAGCATTTCTTCTCCACAGCAGACAGATGATTTGTTTCATATGACTGGAGCCGGCCACCGGATTTCTGCTGCACGACAATTTACAGTCGACCTTAAAGCTATAATCCTGCAGATTTTCATGCAAACAAACTATATCTTTTTTTAATAATGTGGCCAGCATTGTGTCTGCTCTACACACCAGATGTATTTACAGTCAGTAATTACCTCTCTATATAATAGCTTTCTGCCTCTGGGTGTCTAATTCCCGCCCCCGGATTCAAATGGCTTTCACACACACAATGCATGAGTGTAATCCATTGTTAGTGTTTGTCATTGTCTCTCATTGATGTCTCAGCCTCACTGTTAACTATTCCCCCTCTGCTGCCATATCTGAGTGGTATTAGATTACCGCTAATGCAAACATCCTCTGCTGCCGTTAGCTGACATTAAAGCTATTCAGCTGGCTTTTCTCTCTCTTTTTTTTTTCACATTTACAGACGTTCCCTTGCAGACGCTGCAATTTACCAATGTTTCCTGAATGCCTCTCACATGAAAGCTAGAAATTCATTCAGTCATTAGGATCCCAGAAGAAGTGCGCTGTGAACAATGTCTTTATAGTTGGTTTTAAAAAGAGAGTTTATATTGGTCAGTGCAGAAATGTGCTGATAATAGGGGCCATCAGAGGTCCCAGAGTCCTCAGGGGCCCTACAAGCCTTTGCCTGGTTGTTGCGCCTCTAGAAACAGGAAATGCATTTTTCACAATGATTAAAAAAAAACAAGTCGACAACAGGAGAATGTCATTTTTTTTTTTTTTACTATTGAAGTGAGAAGCAGAATGAGAGAGCGCAGCTGCTGTGAGCTGTTAATGGGAGTAGTTAGAGGAAACTCGTGTTACTGTGGCCTGTTGTTGTGTGGAAAACTACTTGCTATGTGCGACAAATCACTTGGCTGTTTCATGGTGAGAAAAGGTCAGTGGTGTCCTCTCTTCTTTATTAAAACGCTAGGTTTGTGTGGCCATGCACTGGAAACAGCCAGTCTGGCATCCATGCTATAACTATACTGTACATACTCACAGTCACTGACCAGACAATCACCAGCTCATCCAGGGTTCTGCACTAATAAAAATCACCACATTAAGCAAAGATAAGATATTTGATTTGTTTTACAATCATCAGTCTTTGTTCTTTCATCCACGGCATTGTGCAGAGACACAGAACGATGGTACTAGTAACTGCAGGAGCAGACGAGTGAGACAGATAAATATAGATATAAATAGAGCTGCATGGACACATGACTACTGTTGAATCCTAATCAGCCGGACCGAGCTGCTGCCGAGAGGTCTGGAAATTGAACCTTTTGTTATGTGACTTTTCAAATCAAAATGAGACAGTAGCCCTCTGAAGAGGCCAGTTATCTGTGGCCAAAAGTGCAGCGCAGGTGCATTTGAATGCTGACCTTGACCGGAGTGGAAACAGTCGAGGAGCCGGGCCTTCAAATCTCAGCACTATTACCAACGCAGGGCAGCTGCTGCTGTCCACCTTACATGTAAATGTAGTTGGCTGTCAATGGTAAATGCTGCTGTGTATCATAAAGCTAATATTCTCATTCAGCTGGCATGTTGTAAGTTGTTCTTACACTGTTCATGTCGCAATTCACCAACACTTTTATCAGTTCTTATGATTCATCTTGCAGCGATTCTTCTGACATTGTTTCATTGGCACTCATTGGTATTGTTGAGGTGCTCCACTCTGCAGCCTTTGATAAAGTTTAAAAAAAAATGACGGGCAAACTTATTCACCTGTGCAGCGAGGCATAAATCAATGCCACCTGTTTATTACAGTGGGTGTAATTAAACTCAAAGTATGATTTATTTCTCACACGGTTTTAGAAGCAGCACCTGTAAACTGGAGCACAGTGAAGCCATCCACATGTTTAACTCCTCTAATCCCATTTTTAGACCAACTTTCACTCCAAGACCACAACTTCAGCAGCTTCAAGGATTTTATCTAGAACTAAATGAAGGGATCAGATATCTTCAACTCTCCCTCTCGCTTCAGAGGATTCTTTTTTTATTATTATTATTGATTACTTGCAATAAATAGCTTCAGCCTGGCTTATATTACCAAGCTTAAAGCAGAACCTCTCACAAAGTCGACATTACAAACAAATACCAGCTTATTTCAGCAATTATTCTAATCATGGTGACATGTTTGGTTTTTCCCGTCAGGTTGAGATGTGGAGTCACATTTTTAGCTTCTTCTTCTTTTCTGAATGCATGCATGCGTGTGTATGTGTGTATGTGTGTGTGTGTGTGTGTGTGTGTGTGCAGAAACACATATTTTCACACAATTTATATTTCTGTATCACTCGTGATCTTGCAAGAGACAAACTGTGACAATACATACACTGCGGTTCAAAACACTGTTCTCCAATTCAAATGATCTCCTGAGGTTCCCAGGATGAGTGAACCTCCAAAAGCTGTATTTCCCATCATGCAACTCAGCAGAGCCTGCCAGGTGGATGTATGGCTGCATCTGAAATCACTCAGTACTCCCCGCTGTCTGAATGAACGTATAGTGGAGTAACAGTATCCCACAATGCATCATGAAATGCAGTGCACAAACAGACACTAGACACTCTAACATATATATATATATATATATACCATCATGCATTGCGCTCACAGTGAGAGGGGAAGCAACGAAAAATGGCGCAGAGGAAATGACCTCTACATAATTCAGCTTCTCCCTGGATGGTGAATAGTGAGCAGTGAGTGACTGAATGATTTCAGACAAAACCTGTGGCTCTGACTTTGTCTTCGTGACTTTATGAGTCTAGTTTGTATGTCACTGTACACTTCATTAATTTCATACTCATTATACTCTAAACACGGCCTAATCTAAAATGATGTTAGATTAATATCTGGGGGTTTTTAATCTGAAGCCAAAACACATTTTCGGGAACACAACATTTTTATCCAGCATAACCATGTTGACGACAGCTGAGTAATTATCCCAATATTTCACAATTTGGTGTCAAATCCGGCACTCACTGCTCCATCAGGACGGAAGAATGAGCATCTCAATTTCTATTAGCTGTGAATGATTCGCTCCCAACATGAGAAAAGTCTATTTTTGGAATAACAAGGGGGGAGGAGGGGAAGAATCAGATTCTTTTCCCCAGTTATTGAATAATTTACAGGCCTTGCCAGTGTACTCATTAAGGTTCTACAGTGGGCCGAGGTTTGGGGGGGGTGGTGGTGGTGGTGGAGGTGGAGGTGGGTGGGGTCTGTCAAATGAAGAGGGAGGCAAGGAGAGAGAGGGATCGGCTATTAGGTGAGAGGAGAGGGGAAGCAGAGCCGTCATGGAGGGTAGGTGGTGGGGGTGGGGGGGGGGGGGAGAAGATACAAGGAGACTAGAAAATACTGGCATATCAAGGGGAATGGAAGAGGGGAGAAAGAAAAAAAAATAGTTAGCGTCAGTGTCATGATTAAAAGATTTATGGGAGTTGAAGGGGAGGGGAGCTGACTCTTCCCACAGCAACTCTTCCTTTTGTCTTCTTTGAACTCGGGATGTGTCGACAGGCTCGGGGAGTTTGGTTAAACCCGGCTGATTGCAGTGATGAGGTGCCGCTCGGTCTTTGAATTAGTGGGTCTGTAAGAACTCACTGATAGATAGATAGATAGATAGATAGATAGATAGATAGATAGATAGATAGATGGGGGGTGGGGGTTGGGTGGGTGGAGAAAGCTTTTAATGGAAGATCATAATATGCTTTCCCATGATCCTCTTGTTTCTCTTGCGGCACCATTCTCCCCTGTTTACCAGCTGAGTGGAGGCAGAGGGATTGACAGGCTTTAACACAGACAACAGGCTCTTTTAGATTTGTTGCTGTTTGTTGTTGTTGTTGTTGTTGTTTTTCCTTCCTGTGATGGCACTGTCATTAACAGAGTCCACATAAAAGTGCAGATAAAATGCACTTTCGACCTGAAATGACCTCTGAGAGTTTGCTGCTCATGTTTCTGCAGCTCTGCCCGGCTCTATCACGCCGTTTACTGTGTCATAAGAGGATTTTCCACGTTCTCTCTCGCCCTCCACCACCTCTTCTTCTTCTTCTTCTCCCCCCACCCCGACCCCAGTAGCTCTGTGTTCAAGCTCTGTTCTACAGCTCAGCACATATACTGTAAAATATGGAGCACCCAGACCATGACAAACAGCCGTGTATCTCCCTCTCTCTCTGCGTGTATCCCTGAATATTTCATAAACGGCACACAGCAGATGTTGTTGTAAAGCGCATCAATATTTGATGTACTTTCTGTCTCCCGTTCTGATATTTTGTATTCCAGTGACACGGGGCGACGGCGTTTGTGTTGGCCCCCTATAACAGCCACTGCGGGTTTTTTTTTTTTTTTTTTTGTGTGTGTGTGTGTCTATTATCCCGCATTAGGTTTGAGCTGTGTTCACGCTCGCCAGTTAATGGAGAAAACAAGTCACAACACTGTGTGAATGATAACAGGATGATCAGTGTGCTTGTTTGCAGGTGGCTAATTAGCAAGGCTTGCCCCCCCACCCCCCCCCACCCCAAACCCACCCCTCCATCCGATCCTTCATTTTTTAGCATGTCATAATTCTCAATGAGCTCCTTTTAACTACGCCCTAACACTGGTGATTAATTCCAGAAATTACAGTTGAGGTTTGCAAGGAGAAGCATTTGCATAATACACAAATTGTAGGGTGCTTTTTGAGTCACCCTGATGAATGGACTCAAGTTGGCAGAGCGACTGCCCATGAATGAACATGAGGTACGATTGAAACATGTTTCCAAATGTCAAACTATTCAGATTTACTCTGCCTGCATGTCTTGGCATATTTGTCAACACTATCACATATGCCCTGGCATGTTCTTATGCCACACACGGCTTGTTTTGGATTAATACAGATTAGGAAAAGGGGAGTGTGGGGGGGGGGGGGTTAGAAAAAAAAATCCCAATATAATCTGGATTACCAGAAGCCTCATCCCCCTCTGGCCATGGGCAATTCCCTGGAGAGTCAAAAGCCTGTGTGCAATGGCATTTTCTTTGACCCATTTGCACCAGTGGTGGGATTGCGGGATGAAATATGGAATATGAATGAGCGCCTCCTCCCGTAAGAGCTTCCATTAAAGATCACTTAAGGGGCCCTGGTCCATTATTGAGAGGTTGCAGGGGGGTGTGAAGCTGCACTCCTTTTCAGAAGTGCTGGTGAAGTGGGTGCATTAGTTGACGTGTGCCATAACACAGAGGTGTTATCATGATCAATGTGTTTCTAAAAATGGAAATAGCTTACAATAACTATCATTTAGAAAGTGATGCGATACGATGCTACACTGAATGGGCGCCTGAGTCAGCCGCATACAAACAGGTGGACAGATGCAAAATATGAATCAAATCTGCAGATAATTTGAATCTGACTTTAAATTCACAGTGAAAAGAAAGTATAGCTCGGTGAGTGCATCTCTGCTCTGAACACATTCTGTGGCCTCTACCCTCTCCCCCACACACATGAGCCGAACTGGCAGCCATTTCTCATGGGAGGTGCTGTTACATAGCATCTAAGAGGTTATTAAGGCTACTGTGTCTGGGGGTGGATGAGCTGAGAGTGCAAAGACGACTATAGCAGGCAGCTGCAAAATGGCCTCTTTTGACTGGACGCCAGTACGGCAAATCTGGCTTCAGGTGCAATGTGGTCCAGAATAGTTGTAAGCAAAAAGGCAGTAGTTTGTGGTGTGTGTGTGTGTGTGTGTGTGTGTGTGTGTGTGTGTGTGTGTGATTTGCCGGAGGGAAAAGGGGATTTCTGCTCTGTATTTGATTTCCATGCCTGTGATCATTACATTTTCTTGTTGCAGAGGATCATCTTAATCCCTCCCCTCAGTGTGCATTTCATTCTGTCACAGTGAATCAAAAATACATTAATTTTGTTTATCAGACAATAGATGGCGCAAGCTATGTCTAAGAACACAGCACAGTGATTCACAGTTGGGACTGTGGAAAAGAAACGAGGAAGGTTGTGGATTTGACCCTGAATTCCCTTTAAACCTGTTTTTATCATCCTCCTCTCCATCTATACACATCGGTAACAGCAGTATGTAGTACCCTCTGCTATCACAACCCTAAGCAAAACTACCTCAATAACACTGTGAAATAGCTTTGATACAATTGATTTATACATATGTGGTGTCAATATGTCCGTGTGTTGCAATATAGTCTAAAGATACCGGCTAACTTTCAAAACTTCTGTTCTATTTACTCACTTTCTCTTAACCTATGGAGTTGGCCTGTTTCAAACCAAAAATTTGCATATATTTGCATATGTTAATGTGAAAAAAAAAATCACACAAAATGTATTCATGAGGCATAATTTGAAAGGTTACATATTCTGGTCTCTGAAAATGTGCTTGTTTTGCATATGATTAAAACACAATGGAAACAACATCAGCTCTTGTATTTTTATTTATTTATTTGGTTTTCATTTGTACAAAAACATTGTACTTTATAGAAGAACAATAAAAAGCTCCAGAATACTTCTAGAAATGTATTTTTGGCATTTAATCGAAAACATACAGCATTTTTAACTCAAGAAAAGATTACACCTTTCTGCTTCACTTAGTTCAGCCCGCTAAAAGTGGGGAAACAACTATTGGCTGTCACATTGACGGGCCCACCCCCTTAGTTTGCTCTGATTGGTCAACTGAGCCGGCGCTTTTTTTCGACGTGCGTCATTACGGTTTGACGTTCGGTATAACGGTCGAGAGGCGGCCATTTTGTAGCTAGACTGCTATCACGAAAATAGACACACCTGCGCCCGCTCAGGAAAGCGGGGAGAGGGAAAGTCGCCTCGGATAAACAGCCGCCTGGAAGTCTGCTGTGGATTCTTATGACAAAATGGGAATACTTTTTTTTTTTTTGAGACAAAAACGTTTGATTTTTGAGATCTGTGGACCCTAATGGAGTAGGAGTAACGGATGAATGGAAGAAGAATCCGACTTCTAGAAACTTCTAACAGGTACTGTTATGGACAAATATTGATAAAATGAAATTTTATGTGATAATCTTTGATATTACATGGAGGTATAGCTTGTCTATAGTGGCATAAATTTAACCATTTACCTGTGACGACCAACTACAGCTGCTTGTGTCTTCATTACGTTTTTCAATTCTGTCCGAAGCATTTACTCACAGTCATGTGAGTTTTATCTAACTGAACATGTGTAATGTTGGTACAGACACATTGTTATGTTGTAATGTGGCTATTGTCTGTCTTTACATGCATAAATCTACTAATTGGGGTCGGTGTTGGTGTGTGATGTAGGACTGTGCTGTGGTTTGTCATGCTAAAGTGTTTTGAGACTGTGAGCATTGAGCAATTAGCGTCTTTCCTCATGATGATACATGGTGCTGAGAGCTTACTCGAGAGAAAACATGAATGTCCTACTTCATTTTTAATGCATTGCGTTACAAACAATCGCCAATATATCTTATTTGTCCCTGAAGTATGACTTTGTAGAGAGCAAATGTGCTATTTCCTCCCTTTTGTAGTTGCTAGTTCTTCTTTTTGCAACTTCCTAATGTTAAGATAAGCTAGCTGCTGGCTGTATTGTAATATTTAGCACACTGACATGAGAGTGGAGTCCATTTTTTTTTTTTTTTTTCCTTACTTTCAGTTCTTGCCAAGAAAGAAAAAGACTAGCTATCATTTGCTCGGCATCAGTTTTGATAAAGCTTCTTCTCTAATGTGAGTCCACACAGCCAACATGAGTGAGCTACTTTTGAGGTGAATGTAATGAAAAAGTCACCGCAGGAAAAAAAAATAATACTCATTTTAATAAGTTATTGAACTTCAAAGGCTTTGTACAATCTATCATCATGGCTGTTAAGTCATTCTTGCATATTTAACACTTGAACTTTCGTGCATTTAAATCAAAATCATATATCATATAAGAAAAGATTAATCAAGATGAATATGCATGTGTCCATTTGCAAGTATATATTAAGCACGCTTTATGCACAGTGTCTGCAGTCTTTACAATACACTGTCAGCTTTCTGCCTCCCCCTCTTTTTTAACAGAAACGCTCACAGTGAAAACATCACAGCCTGTGCCCTGAGATCTGAATTATGAAGATAAATATTAGAAGTTACTTCATTACGGCCGGATGAAGGATGTTGTCAATTTCCATTTCATGTTTACACCCTAGTAATTTTCACGTTGACAAATAACGAACAAGGCAATTGACAGAAGAACATTTTTAAATAACTAAATTCCATCTTGAACAGCCTGGAGATAATTACTTTCAGCAATATTTATGGTAATGAACTTGCAATTATGTATAATTCATTGTCATTTTTCGTTTTTAAATAGAGGTCTGTCGCAGCGCCGTCCCAGTAACCTTAGCACACAATGGCCAGTGGACACCAAGATGACGCCTTATCAGCTGGCCTCAGGTGGTATATTCAGGTGCCGTGGAGCAGGATCCGCTTTATCGTTATCATGACGGTGCGTTCAGAGCAACTCCACTGTGTCTGAGTGTCGAGTGTGAAAGAGAAAAGTTAGGAAAGCAGCAGTCAATTTGTCTCTGGAACTACCAGCTGGAGGGAGATAAAGCCGCTCGCTGATGTTCCCTCCGATGAACGGCACCGGTCTACTCTGACTAAGCAACCCCGATGACGTTCAGATCCAAAACTAATCAGCACCATAAACAGAAATCCATAATCATATGCACATGACAAATTTAGATTAAGCAGGCCTGCTTTCTCTGGCACGGCATGAAAAACACTCCCATTCCCACTCCTGCTGAATGCTCTTTTTCTCACTCCCTCCTCCGAGTGTAAAACTGCAAATTAAATAGGACGTTTGGCGAGCAAACTATAAGAGCGGTGTTTGTGTATATACCGTGCGCTGCTGCAGACAGACAGTAATTGTTATATGGGAAGAAAACACCTAATAATGGAAGCAGAGATAGCTAGAGAGTCGTTATTATTTAGCTTTAGAGGTAGCTACAGCTCAATATGTACAGATCACACACTTCAAAAGGCTGTGAAAGATCGTATTTGATCTGCAGACGAGGCCCTCACATGTATGAAGAGTTGAAATCAATATGTGCTACAGAGCGCTGTACAGCGGCCGGGCTGCTGCTGCTGCTGCTGTACAAGGAAGATGTCTCGGTGAAAAGAAGTACATTGAGTGAGATGACTTATCACAGGGGATAATGTCGATGCAGCATGTATTTCATCCAGAAAATATAATCCTCATGGTGGCGCTAGAGGGAATATGAAGCCAGTTCATCTTCTCCCTGTGAAAAGATTAACTACAAATCTGTAAGGGCACCCTGGGGTTTGTGATTTCGCCGTCCTCTCGCTCGCAGCCTATTGAAGAATTAAACTTTTTTTTCTGAGGGAAGATGATCGCTGGGAAGCGGCGTAATTAACGAGACCACTCACAGTTTCAGCTTCGTCTCGTACCAGAGCCCAAACCGCATCTAACAAATTAGCCAACGCAGCCTGTGGACAAATCCGTGTGACGCCTCCTGGAGGCTTCGGCGTAATTGGAAGCAAGACGACGTTGAATTGATTCCAGTTGAGTTTTTGGTTTGGTAACCTTTCATCAGTCGGACGCCGTTTCTCCATTGATACCCTGGAAGAGACCTGTGTGTGTGTAATTGATACCGCTGCGCGATAGCATCTGTTCATGCACAAACATGTCTCATTGAACAACACGATCAAAGTTGTCTGTTCTGGGAATGTGGGTCACATCCTGCACACACACACACACACACACACATCTTCATTGTCGACTCTTAGCCTCATCAATCAGTGATCTACCAGGTGTTTAGCATGCTATCATTCGCTAATTAGCTTTCAGCACCAAGTGGCAGGTGAGGCACGTGGACCAGGTCATAAACAAAAGGACTATATTGGCCTGGATGTAAACAAACAACAACAACGATCATAAAACTGCTCCCTGTTCTAACAAATGTTTTAGAGAATAAGTCTCTCTATACTGTAGCACTTGGAAACACTTTTACATCCATCCTCAGATGCCATAAATCCCTGGAGAAGTCTTTTTCTTGTATAAGAGGGGAAAAAATGAAATACAGTAACACATAAAACGCACATTTGTGTATACCGCCTGTCAGTCACACACTCAGTTTCCCCAGTTCTCCTGCTCCTGGATGCGGTCAGGACCATTTCCCTCAGACAGTTAGCATTTTAAAAGACATTTCTTTTTAGCGTCTCTGTGACAGCCGTAAATCTTTGGTGTCTGACACATTTTTTTTTTCCTGGTTCCTTTCTGCAGTTGGCAAAAACACTCCCAGGCCTGACCTACTCTAAAAAACACTGGATGAACTTACTGGAAAACATACACACACATAATATTAGCAGCATTAAGGCTATAAGACAACGCCGTAATGCATCGGTCTCTGTAGAAGACTGTGTTATGCTAAGACTAGAGGACACGTCTGGTCCTCCCAATAAGAGTTAGTCCGACATGGCTACCCCCCAGAGCCATGCTGCCATCACGTCGTTCAAAATGCACATATACAATCACAGTGAATAGATATTATGTGCGAACCCGATGGACGCTGTTTGAATACCAGCGCTTGCTGTGCAATTTGAAGCTAAAAAAAAACACAAACCTCGTCACCAAATATGAGTTTGAGCCATAATTTCCACACGTTAACAAACAGGCTGTATGGCGTCTCCTTGCCTCTGTCGCCTAGGGCATGGTGAGATACTTTCCATTTTCCCCTTCCCATCTCCACGACCCTGTATATGAATAGGTGAGGTATATACATAATGGATGTCGGTACACAGTTGGGTTTCACTGCAGGACATAACGCCGCATAGTGTCAATAATACTGTGGCTCGGCTCGGCTCTAGATTTCCCTCCGGCTGGTGCCGCTCCGAGTACCCAACACTTCAGCTCTGTTAAAAACACACTCTTTACTTTGCTCTTCTGTTGCAAATGAGCCTTTTTTTGATGAGCAGAATGAATCAGTGTTTGCAGCAGCTTGAAGTCAGTGATGATTTTCATGTCAACCACAGGGATGAAGATATTGTATTAATGAGAGAGGGCTGTGCCGATGTGTCGGAGCTTTGGCTTTTTGGAGGACCGGCTTGATGTTGGTCAAACGCTGCTGCAGGACTGTAGGTGCTTCCTGGTTTATGCACTGAGAGTTTGGTTGCACGCGGATATATTGACTTGTTTTTGGAGCCCGGTCTCAAGTGGCCGTTTGAAGAAATGCAGTTTTTGGCACTTTTCATGTCTTTGCTTTGTTTTTCAGCGTGGGAGGCCGCGGCTTGGTTATTACCTGAGCTTTTAGGCCCATTATAATCCTGTCTGTGATGAACTCCGGGGTTAAAGGCACCATGTGGAGCACTCGCTGTAAACAAAGAAAGTTCGGTCACATTTGTTTCTCGCCGAAAAACACATTCTGCGTCCCCGAAGGTGCAGTGAATATTTTAAACCAGGCCTTTGTTTACTCCTTCTCCTCCGCTTTATTTTGGTTGTATTGCCTCTTTGAGTAGCACATAACTGCCGATAGCTTAATGGGTTTTAAGTCGCCCCTGTGCTTGTGATGCGCGCACAACAGCAAAGTGCAGAAAACAGAGGTTCATCCAAACCCGGCCCTACAGAAGTAGAGGTCAAAAGCTCCACAGGGTACCCTCCTTGACCCCTGGATGTTGTTGTTGTTGTTGCCCCGTTTCAATTAAACCGAATAAAGGTTGAAAATTCAGAGGAGAGAGCGAAAGAGAGAGAGAGGATTTGTTTTTGCGTTGACATGAGAGGGCGTTCTCTCCTCTCAGATGTATGGATAAAGTACACACGAGCGAAAATGAGATTTGTCATGTGGATGAAACGGAGGCTTCCGCTCCTATTTGTCTCAAGCCGAGCCGAGGCTTTTGTGGGACGCTCAGCCGAGCAGGGAGGCTCAGTCAGCAGGGTTTCTCCTGGTGCTCCTCTCAGCCTCCCTCTCGCCTTCTCGTCTCTCCTCCTGCCTACCAGACTGACACCTAAAGTGGCACTAATTGGCATGGGCTCTGACAGCTATCCAGAGCGCCTGTGAAACTTTTAATGACACGTCTTACACCCAGCAGCATCCAGACGATCTTTCGCCGTTAAGGCGAAGCCTGTAAAAATATACTCAAGCTGTGCATGCTCACTGGCACCGCCGTTCCCTCTCTGCTTTCTCTCTTTTCTTTTTGCTCTGCCCACCCCCTCCCACACCCCCCCCTTTGCACAAATACACACACGCCAGTCTATACTAACACGCGCTCACTAATATAATGTTACCCATGGAAGCACAGATGGGTGCTGTCTGGCAGAGATGACGCATAGACCTAATCATTTATTTCTCCAACTTCTGGACTGATTATGAATTATGCATGCATAAATGGGACTAAAATACACTGCATGCTTATGGGATGTAATTAAACCCTTATTTTCGTGTGCATTACCTGTGTGTGTGTGTGTGTGTGTGTGTGTGTGAAGCCTAATATGTCTTTGTGCTCCTTTTTTTTTAAAGCTCCTAATCCTTATTTTAATGTTCCTCTCCTGAAAGGATTCGTCGTGCAGAGGAAGGGAACAAACGTCGCATTTATCTTCTGCAATATTTTTATATTTTAAGGGGACGCTGCCCCTGGAAATGCAGATTTGCATTCATCATCCGTCATGCGTAGGCTCACGTAGGTTAGGCCGCAGATGCAGACGAACGAACGCACGCTGTATCTGCTGAAGCACACGCAGGAGTGAGAGCCTGGGAAAAAAAAACAAAAAAAAAGAAAGGCAAATATAAAAAGAGCCTCAGCCTAATTATTTCTTGCTCTTTCTTCCTCTGTCAGTTGCTTGTGTAATACTCCCGCCGCCTTTAATCTAGCTTTCATACTCCCACATTCTCAGTATCACCCCCAAAGTGTTAGCACTGTGCAGCAACTCCGCCTGTGTCAGTCACTTAAGCCTCTCTCTCTCTCTCTCTCTCTCTCTCTCTCGCGGAGCTACTCACGCTTTTATTTTCCACTGTGCGACACACACACACAAGACAGTGGAGCAAAAGAAAGCAAAGTTTTCAACCACGAGATTAAATCCAGGGGCTGAGGATGTTAACTCAAACATTTCACATGCCTCCTCCTCCCTCTCCTCTCCCTCAGGACGACAGCAGAGAGATTTGTCTCCGTGGCGTTCCTCCACACGGGGACCGGCTTTCTATTTACTTATGCTCTGCTGTATATGAGGGCATGTATCATTTCAGCTCGTGAGATGGGGGACTGTTGCAGGAGAGAGAGGGGGGGGGGGGGACAGAAATAACCACAGTGTGGAGAAAATAGAATATCGAGAGGGAGAGGATGATGGAGGCGAAACAAGAGGTCTTCAATCCACCACAGGTGCTTCAATTACCTCCCCCCCTCTCTCACAGCTGGCCTCGGTTCAATCCGCAACAAATAAGAGCAGGTGGAAATTGTGAGGGGGGAGCACCATCTTTCTTCTCCCCGCTTCTCCGGTCTTTACATAAAGCCAGCTCTGTGGCGTTATTACCATCCGGTCCCCGAAGGCGGCAACGGGAGGCAAAGAGCCGTCGCAGCGGGGTCACCTTGTGGCTGCTTTGAAGCAGCTGGAGATAAACAAGCCCATGTTACTGCTGCGTGTGGAAAGTCCGGCCAAGCAATTACACCCTGGCAGTGGCTGTAGTAGAAAATATTTAGATCTATCACTGAGGTAAAAAAGGATGTAGAAGTACTCCTGCATTTCAAATAGCACATAAAACCCACATGCACATGTTTTGAGTTTTGGATTTTGTCAGGAATTAGCACATTTGATGGGGACTATTTTCTCCTGTGGATTAATACGAAGGCCCAAACTGATGCTAGGGGGCAAAACATGTGTCTGTCAGCTCATCAAGCATTTGCAGAAGAATGAAGAAGCCTGATGTCTGAAGGTACAAAGGTACAATCTTCTGTATCTCTCCGTCCTGCAGCGAAGACAGAGGAGCCGTCCACCACCACCGCTCTTCTCTTGGTCCATCAAGGTGTTATGAAGAGGATGGTCTGAGTATCTCTCCACCACATCCTCAGTGAGTCCATCAGGGAGACATGACATGAAGTCATGTGCCTCAGGATGTTTAGTCTGTATCTTCACATGGATCTTCAGCAGTAGCCGTTGTTGGGATGTTCACAGGTATTGTTTTGATTTGAAAAAACGTCTACTTCCTGTGTCTTCACCTATATCTCCAGCTCCTCATCACTCTTGTTGGGCAGAGAGTTGATGACTGACGGCAGAAAGGACCTACAGCACATCTCCACCTTCAACCTCTGCACCACCAGCACAGCAACCACGAAAGCAGCTCCTCATCCCAGCTGGAACAGGGTGACATCCTCCAGCCTATAATCAATAATGTTATGCTTTCTTTTCACAATCAGTGGGTCAACCAACGCAAGGATGAAGCCCAGGCAGTTTGATACGGACATGTCTGAGAGAGGCTCAAATCGGCTGATTAAACGTCCGCGTCCTAATTAACACACGTTAGTGCTCAAAGTGACGGCGCCCTCACAGTCGTAGCTGTTTGCAGCACTTTACAGCCAACTGCCAACAAACACTAATTGGTTTCCAGCCTTTAAACCAGCCAAACTTTCTCCAAGAGTCCCGGGGTGGACACTTTGTTAGGGGCTGTTTTCTGCTGCGGTGGCTGGTGAATACCTGAGACCAGATTAATAAGGGAACATGTCAGAGATTTGGCAATTGTGTGTTTTGTTTTTTAAAGGTTATAGCACACTGTGTCTAGACAGGAAGCGCTGGATCAATGTGTTCTTCACTGTAGAGTATCTCATGCATCATCTTATAACTGTCTGTCTCCTTTGTAATCTGGCAGCGTGTGATATTCTCCTACTTTGGGGCCCGTAATGAAATTGTAGTATGTGATAACATCATTGTTATGTGCACTGTACTGTACTTACTGCATACCTGGATTGCATCACTGATGCTGTATATGTGGATGTGACGCAGGGGGGTGGGTGGGGGGTGGGGGGGAAGTCAGTAGCTTTGCAGAAAGTCTTGCGTCTGTGTAAAGCTGCCTCAGATTTCACCATCTCTGTGCCTCTGCAAATCCCTTCAATGCCACAAACAGCCCGTATCTCTGTTTCTGTCTCTGTTTTAGCTCCTTCAGCAAGAGCAAGAAATATTGATTGTCATGGGGCTCTGATGACTTCGGTTTTCATTCCAAACGTCTTCAGATAAATCTGCTGCTGATCCTGCGTGATTCATTCTCCCTCTCCGACATGACTGCTACTATCTTCCCGCTGCACCCAGTCAGATATGTTCGACGAGTGAATATGGCTGCGGCCTGTGAGACAGCAGCTGTGATGGGGAGGAGGGGGGCATGGTGGTGGGCTAAGCCACTGAACTGGTGCCTGATGGGACCTCCAAGCAAGGATCAAGGTCAGTCATTAAGCTCTTCTCACCACCGTTTATAGATTATACACAGTAGCAGTGGGCCACGCTGTCATCTGAGGAAACAGGAGGAGGGAACATAATGTGTCTCAGTTTTATTTTTCATCTCATCAAAAGCTGAAATCTAAAAGTTTAGACTCAACAAACTGGTTTCTCTGTTTATTCTGTTAATGTGTGTGTGTGTGTGTGTCCCTGAATTAAAGGGGCCTTGGGACATGCAGACCTTCATCCTAGTGGCCGACAGTGAAACCCACAAACCTTGGATCCAGATCAAACGCTTTGTGGGTGCAGACTATGGAAACATGGCTGCAGCCTCCAGCTCACAGACCCCACCAAAAGCAACATGCACACACTCACACACAGGATCTAGCACCACAAACTCTCTCTCTCTCTCTCTCTCTCTCTCTCCTCACACACACACACACACATCTCCCACGTTGCAAACACAACACCCTTTATCTGATGAAAGTGAATTTTACATCTCAAAAGATCAGTGTGGGATTTTCACTGAGCCGTCGAGCGATCACATTCAGCTGAGAGAGTACACAAACATGCATCACACACACACACACACACACACACACATGTACACACGTGTTTCTATGTATTTGGGAATGACTTGATGCTGGCAAGCTGAGGCCATGTTTCCACCGTCTGCGACCAGTAAGCGTTTGATCTGTCTCCAAAGTTCCAGCTGGCTTTGAGGATGGAGGTCTCCCTCTTCTTGGCCAACCTTTAAAGCCACATGCTTGGTAATTAACATGAAGCACCTTCTTCATCACATCACCTTCGAAGTGTGTTGTTGGGGGGGGGGGTAAAAAAGTGAAAAATGTGAATCTAGGTCTGAGCATCTTTATTTCTGCGTACGTGCTTCTCCTCCTTGTGGGAGCTGAACAGCAGCTATGTTAACAACTGTGACCTGAATGGTTAAACCTCGAGGATTTAGCAGAAGCGCGGTCTGTTTGTTAGCTGTGGTTATTCTGCTCTGTCCCTGTGTACCGTGTCATTATGGCAGGATCAGAATTGCATTTTGTGGTCGAGATGGAACATAATGTGTTTATCTGAGATCGATTGTGAGGCGAGGTTTAATATGCACGTCCCAAGAGTGGGGAGTAGTGCAGTAATGACACCGGGGCGAGGGGCGAGGAGGGTGGGGCGCAGGAGGAGCGTAGCAAAAATGCTGAAACCTAAAGAAGTGGGGATGAAGTCGGAGGTGTGACGCTTGAAGCAGAGCTGTTGGATTAATAGCTAATAGTGACTATTAAAGTCATGAGGAAGACATAGAGCGACGTCTAAATGCCCCACACTACTTTATATTCTGCCCTAATCCACACTGGAGCCTGTCGCTCTGGTTTCTGTGTCGTTTCCTCGCAGCAGCAGCAGCTTGGACTTGATTTTTTGCAAACATTTCAATTACTAATAAGTGGGATTATGTTTGTCCATATGTTGCATTTATTTTAATCCTGAGTAAATATAAATGAAAAAAGACAGTTAACCTTAAAGCTGCAGTTACCAATTTTTTTTTTTAATATCAACTTCATTGTGTTATGAAACGAGTCGCTGATAATTATCACCCAACTCTGCAGTTCTCCTCACAGCACCATGGGGGTTTTTTTAGCATCTTTCAGCTCATATATATGCACATATATTATGTAGATACAATTCTTTACATTTACCATAAAAATCTTAGATAAATAGACATTTATAAGAAGAACACATTAAGCAGAATGAAGTTCAGTGCTGTTTTTAATAAACTTGCATATAAACATTTGCAATTTATTGTAAGAATATGTGGTTGCAACTCGTTAAACTATAGAGAAATTGCCATTTTAATATATGGACATATATATTTATGCATTTTACTGTTATATTGGTATACATCCCCTGCACATATCCGTCAGATATTTCCCTCGGGGGGTGGTGGAGAACAAAACCAGAGCTCTTTTGGATGTCATCATCATTATCACGTGCTGTCAACATGCTTTTGGCTTGATTTGCATGTGATGGACATGTCACTCTGTGTTTTCAGATGCATGTCAGAGTGTTTATTAGTTTAGTATGAGACTGAAGCCAGAAGCTCAGCGTGCAGACCGGAGGCAGGGGAAGCAGTCGTCGTCCTCCCAGTATCTCTGAAGCTCGCTAATATTTATTTAACCCGTACACAAACAGAAAGGCTAAACATGTTGGAGTGCTGGACTGTTCACTTGGCATATTTTTATACTTCAAAAAAAAAAAAAGAGTCATAAATAAGAAAAATGCATGAATAAAAGAAACTCTGGAAGAGAGGAGGAAGAAGATAGATGAGCTCTGGAGACAAAAGCAAATCAAAAAAAAACGAGGGCTGTTAGATGTCACTTCCATCTGGAGGTGCCAGTCTGTCAGTGTTCATTAGTCCTCAGCAGACCCCTCCATACCAGCAGGACACGTGCCAACCAGACAACTCGTGTTTTAGTGGAGACACAGAACACAGCCGGTCCCTGTGTCTTCTTCTCTGACATGCTGTTCAGATTTTGTTCTGCTGAAGTGATGAACGTCTGCATGTAGGATGGAGGGAGCAGACAGCGCTTAGTCTTCATTCAAAATTAACCAGAGGACGGTGTCTCCGTTGTCTCCGCCGCAGTGAAGCACAAAAAAAAAAAAAAGACACTCAGAGGTGTCCAGTCTGTAAATGAATGAATGATGAATAATTCATCAGTTCATCACGTCACAGTAATGGGATTACTTCTTTCAGTAACAAATAGACTTTGAAAGCCAGGACATCGACGTTTGTTTGCTAATCTTAGCGAGAGTTAGCGCACTAGCTTTTGCATCGCAGCTGCCCTACACAGTGTCTACAGTGCAAAACAACACAACACTCATGATCCTGCACATGACAATAACAAGTGACTCAGTGGAGAGACTGAGACATGCGGGCTACCGAAAACAAAACAACGCAGCTCAAGATAGTCCCAAAGTTTTTTTTTATGCACAGACTTATCCGCAAGTTGTGTGTCCTCAGTCAGCCTCCGAACGTTAGCCACGGGTACACCGACACTCAGGAGTCACCCAGGTGTGTTTAAAGCTGGAGGGTGTGTGTGAAGTGTGCGGCTGTGCTTCGGGACTTAACTCCAGGCTTCCTGTCAAAAAACAAAGGCGTGTGTATGTGGAGTTATTCCAAGTTGGGATAAACGACAACAGCGAAGTAGCAAGTAACGTAGCCCATTGATTGATTAGTGATTTAATTACTATTTTAATGTAATGCAGAATTGATTATAGTTAAGTAACTCGCCCGACACTGGTCATCAACACCGTGTAACACACGTAGTAACTCAATTTATTGACTCTGCTTTACCTTCTATTAGTCATCACTGTCAGCGGGGAGCGTTCAAAGTCGATGGACTTTCAAAGCAGCCGCAGGATTTATGGACATGAGACAGAAGGTACAGTTCTCCCACCCCCTAACCACACACACACACACACACACATGAGGACAGCTGCTGATGAAAAAAGCGCACACAAGCACATGCGCCTGCTGAGAGAGTGTGTAGGAATGCATTCACAAACACATCCTTTTCTCAGCAGCATCTAATCCCATTTCATATTTAATCACACGGCAAACTGCTTTAATTAGAAAATTCGCTGTTTTGACACTGCAAGAGCGAGAGAGTGAGAGAGAGAGGGCTAGAAAGAGGGATATGCTGGCGTAAGAGGAACTTATTCCCTGCAATGCAATTTCCTGCCTTATTTCTCTCCATCTTTTCTTCTCTCTCATGTGCAGCTCGGCCTCGTCTCGTGCGAGCTTTGATCAGGAGCTCTAACAAGCCTCACGACGTTCACGCTGCCGTCTTCACACCGCGGTGTTTATATCTACCCACGGACAAATTTTGGCGAAGCCTCCTGTAAGGACCGTGCAACATCCTGAGTTATTTCTCCTGTAGTGGAAGTTGAAGCAGCTCTTTAAACAGGGCCAGGTCATTCAGCCAGTGGGAAAGAAGTGAAACTAATGAAAATGTGCTTCCACGCCGTCGCCGTGTGATCGTGTGCTGCCAACGTCCATTAGTAAATATTAGTAATTAAGCAGCTGACCATTAGTTTTCCTCTAAGTATAAAATAATGGCTCTTCCTGGAATCTCCCCAGAGATGGCATTTGTTTAATGACGGATAATTCACAATAACACAGAGCAGCTCCAACTTGACTGCTCTTATCGAAGCGATTATCCGGACCGTGTCAGGCCCACGGGCTCCTTCGCTCGTTTGCATTTGTGCTGCTTTGATGCATTTGTGTTTCCTTCAAATCCTCTTTGTTCCTACCAACGTCATCATCATCATCATCATCATAATCTATTTTGTTTTTCCTCTCTCTGTTTCTCTTGGTCTCTTTTCCACTCTGATACCATCTGTAAACATCCTGACGAGCTCAGTGTCGGAGCGGCGAGCCCTGATTGAAAGCACACAAGGAGGCGAGCAGCGGTTCATGCATATCGAAGCAACGAGGATGGATGTGAAACACAGCCATTCGTAATGAACTTATAAATCAGCCGCCGCATCCGGAACTGTATATTTGAATGTATTGCCGTTGTCACTTGACACGTCTCATTGTTGTTGTTGTTGTTTTTACAATTTCCCTCAGCGTGCTCTGTTATCTCTGCGGAGTTCGTTAATTCATCTCAATATTCGCTTGTTAGTCACTCGAACTTGTTCCACAGATGCACGTCTCACTTCCACCTCCTCACAACAAAGACCAGACCAGTCAGGCGACCTGCGCAGAGCGTGTCTTCATAGCTGCACTCATATAATGTAGGAGCCTATTGACAGACTCGGGCGGCTGTTTTTCCACACCACCCCTCACCAGGAGCGTGCTTTGGAAAGGTTGTTATAGCCCGTCTCTGATCGATGCAGGGGAGCGCCGTGGGCAATGCAATGATCCGACTGTATCTCTCCCGACTCCACCCTTACTCCATGCTGAAGGGGTCAGGAGGTTAAGAGGGGCTGTTATCCATAAATCTACAGTGGATTTTAAAGTCAAGAGATGGCGTTGCATGATATAAGCAAGGAGTGTGATTAGCATAAATCCTGAGGGCGACCGAGATGAGCCGGTGTCTGTGATTGTAGTTTCCTTTATTCTTATTGGTCCGAAAAGAGCTGATCCGGCAGAAACCTGTTTCGCAGCAGAACCTCAATAGGCTGTAAATCCCACGTATCACATTAAGTTTGTTGCGGCAGAAATACAGTACATGAGAAATGTGTCGCAGGCCGCCGGGAATCAAAACGGGAACATGCGGGACTGAATGACTGAA
This sequence comes from Caranx ignobilis, assembly GCA_021432705.1. Lineage (NCBI taxonomy): Eukaryota > Metazoa > Chordata > Actinopteri > Carangiformes > Carangidae > Caranx > Caranx ignobilis. The sequence continues at coordinate 200,710 of MU270004.1, read as the reverse complement.
GAGGCTCATTTTCAGAAAAGTGCAGGCCTCATGAATCAGCTGTTTTTTTTTTTTTTTACCTCTTATTCCCCCCCCAAAACGCCGTATTCTCTTGACATGCAGGTGTGAGGAGAATCACTCATTCAATGTAGCGAGCCTGGGCTCTGCACCGGCGACAATCACCCGCCTCCATCAGCACTTACGTCGGTCCTTTATGGGCCTAATGTGAGCAGCTAAAAATGTTCAGGGCCTCTGAGAGCTAACGAGGTATCCGCCTGTTACAGCCACATTACTTTATTGTAATTATGATAAATCTCCAATCTGAAATACCTGCTTGTTTATGCAGCTGATGAATGAGTCGGCTTTAATTAGTTCTTGAAACAGAGTGTTTTTGGCGTGCTGAGAAAGCCACTGCTGATTATGTACCTTGATGCAATGTGAGGTGTATGTCACAGCTAGAAAACCACTTTCATTTATATTATCTGTCCAAAAAACAGCCTATATTGTAAATGTGAGCGTGTGCAACTCTTATATATTTGATTTTTTTATAAATACGACACTGCATTTATAACATACTCTCACATGATGACAGAGCATACAGCGCTCTGATCTCCATTTGATTCTCAGAGGCAGCTAAACAGCAGTTTCTGCAGAGCTGGCTCCTGGGCAAAATCTCTAGTAATGTGTTTACAATAGCTGGCGAGAAAAGTACAAAGCCTCGATCCAGACACTTAAAACCAACCGGGACCTGCTGTAAGGTCAATTACAATACATGAAAGTCAAACTGTGTTTTTTTATTCTGCACCAGGAAGAAGCCATGATAGTAAACAGCATTTGGCCGAAAAGTGAATCACACTCAGAAACTTTCTGCAAAGGAAGGACGTGAGAAGAAAGTGCTAAAACGGTGAAATGGCACGGCAGCAAACCTCAGGTGAGACGTGCACACCTGCATATAGACACATTAAAGACACATTAGACACATTTATTTATTCAGCTTTCTGCTCTGCATACTTTATTTTCCAAGTCAACAAATAAGGGATCTCTATTGCTCCAGGAGGCACAGACTAATGACGGGCTTCAGATCAGATAATGCTCCTATGTGTTGCTTTAGAGGACGTGGGCTAACATGTGTTCTGCTGTTTATTTCAAGGACCTGTGCATCTCAGTTGTTGATGGTGTGTGTCTTGCTCATGAATCAATGTCACCATTCAGCAGTTTAAACGTAGGAGCAGCTCGCAAATGTAGAGGAACAACCTCCCTCTCCTGACAGACAGTACGTTACTTCAGGAATAACCCGTGTGTTAACTTGATCCCAGGATTGTCCTCGGTGTGCAGACCTCAGAGAAAAGATGGTGTCCTGGTTGGAGTATGCTAAACACAACATGGATGCAAAGCGATGAATGCAAACGGGACATGGGACAGGAGAGATCTCACTTCCACTTTTATATCATGACTACCTTGGTTGGCTCTCTCTGCCCAGGCCAGTAGCCGACGGGTGGTTTAGAGCAAATATACTGGGGGGGTATATGGGGAGGCTATAACTAATAGAGTACATGCTAGGGCAGAGGCACACAGCAGCACTGATTGGACATTTCCAGCTCTTAAGGGCTGGCAGAGATGGCAGCGAGAGGGCCCCCGCAGAGGATAAACATGGCTGATTGCACACAGACAACTGGCTATTGGAACGGATCGATCAAGTGCAGCTGGAACAAATCATACAGCCGGCCCGTCTCTAATCTCCTCGTCTTCACTGCTTTCTCCTTCACACCCACTTCTCTCTGCAACCGTTTCCCATTTTCCACTCTCTCTCATTCTCATTTCTCTCCCCTTTTTTTTTGTCTCCCGTCCCTGACACCGTGTCCTCTTGTTTAACCGGTTCTCCCTTGTCATGCACACCCACATCCACCTGCTCTTTTCACACACCTCTCCCATCTCTGCACAAATCATCTCTCCTCCCTCCCTCCCTCCCTCCTCCAAATTAATTCCCATCTCATTTTTATGAGGCAGATTAAGGAGAAATATGAACGAGGATGGACCATAGGACGAGACCTCTCTGATAAAGTTACAGTAATAATATGCAGTATCACACTCCTATAGAGCCAGCGCCTCTGACATTACCCACTGTCATCCTCTCCATGCTAAATGAGTCATTGGTGGACGTCCCGGCTTGCTACACAGAGCACACACCCCCCCCCCACTGTAACAACTGACCAGAGAGCATTAGACATCCGGCCCATCCTTTTGATTTGCTTCTTCTCCAAGACAGTAATACGCATCCTGAGTTGTGAGGTTTCTTATTACCCACGCTGCAACCACCTTAGTGCCTCTGTTTATCTTGTGCCCCCCCCCCCCCCCCCCACACACACACACACACACACACACACACACACACACCTCCCCGCTCTGCAGAAGACATAATGAATATCTCAACTGACAGCGTCTAGGCGGTAATTAGTGTAACAGTGTCGCTTCACCCTCTCTGAAGGTTATTTCTGAAAGGGATCCGTGTTGTGAACCTTCCTCTTGTGTCAATCTGCCAATTTTTTTTGTTGGTAATCAGAAACGCCTCACCTGGTGTTTCTGAATCTGCACGGAAAAACTTTCTCTATTGATTACGCACACAAGAGAACTTATTTTAGCTTTACCAATCTGAGAATTAGAGAAGACGCTGGCTGAGCTAGCCTCCAGCCAGGCTTTGAATTGAAAATGAAAAATCGAAAACCAGAGAAAATATCTCTGATTCCCTTCTTTTAGCAAATTAATACCCTGTTTTCTTTGCTTTATGTGGATTATCTCCACAGAGGTCGCGCCGGTTAATTGCTTTTGTTCTGTTGCCCTAAAATCTTGTGTTCGTTTTTCTGTATCAACAAAGTTTCCAGCAGATTTTTAGTTGGACATAATTGCCAGTCTGATGTTTTCTGCCACTAATTAAATTAGCACAAATTGCATATTGGTAGAGCCCCGTGCACAAAAACGGAGCTTATTATAAAGTGATAAATATATTTATAGCACAACAGCTGAGCTTCATATATTAAAGTAATTGTTCAGATTGCTGAAAGTTAGAGGAGACGATCGATCCTGCTTTACATCCTCAATATCAGTCGTCCATGCAGCAGCTCTTAACTTGCACTTTATGTATTGTCAGGATCTATGGACCCATATGCAGACACAAAACAAAGCCCCCCCCCCAATAAATAAATAAATAAATAAATAAAAACATGTGAAAACAGGAAATCTTACTTTGAAGGCGAAATAAATCCAGCCTGGGACGGCAAGCAATCGAAAAAAAGTCAAAATGCGCAGGAACCAAGGCCAAAAAAAAAAAAGAAAGAGAGAAAACACAGGAAAAACACAAGGGGATAGCAACAGAAGAACCAGGAAACATGAGGCAAGCTGAAAAGAGCAAGTGATGGGGAATAAGGGGGGGGGAACACAGAGACTGAATTTACACCAGAGGAACAGGACTTGTTTGTTTGATCCATACAAAACCCAAAAATGTAAAAACGGAGTAAAGTAAAAAGGAGTTTGGGGAAAAGAGTGACTTATTAAGATCTTTGTCGCTAAGCTAACGTCATAAGAGTGGTATTAAGTATGTTAGCATTAACTGCATGTGTAGTTGATTTAGCATGGTCATATGCTCTATCATACTGTCATTAGATCTTAGACGGTTGCTTGGGTTTGTTTATGGTGACGTCTGATGCTTTAATGGACTTTAATGTTCCTTCTAACTCCATTCCTGCTATTTCCAGTAGAAAGCCTTTCAAAGCAGAGTCACTGTTCTGGTAAAAAGTGAGTGGACAGAGCTAAAATGCCCTTTTAGTTTAGTGGTGCAGCCGCAGTGACCGGATGAATCCTCCGACGAGTGACTTTTATCCACTGCATTAGCTCGGGCCCTGTGCCTTTCGAGTTAATCAGCGGCGAGCAGCAGGTGATTATTTCATATTAAGAGACATACAGGAGTCACTGCTATTAACTGGAGCACTGCCTCTCTCGCTGTTGTGTTTGAGAGGCTCTCTGTCTCCCGGTTTAATTCACACCCTACACTTATTTCACCAGGCGACAGAGGAGCAGAGCGCCGAGGAAAGGCTTAAATTGCAGTCACGCACAGGGCAGAGAGTTGCGAAAGTTTCAAGAGAGGAATCATTTTCCATATGAGGCGTAAGGGCCGTAAAGACCCAGCCAGCGTTCATTCACCGAGGTTTTATTCTTACCCTCGATTGTTTGTGACTGGCTAATCGATGGTAAAGCAATCAGCAAATAATGCACGATGTCACTTTTCAAAGTGCTTTAGGAACTATTAGCTTTAAGTTGAGCGTGATTTAATGGGTCGACCGCAAGGTGAAGTCGTGCACTCAACCTTCGAGCCCGACAGATGGAGCGGTGTAACGACCACACTGAAATATTCGGGTGGTTTCACCTGCTCAGTCGTTTCTCAGAACCACAGATGTTCCAGGTTTTAGGGTTAATGAGCTTCCTATCGCTCAGTGTAGGTCTCTGCTGAACAGCTGATTTTCTGATATCGCTAATTTATTCAAGTGTTACCTCCTTAGAATCACATACTGAAATGTCTCGGATGGAAAGCTGAGCATTATACCTGCTGTCAAGGTGTAGCATTGTTTCAAGCTAGGACGCTAACGTTAGCATTTAGCTCAAAGCCTCAACCCCCACAGAGCTGCAAGTGTGACTACAGAGCGTATCTCCAGTAACAGCCATGACAAGTTTGTCTGAGTTTGAAAATAAAACCTCTGTCTCTTGGTCTTCGACTCTAATCAGTGGAAAAACAAAAAAAAAAAACAGGAGACACAGAAGACATTTCCACAAACAGTTTCCCAAAGAATCATGTAATACTGTGGTATCGATCAGCCACAGGCCGAGATTGCACTTGGCCATGCCTCTACCCTTGAAAAGCTACAGATCAATAGCGCCGGGGAACCAGATAAAGATAGCCCACACGATGCCGAACTGAGCACAGGCTAAAAACGTTGTGAGGAAACACAGGAACAGGGCATTCCCTGTGGCTGAAATAGAAGAAAAAGAAACCGTATCCTCCACTGAGCCGCAAAAAGACAACAGATTTGGAGCTGCATCGGAAAAAGCAGCGGGGAACAGTGGTATTGATCCTTAATCCACTAATAAGGTTCATTTAAGGAGAAAGGTTCTTTTCTATTGAAGCTGTTTTGTGTCAACAGAAACAAACGTGTTGTTGAAACTAAAACAAAAACAAAAGTTAATGATTCTCCTCATTAGATGTAGATCTTTGTGTTGTGTGGAGGAAGTCCTTTGCATCTCATTTGTATGTGGAACAGCTGAGAAGACCGGCTCCTCTCCTCTCTGTAATCAATGCATACATCTTGGAGATGCAGATTCCAGGTTTTCCGGCTCCTGAATGCCAACTATATGCAGATGATCCAAACCAGCTCTAAATTTTTCAACACCCTCTCTCTCTCTCTCTCTCCTCCCTCCCCATCAGTGTCCTGAAGAATCTGTCAAAAGCGCCTACGAGCCATATGCTCTCATAATCAGACCCGGAGTCCGACTGGAGTGGGGCGGGTCCTAGCCGGTCCATCCTCTCTGCTTGGCGCTGGGACAGAGCATCAGGTTCATACCAGGTTAGAGCTAGACTCTCTCTCGGTCTCTGAAGAGTTCCTCTCAGGGAGTGAACTGCTGAGTGATGAATAAAAGAGCCAGCATGATTCGCAGGCAGTGCTGTTTTCATGGCTCAGATGAAAACGATAAGGTCGGGCAGCTTTGAGAAAATCTCATCATTAGTCCTCTCACAGGCCAGGATTTAATTATCTACACATCCAAATCGTCCGCTTCCCCCTTCTCAGCAGATTATTCTGCTCCTGGAGGATCATAACCGTGATGTCTTTGGCCTCTTCCCTCGCCTGCAAAACAGGAAAATAGGAACGTCCTCTTTGCACGTGTGTGTGTTTCCCTGCACGCACGTCTTGTTTAATTTTTCCTTGATAGAGGAATGCTTGGGTTGGTTCGTTGATGAATAGGTGTGTGTGCAGCGCGGAGTCGGTTCATGCACTTGCGTGCATGCACAAGTACGTTGGGAAGCTCTGGAAATAGGTTCATGTAAAATTAATCTTCAGACAGAAAATTGACCCAGATGTAGAGGAATCTCATTGTGACTAACTACATCAAATGGATCCCATGACAAAGACAGAGCGTAACAGTGACAAGAGGAGCGGGGCACGCTGATTAAGAGCTGACGGGGGGGAGAAAAGAAAAAGAAGACACAGGAAAAACAGAGAATATCAGTAGAAGAGAGAGGAGGTAGGAAGTGAAGACAGAGAGGAGAGCTTATGTCTCCTCCGAGAGCATTGTAATGCAGCTGCTTTATGTCTCAATGTTGATCACACTGACTCTGGTGGGACCTCATTAGCTCAAGGCAGAGAGCTGTGTTCAGCCATGTATCGCCTTGTAGGGAAATGCACAAGTTATAGCGTTGCAACATTAGCTCATAGCTACATGTACAAATGCTAAATTGACCGGACCAGTAGTCTCGTCTCCCCGGCTGAGGGGAGGAGCTGAGGAGCATTTCCTGCTTGATTCATTGTGATGATGCAGAGAAGAGCCGGTGGCCTCACGTCCTGGTGCTTTCGCTTGGATGCCCAAAGAACAACCTGCACAATGTAACAGCTGAGAACAAGGCAGATGTCATGCACGTAGCCATGCTAACATTGCTATTGCTAAACTACGTGCTCTGCTTGCTAGCACTGGGGAAGCAGAGCATTTACCGCAGCACTGACCATCTCCAACATTTCGCAGCCGTTCCTTAATCTAATGTCCTGCATTTCAAAAGATCCGTCACAGAAACATCTCTGATGACCGCTCACAGCACAGTTCAGGTCATAATTTTACTGTTTGCCATCGTTTTCTCTACTAATCAGCCCCGGCTACCCCTGGGGGCAGTTTGAGACCTGTGTGATTGACCGCTCATGTCTCGTACTGTTAGCTGTCTTTTGAGCGATGATGCTGTCAGATATAAGCAATTATGTGGCTGAGAATGATGTAGTGATGCTGCTACTGAAAGGTGTGATGCCCGAACCTGAAAACCAAGGCTTAAGTTGTAATATACCAGAGCTGATCTGAGTTCACCTCAAAGGCGACCTTTATGGCGGTGGACCTTTCAGTTTCAAAAGTACATCAAATGACAAGCTCTAACAATTCAGGACACACACACACACACACACACACACACACATGCGCGAGACAACCGTGTCTGATTGCAGGCTGATTGCAAGCAGAGATTTCTGTATCAAAGCCTGTCGCGCACCTATTTCCTCGATATGTCTGTCATCGCTCATCTGACCTCATTTCATTAGAAGCCGGCGGCATGATAGCTCGTCTTGTAGACTACACAGCCCTCCATCAGAGCGCCATTGACACGCGCCGGAGTGACTGACTGACTGGTGGATTGTGGTCTAAATGAAGATCAGTGATACGCTGCAAAGCCAGCTTCAGGCTATGAGCCGAATGGTTATGACTCAGTCACTTGATCATCACGCTCGCTATCATTCTCATGCACAGAGAGGCTTTAGTGCAGGAGATCTGAACGGGAGATGGTTTTGACCTTGACAGTTTTGTCACCAACAGAAACACAGAGTTGTGCTTTGTTGTTGCGACACGGTGGCGATACCGAAAACCCCACACGCAGACATTAGCAGTCACAACACATTCTGCAAGTTAGAGAGACAAAGATGGGCTCATGTCAAACCTCAGGTCCAAGGAGCAGTTCAGCAATTGGGGAAATGTTTATTTGCTTTCTTGGCATGCGCTGGCACTGCAATTATCCTAGCATAGCATAAAGACTCCTCCAGATATGCACAGCGTTTTCTTAATGAGCTGTTAGTCCTAGTGGGCAGGTTCTTGTTTAACCTCTGGACATAGCCAGGCTAGCCATTTCCCCCCTGTGTCCAGTCTTTATGCTAAACTAAGCTAATCACCTGCCGGCAGCGGTGTGCAGTGAGTGACATCAAGCTTCTCAGCTTTCCAAATTCGGAGCTATTGAAGTATTTCAAAGTCAGCTCTGTATCTCTGCCCTCCATATTTTTCTTCACCTGTCTAATCTCGCCATTGTTTTCCTCCTCCTCTCCCTTCCTGTAGGCTGCCGTTCCCCCTTCGCGCTCTCTCTCTTTGTGTTTTTCCCAGAGGTGCAGCCATGTGGATTCATGCAAAACTCTGTCATTGCACCAGAGAAGCTGCTGCTGCACAGAGATATGCTGAAGGTCGTCTGAAGTTGGCTGTGTAGGTGCAGAGACAGGCTGAGGCCAGACAAAGACACAGATTCACTCATGTACAGCGCTACTCTCAATAATCTTCCTATAAGCTGTCCACACACTCTCTCTCACACACACACACACACATATATATATATATATATACAGATGTTTCGTATTGAGTTTCAACCATTATCACAGTCTGGTGAAGGACAAGAGCAGAGACACAAACAGTCAACCTTGTGTGCGTATCCCTCGGTGTAATTCGATACCGTCGTCTGCGGTGATGCATTTGCTCGGGGTCATGTGAGGTCAGTCATATAGTTCCCTGTTCAGTGATGAAGGTCACAGCAGCGTATTGTTCACAGCTCAATGTGACCGGCTGCACAGTAAACATTTATTGAGCACCGTCACACTTCGTTTGTCTCCTTGTGTACCTCAGCACATTTAATAACATAAAAAAGTGACAGATTGACGCTGTCCGCGAATTGGAAACACAAACATCTTTGACCTGCTCTGCTCTATGCGATACTGTCCGTGGCCACGATTTACAACAACAAGGCACCTGTTCTGGTGTTTGGTTTAGTAAAAATTGATCATTCCTCAGCAGGAAAGCCGAACTTCCTCATTCTTGGGTCTGTTGCTGGACTCACCGAGAACAGACTGTCCTTCACTTGTAGTAGAGGTGAAGGACTTTAGCTCTCACTACCTGAAAGATGAGCCTCTAAATGTCTAATAAAAGCTGTAAAATATCCAGACAAAATGCCAAAAGATGAAAATTTCCTTATAGTCTGAGGTAAGGTATCCATATATATCCTAGTCTCATAATTAAAGTATCACTCAAAGTCAGTTAAACCATTGCACAAATGGCCTTAGTGACCAAAGTAAGTAAGAAAAACACACATACTAAGCAGCGATATAGAAGAGAAGACGCAGATGCAAATAAGTTTCGGATCAGGATCGGATCTATTTTTGACGGATCTCGAATACAAAGGTATGATTCAGAAAGAAATAGGATAGAGAAATGGGATCCCATAAAGAAACACCTAACAGGCTTAGAGACCCCTGATGACACTGTCTTGTAGACGTCTGCAGGCTCTACTCGATGGACGTCTCCCTTGCACTTCGTCGTATTAGTAGTTTGTGTGGTCTGAGACGTGATCTCATCAGCCACTGTCTTTGAAAACAACCGTATCACTGCTTGAAATGAACCAGGTCAGATGGAGCATCATACACAGGAGTTTATACCTGTTCTCATCGCCCATGCTCAACCATGAGGAAAAACTGGAGCGACAGGAGTTTAAGTTCAGGCAGTGTCTCCAAAAAGACATGTATGAACAGAAACAGACAAGACACACCACCCCAATCAATGGAAAGGCCGCTCGCTCTTCATCGTATCAATCCATCCTGACCAAATTGATCAGATATTTAAGAATGCACCACATTTGCATTTAGTCTCTGGTCAATGAAACACATTCTCTCAGACGTTTGCTTTCTCTTATTAGTATAATGTCCTCAGCTCTGTTCGCTTTTCTCTTGATAAAGGCACTAATGAGCCAACTGTCTGCAATGCTGTCTGCCTGCCAGAGCTCAGACTGTTCAGAGGCTGAGCTGAATAGAGAGTAAACACTTCCAAAGAAGTGCATCAAAAACGAGGATGGGGTGGTGGTGGGGGGGGGGCAGCTCTTTGAGCATACAGCATGGTGTCATATTCAGAAGCTAAACTACATAAATAACAACTGCACCATAAGAAACACATATATTGTCACGTGCTCTCATTTTCATCATTAAGTGAAAGCGTGCAAGTGTTTTTTGGGGGAAAGACGCACGACGAATATCGTCTTTTCTTCTGCTTTTTGCGCAGCGATGGGAACTTACACCGACTCTCACACTTGAAAATGAGGCAACTTCAGTGAGGGAAATCAAACAGAATCTGACACCTCCACTGTTAGGTGTGACTGCAAGAGGTGTGTAAGAAAAAGCCAGGGAAGAAGAAAAAAAAAAAAAAACAGAAAATGAGTTGTGAAAATCTGTGGATGAGTCACTGCGGAGGAGACAGACAGAGGAGGAAAGAAAAGAAAAAGAGCAAATAGGCGGGGAGAGACCGTGTGTGTTTGTGTTGAAGTGATTCGGATTAGCAGCTGAACTGACTCCGCCGGGGTTCTGACACTGACATTTTTATAATACACGACGCACGCTCAGGTGCTGGAAATGACTCAGGAAGTGATAACAACAAACACTTAAAGGAACATCAGCCTCAAGCGCTCATCGAGGCTTCGCGGTCATCAATCAAACTCCCTTGTTCTTTACCTCGCTCTGCCTCCACGGCTACGATATTGGACACGTTACTTCAATCAATTACCCATCACTACGGGCCGCGCGCGTGTGTGTCTCTGCCTCTCTGACAATTTAATGCACGTTTCGACTCCCAGTTTGCGATCGGATCAAAAAATGATGCACATACATGATTATATATATTTATAACGTATGTAAAGTTCTTACCTTCTGTGTTCGTAGTTACTTTGCGTGCAGTGTCATATCAAGAGCAGTAAACACGACCCACTGGATGAGTTTTAGGTGGGTCCCTAAAGAGGACGGATGTTTTATTAAAAGGCTGCTGGCTTGGTGTCTGCCTCACTTCATAAATGTGCTATGTATGCTATACATAAAACATCAGATGGCTTTAGGGGACAGTTTTGCTTTAAAACAGGAAGTTGGAGGCCACCTAGAAGTCACATTAGCAGCTAACGCTAGCATTACTTGACTCTTTTAGATCTGTGTTTTTGCACCAAAGGAGAGGTTTCTTTCTCTCTAATGTGTACTTGTTGGTTACTTTACATTTGTTCCTGTCCTTCTTCACTTTATCTTCTACTCCAAAGCTTAAACAACTCGATGGAGGCATAACAAAACGGCAACTGACCACATGCAGGACAGCAGAAAAGTACAGGACTCCCCCACCAGCCCGGTGTAGGTGAGGCTAGCTTGCAGTGGCTAACTAGCAGCTCGACAGACACAGGTTTGGTAACTTTTGTTGCAGCAGCTTGAAAAGCACAGAGAAGACATTAAACTCCAGGTCGAGATGGAAAACAAGTTGTCAGGATAATGGAGCAATAGTAGGAATTTAAATGCAAATCTCTTACAAGCCGTTACCGTTCTGTTCTGCACCGGCAATCAAAGTAGATTTAAAATATCCATATTGTCTCGTCCTGTACACGGTACAAGGTTTATGTGCTGCGGAGGACGTGTCACAGCCGAGTTAATGATTTATGCTGCAGAATATAAAAAGACGGCACAGTCGCCGTGCAGCCCGTGACAGCCCCGACCTGTGGTGTGACAGTGAAAGCAATCCCACACCACAGAGCTCCATGTAACTACAAAATCCCAGCAGCTGTCCAGAGTGCAGCAGCAGCAGCAGCAGCTCAGCCAACACCAGAGCAGGAAGACAAATATCACTTATGTTCCAGCACATTAGATGGCAAATATTTGTCTTTTTTCGCTGCTGTTTTTTTTTTTTTTTCCCCTTCGTGCTTCTACAAATTGAATGTTGTGATTGTGTAAATGGATCAGACTCTCAGACTCTCTCTCTGTGGGAGGAAATCAATGTCACATTTCACTTAGCGAGAGGGAGCGCCACAAGTGATGTCTAAACTCCGAGTCAAATTTTTCAAGAAGCTGCAGAGAGCGAACATGCATTATTAACAACAACTTGGTGGCAGCGGTGGATTCATTCCCTCTGCTCTTCACACTTAATCAGGTAGCCTTTTGCATAATTCATGTTTAATTTATGATTGATTAAGATCTGTGAAATCATCTGATACTATAAACACATTACAGTAATTACAGTGTTAATTTATGTACATAGTAATGGAGTGTCGGTGCTGTGTAAACGTGTATTTTTCTGTAATTAAACAGACTAATTAAAACATCTTTCAAGGTCCAATTGGAATAAAATGTGTATTTTCTCGTGGCCTCGGGAACTTCAACTGCGAGGTTATGGATTTGAGTGGCTCCAACCGTGTCTTTGAAAGTGATGTTGTGCACTAATTTATAACGGTAAACGCATTTAAACAACAAAAGGGGAGATTTTCAAACTGCAAACAGGAAATGTGATGTGTTTTTTCCACTGTTTATCTCCCAATATCTTGTTGTGTTTTCTCTGAAGATCCACCGCCGCCCACGCACCTGCCCTGCCCACCTGACGCTCATCACCTCATCAGCCTCTCACCAGGTGTGCTCCATTATCTCATCATCAGCGCGTTCAAGTGTTTTATTCAAACCCTCGGTGTTTATCGTAGCTCGTTGAGCGGCGTCTGCTGCTCGACACTCTTGCTCTCTCGTCTTTACCCTCGTGCTCTTCGCTGAAGTTTTGGCATCGTAATCCTCTTCAGTTTGGCATCGCGCTCCTCTCGTATCACCGGCAGCATGTGGGGCGTGTGAGCTGCAGTTTCAGGCTGCCTCGTTTCACTGTCTGTGCCTTCATTTTATCCCTCCTCAGTCATCATGGCAGAGCAGCTTGACGAGTCTCTCGAGGGCAGAACGACAAAGAAAAAACGAGGTTCGGCAAAGTTAATCAGCTTATAGCGTTTTTCTCTGCAGCACAGATTTTGACTTGTAATTCGGGATAATAATTCGAATGACTGCTGCTTTTTATGACACTTCAGACTCCTGACATTACCTGTGAGGTGTGACAGCGCCTCGAGGATGTGATGTTTGTGTCAGTCTGATAAAGGTCACGCTCGGTGTAAATGAGGACTCATTAAACGACAGGCAATGCGAAGTTTTCTTCCACCGCTTGAGATAAACTCTATGCCAACACCTTGTTATAACGTGCTTGTGCTTAATGTGGGTGATTAAATATAAATACCAGAATATATGAGCAAACACTTAAGCAGGTGATGGCTGTAATGCTACTGCACATGCTTGGCTTTGAGGAGTCAAAAAACTGATATGTTTTCATTATTGATTAGTTATCGTCTGAGCAGTGATGTTATTTAAGCATCCAGACTTTCTCAAAGCTCCATATCCCAAGAAGTGTTGATACATAAGGAGATATGTTTCTCCTCAATCTCTATCTTTCAGCTTCTAGAGAAACCAAAGCATGCAAGTGTTGGCTGGTGGGTGGGGCTTGATGTCTGCTTTGTTGTGACATCACAAAGTGACAGGGATTACATCTGATAGCTGGATTTGAAGGCTCAGGCTCTTTCTGTGTGCATTTTTCTGTGGACTGAGGCAGTTTCACAGTTTCACAGTATTAATATAGAACCTGGAGCTGCTTTATATTAAATCAAAGACTTGATCTGCTTCGTGCCGCTGACGTGTCAGGTTTGCAATCTGATGTAATTCAATTCTCTGTATAGATGTAAGACTCTGATATTTATCCATCACTTTCTCTCTCTCTCTCTCTCTCTCTGTGTCACCAGCCTGAGTGAAATAATCAAACCTACCCACACCAGCCGATGCTACCTGAGCCATTTGAAGTCGACGTCCCTGCCCACAGCAAGAACTTATTTGTAAACATTGTCTTACTTGTGCTTTATTTGTCTTGCTCTTTAGACGGGGGCTTATGAAAGTTTAATCCTGTGTGGCTGGAGCCGTAGGGCGGAGCAGAAGCCGAGCACTGACGACGTCATGTCAGAGACATCCGCTTTTTCTTGTAGTTGCGTGCCTGTTGTGACCACAAAGCCTCTTCTATATTTTATGACCCTTTGCCAAAGCTAAGAAAAAAGAATGAAAACCTAAAACATACCCGTCAGCTTTTTCCCTTTTTATCCACTGAAGCACAAAGAGGCACAAAAAAAGTCAGAGATTCCTCTTCTTGGTCATCATGCTTTCTGTAATAATCCATCCAACTAATCCTATAACTTTCTTGATAGACATATATGAAACGACCTTTTCTATTGTCAACAATGAACCTTTTTAAAGTCTGTCTTTACCACAAACACTGTTTCACCCTTTAAGCTCTAAAACCTGTGACCAACAAAAAAAAAAAAAAAAAGAGGCCGCCTGTGTTCCCTAAGAGACAAAATCCGGATCAATCCATTAATCATCACTACTGCTTGCGAAGCTTAGTTACTTCGAGTGGACAGAGATAACTGAAGGTCAGTCGGATTTTAGTCGAGTCCAAATGTTCTTCCGTTAAATGGCTTTTTGCTTAATTAATCAAACTATACTACTCAAACCGGCGCCCAAATATTTAAAGATGATCACCTGATGTTTGGTCTTCTCCTCCCTTTTCTTCTCCGCTCTCGTTCCTGCTCACTTCCTTGCTTCCTGTGATATGCAGAGCTATGACAGGTATCAAAGCCAGAGCAGCTTGTTTGAACACGACTATATAGGAAACGTGTCTGATTCAAGTCAGTAAGTGGGTCTGGGATTTGCTGATCTGTCACTCTACATGTCGGGATCGTACGTTTTTTCCTGCCACAGCGACTCTGAGGGGACTGACAGACACACACACACACACACACAAATGTGCACAAGTACAATCTGAAAGCCAAAAGCTAACGAACACCTAGCAGTGAACAGCTAAACCAACAGAGGTAAAGTATGTCAGCATGAAGGCAAAGGAAACAGTGTCTGTCACAAGTGCTCACCCGCTTCTTAATTTGGCTTTGTAGCAGCAGAGAAACGATTTCTTTTTTCCCAGTGTCGTCTGGGCTCATGTGATCTGGAACAGGTCTTCAAGTGTTCCTCTCCATTTGGCCCTGTTCATTATTCCCTTCATCCCCACCGATCCTCCTCTGTGTCGCCATACTTCACTAATCGCCTCTCTCTCTGCAATGACATGACAATGTCTGCTCTGAAGAAGAAACAGAAGAAGAAGTGCATTTTTACATTTTTGTCACATCTGACTGGACAGTCTTTTTCTCTGCACTCTGGGTTGCCTCTGAGTGGCATTGGGCAAACTCCATGAAGGCTTTCAGATCTTTTTCTGTGTATGTCTGACTCTCTTTAATCCACTCTGCTATAAAGACCAGACTGATGGAGCGCTGCAAACATGCTTGTCCCCTTTTTCCAGCCCTGCAGCCTCCCCTCCCTGACCAAGGCCTTACTCACGTCCAACCTTGGATTCATACAGCACATGAAAAATAATCGTGGAGGTCAGCGGAGACTTGTTTGGATTTGCATACCTTTTGTTTTTGTTTTCAGGCTTTAATTTGGTGCGAGCATCGAGAGCCATTAAGAGTAGTTGTGCATCTATCTCTCTACAGATGGACTCCAATTAAGCTGCAGGAAACAGGATGTAGTTTGTCTGTGGCAAATTGATTTTAATTCACTGAACATGATTTAGAGCAGCACACGGCTATCCATAAATGGATCAGCTCCTGTCTCTCTGCCCTAATGAGTCGCTGAAAGTAGCAAATAAAAGTCACATTACTGAACATGTGGAGGCGCCAGCAACTTCTAACTCAGCCCAACTCCAGCTCCTGCCTCATCGCTAATGCTGTTTTAGATTTCCAGGATGTACCAGACAGAGAGCAGTTTGTTAATGAGCAACTTCTGTGGGCTTTGTGCCAGAATTTTAAAGCGTTATGTCTCTGATTTTTTTCAGATTTCAGGACGAATGATCCGCCATGATAGACGAGAAGTGAGAGGCTTGGACCTGGTGCCGGCGGAGGCCTCTGGCGTGTCTGCCTGTTTTGGTTTGTATTTTTTCTTTTTCATTAAACAGTCCTGGCTTATCGATACATGTTTGAGCAGCGCTGCCCCCCTCCCTCCCCCCACGTCTTACATTTCATCCATGAAACGAGTCAGTAAGGTAAAAATACTGTCACTCCATCATGTTTTACTGTAGGTTTTATGTTCTGTTAACTCATCGTTCAGCTTCGCCCCATGAGCTGATGACTGTATAATTCACTTTTATTAGCGTGCCCGACAGAGCAACATAACACTGGGTCCTTATGGCCAAACCAGGCATAAATCTCTATTCCTGCTGACAGGTACGCAAACAACAGGCCATCAATTATGAAAACACGAGTGTCATCCTGTGTAAAGCCTTCTGAGGAGATTAGACTTAACCACAAAAAGGACAAAATCCAGACAATTGAGCTGAAACTTGCCTGAAATTTAATTAAAAAAAAAAAAAAAGAGCCTGAAACCACCGGTGGCTGCAACAAATAATTCATGTATTAATCCAGTTGAAACTTGTGGCCTGGTACTTTTAATGGAATCAGCAGCAGAATGAAGAATCACCAAGGCCGATGACATTTGTATGAATAACCAAGCAAAACAGAGGCCGTGTAGTCTTTTATATTTGTCGAAGTGCTGCAGATAAATAAGGATCTCCTGAGCATTTCTGACCCAGCATGCACCTGTTCAGCCGCTTCAGGTGATTACTGGCTGCTGCTTCGACTCAAAGCAGATGAAACGTCCGTTTTTTTGTGATCTTATAAGTGAATTAATGATTATTGTTTACTTTTTCTTATGCAGAATGTGTGTGTGTGTGTGTGGGGGGGGGGGGGGAATGAGGAAAAACATTGGACCCATGAGGTCATAGTAAACACCAGACTTCACCTCCCACTCAATATCCTTCCATGACTGCTGCCACAGTTCGATTCCATGTGGACTTGAGTCTGTTTGTAATTTACACAAGAAAGAGACGTGTGATCAAACGGGAAGCGGAGAACAAATAACTCAAAAATAACCCTGGGTTTTCTCACCTTTGTTTTTTTTTTTTCTTCTTCTTTTTTTCGTCTGTCTGCGACGGCACTTCCAGGCAGTGAAGAGGTTGCCTTATTTGGATGAGGTGACATGTCGGAGGATAGCATCACACCTTAAAGGTGAGCCTATCAACCTCTTGGAACAGCCTCCCTAACAGACTGGCTCCCCCGGGGGGGCTCCTGCTCCACAGTCTCGAGGTTGGGTGAGTGTGAGTCATTCTTTTCCTCATGCAGCACCCAGAAGACTCAGGCTCTGCTCGAATGGGACCAGGTACAGATTTAGAAAGAGGAACGAGAGGCGCCAGAAAGAGGAAATATGAAGTGGAGCTGTAGGATGACACATGAGCTGCGTCATCATTACAGTGAATCATCTGGGGAGGCTCATCTTGATTTCAGTCACTAATCAAAGTTGCTGAGGTCTGCTAACGCTAAGGGTCATTATTGGCATTGGAAAGGCTTGTTTCATTCATGTCTGGTGAGGAAATTATGGGATGAGTCACTGGCTTTTTGGTGCATTAACATGATTATGATAAGCAGGGTGACTAAGAAGGGGAATCTCTGATTTTTGTGCAGGTATTAGCTTTATGTCTTCTACGCAAGTCGAGCAAATTGACTTCTTTTCCGCTGCCGGTTCCTGTTACAAGATGTTAATAAGTTGGAAAATGAACCGTTTTGTTTGCTATTGTTAGCATTAACACGTTACATAATGAGTTTGTGCATGAAAGCAACATAACGACACGTCTAAGCTGCACGGTACCGTCGCTACGGCTAATTTAATGACAATGTGATGTCTTTATTCGCTGTTGATAGACGCAGTGGCCATCTTGGATTGCAAGCTTGGAGTTACTGAAGTTTCTTCAGGTTTCTGAGTTGGAAGTCTTTGACTTCAGGGGGCGTCTGTGATGATGTAGTCCAGAGTGAACTCGGAAAACGACGTGATAGCCGGAGAAGAGGTGAAAATTAGTGGGATCACCTGGGTGTTGTTTTGTTCCTGATTAGTTGATTTTTTTTTTTTTTTTACCAGTGGAAAAGGAGCTTAACATCAGACAAGCACAATGTGCAGCCAACAACCCACAGACTCACATTCATTCACAGCGCTGGAAGAAAATTTAACAACAGGTCGATTTTCAACCAGCAGCAAAACCTGAAGCAGGCTCTGATCAGAGCTGCAGGAGGAGTCTCTTCCCACAGAGCGGCTGCAGCTCAGACGTGTTGTCAGGACGTCTGAGGGTGAGCTCCTCCCTCAGGTCACTCTGCTGCATCTCGACTGGGTTCGACCAGGACGCTCAACAGGTGCAACCGTGACAAATCAATGTGTAACTAAACAGTAAAACGTCGTCGCCCTGTAAGGAATCATTTTCTAATGTACACAGACAATGTCATGAAATATTTATGCATTTCTTTGCAAAATGTAAATTCAACACAAAGTTTTTAAACATTTTTTTCTTCCCAACTGGAAAACTGTATAAGTCGATAACAGGGTTACACACACATACACACACACACACACACACACACCGATGTGATAACACTGAAAACAGAAAAATTACATCCTACATGTGTTTTTTTTTCACGTGTGGAGGAAGTATTTTCTTTCTCTCATTTGCTTTCACTCGCTCTACTACAGTATCACACACTTGCCCTGCCTTCTCTCTCTCTCCCTCTCCATCTCTATCTGTCTCACTCTCATTCTTACTCCTTCCTTCTCTCTCTCTCTCTCTCTCATGTTTATTTCATAGGGCCCTCGAGCATCTCAGAATAAATAAATTATACATTTCATTATGCACTCATTTCAAAGCTCCTTTCAGGAAAGGGACTAAGCTCATTTGTCCCTGAGCTTCTGTTTATCCTAAATGACTGCATCAGACACGATCATGAGCGTCTGGGAGCCCCTGACTGTCCGTGCTCGTTTGTCATGTACCAGACCTAATTCCCCACAAAAGTCCACAGTCCTCGCTGCAGGCTGCGAGCCTGCCGCCGCTGATCCCGGGATTAGATTCGGCAAGAAGCCGACGATAAATAAACATGGAAGATAAATTGTATTATAGTCGGTGTTGGTCACGTTGACGCTCCAGACCAGAAGCAGCAGGTTTCATGTTTTCTAGAAACATTAAGGGAACGATTGTTGCCATAAATATCACTTGATCCTCTCTCTTGTTCTTTCTGGCAAACCCTTAGAAAAAAAAAAAAAAAATCCACTTTTGATTTTTGCTTCTATTTTTCTCTGTGTATTGATTTTGGCAGCAGTCTTCACTGGTCCTACTGGGTCACGCCCCGCCTCCCTCTCGTATTCGTGCTTAT
This sequence comes from Caranx ignobilis, assembly GCA_021432705.1. Classification (NCBI taxonomy): domain Eukaryota; kingdom Metazoa; phylum Chordata; class Actinopteri; order Carangiformes; family Carangidae; genus Caranx; species Caranx ignobilis. The sequence goes on along the minus strand of MU270004.1, from coordinate 181,539 downwards.
GTGCTCGTGTTTGCTGCTGTGCCATGCTGGTGGACAGTGTGTGGTGCTGCACTGCCGCTGACCAGCTGACGTTAGTAATGTCGTGTTCTTGGCCGCTCTCCTGCAGACGAGCCTCTCACGCTGAGGGTCAGTTTGACCCGTGGTGGTGGCTGTTTCTGGGCCAGTGAATTGTCGAGAAAGTAGTTAATTTTTTTTCTTACCCTCTTCACACATGGACACACACATAAAGAGACATACTTATCTGCACAAGATACACAATCCATAGGTGCTCTTATGGTACATTAAATCACATTCACACACACACACACACGCATGCCTCCATGTAGAACTACACAATGCCAGTAGAAAGCTTGGACACACTCTCCGCCCCATATGGACCCTCTTGGCCATCTGTCCCGCTGTTGACGTGCCAGGTGCTGCTCACAGAATCTTCTCTATCTCCGTCTCTATCGGACCGTGGCACTGCCCCACCAGGCCTCAGCATTTTAGCCCTTTTTTTTTTTTTTTTTTACATGAACTGTGTAAACCTGAGAGAGACACACTTCAACAAACAGCCTCCCTGAGGACAAGTGGTTCCCAGGAGCCGTTTCTACCACAGTCGCACTGCAACAACAAATGTGGACTTTTCTCTTGAGTGTAAACCGGAGACATCCCGCTGGGAGCAGACAGTAGGGTCCGAATCACTTTTTAAACTTTGATTAATATGTAGCATCTCCACATTAAAATGTCTAAACATGACAAAATCTGTGCATTATATGTTTTTCAAGTTGTTTATTTACATCATCTGCAGTTTGACAACTGGTTGAATATGGTCCCTTATACTTTTGCATCGGTGCTGCTGTTGTTTCCAGCCAGAAGCTCAAAAGTTCAGTCTCCAGCTGCTCCCAGATGTCTTGTTTCTGCAGGAGAGTGCCAGTAAATCATGTATTTGTGACATGATGGTTTCATTAAAAATCCTGTGGTCCGTTCGTTAGGGAGAGGAGGACACCTCTGAGAACGATTAGGCCGCTGGTAAAAAACCTGCAAAAAGTCCGCATCATAAATTATCAGAGAAACAAACACAACTGAGGCTGGAAGCCGTCGTAGCCTCGTCGCGACTGAATATGACTCGTCGGTTTTGGAGAATCACACGTTAGAGTTTCATATTTAGGTCAAAACAAAGTGAGAGAGAAACTTCATTGCATTAATAGTGCAGTAGAGACGATGCATTCAGGGACAGTAGGAGAGCCCCTCGGCAAATGACAACAACAACAAAAGCTAACTGGAGTCCAATCAGTGAAACAAGATTAGAGCTGCTCCGGCTTATTAGAAACATACCCAGACATTTTTCTTTAAAGTTTGTCTGTTCACAAGGAGCATCTGCTGATGTGAACCAACGCCTCACAGAGGGTGGAGGAGAAAAAAAAAGAAGAGGGATCTCAGAAGACTCACGATCAAGAGTTAGATTTGCATAAAGCTGGAAAGGGTTACAAAGTCATCTCAAAGAGTTTAGATATTCATCAGTCTGCAGGCAAAGTCAAGGGCGAAATCCGCTCTCAGACTTTTAGGAGAGTGAGTGACAAGTGTGTGTGTTGTTGTGTGTTTGTGTGTGTAGCCTTTCAGGTACATGAAAAGTAAATTAATCAGCAATTTTGCAATCTGATTTGTCTTCCTGTGCAGGGTTTATTTTTGACCTGTAAGCACTGGATAGTCTTTTATTCTGTGTGTGTGTGTGTGTGTGTGTGTGTGTGTGTTTTGTGGCCTTTATTGGACAGCGTCATGGAGACAGGAAATGGAGGAGAAAGAGAGAGAGAGAGATGGACAATTACATGCAGCACACGGTCAGGCCGGCTCAGGGCACTCCAGCTCATGTGGCGTTCACAGTCATTGGTTTTTCTTTCACCCGAACGAGATAAAAATGTAGAAACCGAAAAAAGAAAAAGAAAAAAAAAATCACCTTAACTTTTGTGCTTCCTCCTCTGGGGGACGTTTAATGACAAATTTTTATGGCAATTAATATAAAAGTTGTCAAGACATTTCTCTTAAAATCTAAAGTGGTGCCAGAGGAAAAAAGTCAGGGGATACACCAACGTCATTAAGTTTCATTACAGAGACGTGAAGTGGCAGGCAGCTTCTCACCGGTACATGGTGTATGTTCATGATGTCTTAGACTAAAAACATGGAGTACGTTTGTTAAGTGAGGCTGGATGAGTGATGTGATGTGATGTTGTGGCAGACATCACAGATATGGATCAGGACACTCACCTGTGTTTTCCAGCTTGTTTTTGTCCATGTGTCCTGCTATTGACAGATTGACAGCTTCCTGAGGCAGAAGTGCACCAGAGCACCAGAGCCTCTGCCTGGCCACTGTGTGTGTGTGTGTTTTACAGATAGGTAGATAAAGTTTATTTGCCATTTGTATTTGTTTGTGTACATAAGAATTCTTGTGCAGAGGACACACAGAGTACAAACATAAAAAAAAGCAGGTGACATAACCACGGCTCTGGTTGTCACCTAGAGGTCCTGATTGATCCGAACTGACTGACTGGCACAAACACGACGCTTTCCAGTTGCGCCCTGCATGCCTTGTCTCTGCCGCTCAGCAGCACCTCATTCTAGGAGGAGGAGGAGGAGGAGGAGTGTGTCCAGAGGGAACTGGCATGAAAATGAACACATGCAGGTGAAGTTTAAAAAAAAAACACTTGGTGCAATAGATCACTGACTCAGCCAACAGACGAACTGAACTGTTGGCGAAGTCTCTGCGAAAAGCTAAAAGGTCCTGAGGCTTCATTTTCCTTCTGTATAAAGTACAGGTTTGGTGTTGGCAAAAGATACTTTTTTACCAACAGATGCTAACGTACAGGATGTTGTTTTTCAGTGTTTAGACCGTGGAAGCATCACAACAACATGAATAAATTATGTATGTTAACCAGCAGATGTGGGAGGACGGATCAGATCTGTCAGTGGTTTCATGTCTGTTGCAGACATTGTTTTCTTATTCTAGGGAGACATTGTCAACAAAGGTGCCAATTTAGCAGCATAGGTGGTTTAACTGTGGAGGCGTTGTGTGTGTGTGTGTGTGTGTGTGTGTGTGTGGTGGTGGGGGGGGGGTACGTGGGAGGAAGAAAGTGCAAACCTGTTGCACAACATATACAGAGAGACACAAAGAGCGAGAGATCCAGGTGCATTCTGCATATCTGTAAAAGTGTCTCAGTTACTGCTGCAGTTAACGACCAAGACGTGCAGCCTCTTCCAACATCGTGTTTTAATTAGCTGCACCGAATCTCAATTAATATTTAATCCTGAGTAGGACAACAAATGAAAAAACTAAAGCATTAAAAAAACAACACAGTGGTGCTGCTCTGTCTGCACAGGTGGCAGATTCAACACAGCACAGTGCAGCTCTGATTGGGTAACCATGCCGTCCATTTTTTATGCTTTGAACTCCTAAATACAGGTGGACTAATGAATAACAGTGGGTTATTAGACCTCTGGACTCTGCAGGAAGACTCAGATGGAGAAAAGTTGTGCAGTGCAGGCACTGCAGCAGCTGTTGAGGCCGCTCGCCTTCATTAAACACGGGAACACATAACTCATGCCACCGCTGCCGAGGTGAACCGGTTCACTCCGGAGTTGTTCAGCTGTCCCATCCCAGAGTATTAGTCCTTCCACAGCTGGTCCGGTCGGTTCTGAACAGAAGGAGACGGTGCACGGTTCGGCATTAATGCAAATCAACTGGTGCAGTTTGTAATTGTGATCACTCGGAAAGCTGCAGATCAAGATCCACAAACTGAGACAAAGACAAACAGAGAAAATTTGTTGGTTTAGCTGTGATTAAGATTTGATTTTTCTCTTTTTACTTCAAGAAATTCAAGAATAAACAACAGAAACATTAACTGTTAGTGAATCATGATTTTGACTGTGTCTCTGATTAGGTTTCAGATGCTGCGGTGTTTGTATTCTCTGTGTATGGCTTGTGCCTGTGTGAGCAGGTGCGTCACAGGTGTGATATGTGTGGATACGTGTGCTCATGTCTTCACTCATACTTGGGTTGTTTTCTTTCTCTGTTTTGTTTCCATATCTACTCATTTATTAATTTGTCCTTTGATCCCCTGATGGCCGTGGAGGAAATGTTCATGTTCCTGTGTTTGTTTACTCTAAAAATCAATAGACATAGTTTGTAAGTTTGGATATAAGGATGGATTTTTCACTTACCTCGGTTCCTGGGTCTGAATAAGTCCTGTGTCCTTTTTAATGCAAGCTCTCATGCCTTCTTCTGTAACCATGAGGAGTTTAAGAGTGTAATTGCTGCTAATGCTCGCTGACTATGTTCAGGTACTGTGTCACTGTGGCCAGTGAAATCAGACTGGGGAGCTGTGATGTTCCTTTAAACCTTTTTTGCACTAAATTCGTATCTTCCTGGACAGAACTGGGGTAAAAACTCCCTGACAGACATTTCTCAATAATTTAGGAACAAACCTAAAACACCATCATCCATCTAACTCTGTCCTTCTCCTCTGTTCTTTCACTGTAGATTCTTCTTGTAAATCCAAATCTGTCATCCTTCGGAAACGCGTCCTGCTCTGTCTCGTGGCCGGGGCCGTCAATCTCTTCTGCATTCATCTGCCAAAAGGTTGGTTGTGTGGTGGAGGATGTCGCACGGCGTGGTGGTGTCAGGGTTACCGGGTGGACGAGTGCCAGATGAACACGGCTCTCGCAGCACTGCAGTGCCCTTAAAGATAATGCATTTCCTGTGTTCGTGCAAGTGTGTGATTCTGGGAGGTGGAGGTATTTTCAGATGTGCTCTGAGCCGCCCTGAGAGATGTTCTCAGCTCTCACAAAATATTCTTTTAGTTTGGAGGCTGCTTTAAAATCACTGCACTGCATCTCTTTAAAGTGCCATGTGATTTATGAGTGAACCTCCAAGAAAACAAAGTTGTGAGGAAAAAAAAAAAAAGAGGCTTTGCGGGTAAATACATCACAGCAAATACAAAATATATTGTCATAGCAGTTAAAGGAACGGGAACACTGTGTGTGTGTGTGTGTGTGTGTTTGACTCATAGCCAACATCAGCTTTTCTTTTTCCTCACCATCAAATACTTGTGTTTTCCGAAGAATATAAAAGCCATACATTACTTTAAAGCTGAACCCAGCTGCCGAGCTACTGAACCCCCTCACTGCAGCGGCGAGAAGTAAAAACGACAACGATTTACAACTTAAACTTAAAAACACTTGTTAGAAGAGACGCCGCACATTAGGTCCTGGCTGCCTTTTGTTTAGGCTGCACGTATTTTGTGCCTCTATTACAGTATAAGCCTAAATATAGTTAAGTATTACGCGTACACCTAATGAAGAAGAAGAAGAAGAAGCCATTTGTTGGCATTAAACATTGGACCATATAAATAAAAATGACATTTCTGTTTGACTTTAGGCTTTGCAGCTAAATCCATGATGCTAATGTCAATAGATAGAAATCAAGCTCCTCGAGATAAACAGTTTGTGGCGCTTCACTTCACGTGTCATTAGGAGAAGAAGAGGGCGCAACGTGATGATGTCATTGAAAGAGGACCAGTGGAAAAGGACGAGGAAACAGTGATTATGTAGAACGACTGCGATCAGGTGACGATGTTAAAGTTGTGTGTAGTCGCAGAGAAGATGCGTTACTCACTGATCAGCTATGATATATCTGAAGCCGTTTTATCCAGGAGTGACAGGAAGGAGGAGCGGTGTTTGAGTTGCAGGTTTATTTCTCTGATCTGCACCTGAAGTCCTAAAAATGGAAGTTCCTCTTTGTTGTGAGAGCAAAAGAAACGAGGGAGAGAGTGGGACGAGAGATCACACAACCTTTTCTTTTTTTTCTTTTTTTTTGGTCTAAAAATGGCAGCTGAGTGCGTCACCCGTCCCACTGTTTCAGAAGGCACTTATCAGAGATATTGAAAGCTGCTTGCAGCTCCCTGCACGAACCCTCCTCTCTCTCGTCTCTCTCTCCCGCCACGATCCGTCTCATTCACCCCCACAAACCATCAAAGTGCTGCCCGACCACTGGGGCGCCACCGATTCGCCACGAGGCGTCTCCTTGATTTTTTTTTAAGCAAGAAAAAATGAAAATCAGTGAAATTCAGGGTAATTTGTAAAAACTGATGCTTCCTGTCTTTCTGGGGGTGTCAGCAGCTCCTGGTCAGAGACAGAGTGATGGCAGCTCTGCTACAGACTCAAGAAAACCAGCACCTTATTTATCTGGCTCTTCTTCTGAATACAAGAACACACCTCCCGTTCTGTGACTGATCCAATCTAATGGCGCGAGTTACATTGGCATCAGTGGGGCGCTGCAGGGATGGTGTTGTTTATTTATTTATTTATTTATTTTCTAGGCCAGCCCAGATGTTAGCCACATCCCAACGGGCTCTTTACATGGACTTTTGGATCAGTACAGAAAATAATCTTTGCAAAAACAAAAGTTTATGATTCTCGTTGGAACAACCCGACGTAAAAAGCTAATCTGAGGATAAACAAACACTGAATTTGCAACATGTTTGCAGTTCAGTTGCCATGCATCGAGCTCTGCGGGTCACCGTAGTTCAATCAAATGCTGCCTGCATCCAGTAATCGGTGATGCTCCCAGCAGAAACGGTCTCACGTCGTAGAAGCAGCACACGAATTTAGTTGAAAAACAAACAAATAAATGAACATGTGATGAAAGTGAGAAGACTGAAAGCACTGAGACACTGAGACTGAGAAACCTGAGGACTGTTTCCTGTCTGGTATTGAAACCAGGACGTGGCCAAAAGGAGGCGCCGTCTGAATCGTTTGATTGAACTTGTAGGCGTAATGTGGACCTCAGGTGGCTGGCAAATTAAAAAAAACAGACTGACGACACAGCGGAAGGAGGATCAACAAATTGCAGGAAATGAAAACAACGCCTTGCTGCCTCTTTTTTTCCAGTTATCTGGATGAAACTCTGGCTGCAGAGGAAGAAAACACTGGTTTTATATATGCAGCACACTGAGGAAACCAATTTGAAACAAGACATTGTTATGCAAATCTGCAAATCTCATATAACCAGAGCAGGAGAAAGACACTCTGTCTCTCCGAGCGGTTGATCTGCGCTCACTTTACTTTTGAGCTCCAACTTTCCCCATCATCATTTAGTTGCAGAAGCGACTCGTCGATGGGCAAACAAAAGGGTTTGAAGCACTGATTGGGGAAAGAGAAGAAGGCGCCCCGCTGCCTCGTGTTTCACCGCGTGATGCACCGATAAGTCCTGGTGAGCAAACATCTCTCTGTGGGGCTGGATTAACAATCAAAAATCAGAAGAGGGAGTTTCTGATCAGAATGACAGATGAGCTTCTCATCAGAGACTTATTAATACTCGCCAGATACTCAGCTTGTGCAACGAGACGGGACTTCGATGATTTCCATCAGTGTTTACTTATGATGTTTTGGACCCTTTTTTTGGGGGGGGGGGGATTAATGCTGCTTATTTTCTACAGAACCCCTGTGTGAGACGACTTCCTGCACTCTGGTCACTATCTAAACAAAAACACACAATAACCTGCCACGAAAAATCGCTCCAGTCATGGTTGCCACCACAACCACCGGCCTAAAAAAAAAAGGCAAGTCCAGAAACCTCATTAGACATTAGGCTGCTGTCGGCCTCATTAGGTATGACGGTGGAATTTTAAACAGTGGAAGGTGCAGAGGTGGTTTCCTGTTTGGAAATTCAACAAAACCCACATTGATTCGTGCAGAAAACTTCTCACCGTGCAACAACGTCTGTGCACGGAGGCACAGGTGTGGCAGAGACTGTGCTTTTAGCAAATGGGTCAGAGAGTAAGAGAAATGTTAGCGGTCGGAGCTGAAGGTCTGGCTTCCCACATCCTCTCCTCCCTTTCCCGAGCGTCAGCGCTGGACATAAATCCGGCGGCGTCGAATCATCTAATGTGGTCGTAACTCCAGAGGATGCTGAGCTGAGAAATCTCTGGTAAAGAGGCTAATTCCTCTCAGAAAATTATCAGCTTGTTTACAAAGTCCATCCAGATTTATGGTCGCGTCACTAATACGCAACAGTAAATAGATTTTCTAGGAACTGTTCATGCTGCAGAGATTAGACGTTTAAAGAAACTGCACCTCCCCTACTACAGTCTAAATCTTCTTCTTTACTTAAACATCCAACCAAATCTAACAGGTCCACCTTATCACAGACTTGCCCCCCCCCAAACGTCTCATCTCAGTGTCTCTTGTGGGGAAAAAACACACTGAATCCCAAATTGCCCCTGATTTCCATCCAGCACAGTTTACTGGCTCAGTGTGTGGCTAAAAGCCTTGGCTGCAGTGTGTTCCAGTATCTGTAGCACACAGGTCAAACAGAGGTGGCTTGTGATGAGTTGAAGGCGCATGTGCTAAAGCATTTTTGTAAAGGTTTTAAAAAAAAAAAGCACCTAGTTTATCAGTTAGATGATGATAAACTCATTGAACTCACTTGAAACTGTGAATCTGTTTAACCGAGATCACAACCTTTTCCATTAACCAGGTTCTGCTGCTGCGGGCGGATTATTGTTGTGTATATCCAAGTAGTAAATATTAATCCATCCAGACATTCTCATTACACTGATTAAAACAAAACTATTTATATTCTAATTTAAGGGGGCATTACTGTTGCTCTCTGAACACAACTCACTGCATCATTGTAATTTCAGCCAGACAGAGTTGATATAACCTCTCCTCCTCCTCCTCCACCTCCTCCTCCTCCTCGGTGCGACTTGTTTGCAGTTAGCGATGGCACTCGTCCTGGATCGGTAAAAACATTGGCAGTAAACATAATCAGGAAGCAATTACATTTCCTCTAATGCAAATTGGCAAAAGCAAATCAGCGGTATAGGATCATACTTTATCCAAGACGGGGTTGGTGGAACAGTCTCCTGTTAATAAGGATTATAATTTCTCTGTATAAAGCCAAAACGAAGTGACAAAATAAAGTGCGTTTTCTCATCTGTGTGAGAGTGAGAGTCTGGCTCATACATTTGCACATCTGTGTAGTTTATCCTCAGCCTGTAGGTTTTCCTGTGCCCGCGCCAGAATTGGTCCAGATGTCAAAAACGCAGCCGACAATCAAGCTGCACGTGGGCCAGAGCTGGGCCGTGCTACCATGGCACCGTATGCTGGGCCAGCAGAAATGCAGGCATGTGGGCCGAGTCGGGGGCCAGATGTAAAACAGTCCATCAGGAAACATGTTGCTGCAGCTCCCTCTCTTTCTTTACCTGTCACTCAGCGCCACTCCTGTCATCCGTCCGCTTCCACCTCCCCCTCCTCGCCTCTTACTCCCCCCACCGACACTAATTAAAAATACACTTTACATATTAACAAATGTCACTCCGGCTCGTGGACGTGCCTACCCTTTCTCCCTCTCTAATTACCCTCCATCTGCCCGTCTGAATTCCTCCATCTTTCGCGGTCGCCTTTGCATCTTTTATCAGCTGATGGAGGGAGCGAGTGTCTGTCTCCTCCTCGCTCTCACACAGCTCCGTCTCTTTGCAGAGAGAACAATGGGAATCGTAGCCATTTCAGCTCTACATAATTCATCGTGACCTGGCTCGTGCTCTTGTAAGACACCTCCCTCTGGTTCTCCTGCTCCTGCGTTTAATTTTTACATCTTCTCTCTTCCTCCTGTCTCACTGTATTTGTATGTTTTGTTTTTTTTTTGATGGACAAGACGGTGCACACACACACACAGAGTAGGACTGTAACAACAACTGCTATGCAAACACACTTGTACCGTGTTTTGTCTTTTTTTGCATCTGCTCTGAGGGAGCATGTGTAGTAGTGTGAGGAAATGTTGCAGGAATCCTTTCTTGGAGTCTCTGACATTAAATATTCCATCAGAAGCTGCTCTAGTTGCCACAGCACTGCTGGGAACGGGGCCCGACTAACGCTTCATCTGCAGCACAGCGCCGGCTTTTTACAGGCCCAGTGTGGACGCCTCTTAGGAGCTACAAAGAGCCACATGCTGAATGAAAACTGTAATTATCTGTGGATGAGGCGTTATTAAAGTGGACTTTAAGATCTCTTTGTTCACATCCCAGTGTTTGCTTTGACTGATGGATGAGTTTCGCTTGTGTTATTGATAAAAAGAAATAATAATAATTTCTCTGCGCTGCTTGTTTTTCTGAACCTTTTCATTTTTCACCCTCCCTGTTCTTGTTGTTGTCTCTGTCTCTCTCCCTTTTTTTGTGTTTGATGGTAAAAAGCTGTAAGAGAGGGGCAATTACACTGCAACAGCTCCAGCTCTTTATTTATTTTTTCTTCCCCATCTCTCTCTCTCTCTCTCTCTCTCTCTTCCTCAGTGACTCCCGGGACTCGGCTGCTTTGGGATGACAGTGGGATGTTTTGTTAGAACATCTTAGCGTGTGAGATAAGTGGCGTCTCAACGAACTCCTTCTCCACTCATTCATGCTCCAAATCCAAAGTTTCATCGCTCTGAATCAACCACGGCCGCCTTCTTAATTTGTCCCAGCCCTCCTTTGTTATGTCACTCTGTGTCACCTAAACCACCACCTCCCTCCACCCACCCTCCCCACCTCCCTCCCTACAACCTTCATTACTGCTGCTTTGCCACTTGCACAGAAAATGATATTAAACTGCGACGATGCCTCTCGCCTAAACGCCTTATGTAACGACAGCGTTTGCGTTCTCTCTGAGAAGAAAACATAGTTAGATCGTGCATGTTGTAAGAGAAGGGAAATCTTTTTTGGCTTACCTTCAGTGCACACCTGCTCCTCCATATCACACAGTCTTGCCTTTTTAAAACAATGAGGAAGTGAATCTGGGTCAGGATGGGCCTCTGTGGTGCCGTGCTTCTCCAGAAGAGATTTCACAAACCTCCTCTCTGCTGCTGCTGCTGGTAGCAACGGAAATGGGGACAACTCCAAGGAGATAATGAGCATCACTGTGTGTGTGTGTGTGTGTGTGTGTGTCGTTTATGAAAATATATTATACCTACAACTGACCCAACACAGAATTCAGCTTCACTAACAACAGAAAAATTCATCATGAACTTTTCGAAACTGGTTCATTATATTTGAATGTTTATTATTCAACACATACGTGAGTGTGAGGTGTGTGTGTGTGTGTGTGTTTGTGTGTTTATGGACAGTCGAGTTAGCATTTGGGGAGCGTGAGCCCCCCTCTCATTTGGATTGTCAGACTATTAACCAAGTATGTGGAGAGGCTCTGTTCCATTAGAGCCACTCTGCCAAGAGCCGGTGACTATAATTACACACTAATTTAGCCTCCAATCCAGAATAGAAAAGACAGAGGGATGAGCAAAGTGAAAGTGAAAGAGAGAGAGAGAGAGAAGGTAGGTTATAAAGAGTCATGGGCAGAGGGAGGAGGAGGAACACAGGGAGATTTTTTGGAAGCGAGGATCAATTAGTCCACAACATCACAAACAGATCTGGAAAAAAATACAAAATAAAAGTTCATTAGAGGAATAACTCAACACTCGACATGACAACGCTGCACAAAATGAGAAGTTGTGTGTTTATTATGGTCTGTATTATCATGGGTGGTGGAGGTGGAGGTGATGCTGACGGTGCCAGTCCTGTTTCGGAGCCCACTGTGACTCTGCTCTACATCACTGATAGCATCAGTGTTTACTGTTTGCTCTCTTTGCACCTCACCGCGGCCCGACACACCGATACAATATCTGCAGGCTTTTATAGTGAAGCAGGTGGTAGATGTATTTGATATTGTGGTTTGAGGGCTGAGAAATGAAAAGAGCGTTTTGCCTCCATGAATTTATAATTCGAACAGATCCTGCGACATTTGTCCCCAAAACAACTGTCTGGTTTCCAGCTGAGCTCAGAGCCGTTCGACAACATGGTGCTATCACAGAGGCTTAATAATAGGTGATGAGACCCTCAGGTTTTTATCTGAGAGCGACCGTCTCATGAAAAATGTATGTCTGGGCAGTGAGACGGGGACGGGACTCAGAGCTGTCTCCACCCCCCCCCCCCGAGCTGGAAAGCTCTATATATGGAGGTGGGAAGGGGTCAGTGAGCAGGGTAAGAGGCCGCTCGCAGCCCAGGAGGGGTCACACGACCCGGAGGTGTCAGGCTGGAGGGCTCGGTTGTTGTTGAAAGCGCTGGGACAGATCTACTCGGAGACACCATGGCAACCGGAGCGTCCTCCCTGACAGGAGGTTAACTAGATTCACAGGGCTCGAAGTTCTCCGGCATGGCGCTGTTTCGGCACGCGCCGTTTTATCCTCACAGCTGTTTTATAAACAGTAATTATGTCTGATTTAGATGACTGAGGCTTGTTCAGGTGAAGCGTGTGGTGGTGTACCATGGCCACGAACGCTCCGGCCCTGTCTATGTACAGAGTATGTATGACTGAGGCTTGTTCAGGTGAAGCGTGTGGTGGTGTACCATGGCCACGAACGCTCCGGCCCTGTCTCTGTATCTCTGTACAGAGTGTGTGTGATTGAGGCTTGTTCAGGTGAAGTCGTCTGTGGCTGCTCAACCTGAGGCAGACAGAGATTTTCTCCTCTATTGCGTTGATATCTCCTTTTCTCCCCCGACGTAGCCACTGTAATAATCTCTTTTTGATTCCAAACCCTTCAGTGCTTTCTCTCTGTGTTTATCCAGGCTGCCAGTCCTCCTCTAAATTTAGGTTGGTTTTTTTTTTTTTTGTTTTTGTTCAAAGCAGTCGTCGAGCTTCAGGGAGACAAGTGCCCTTAGTTGTGTATACACTACGAAATTTACACATTCTCCTCCGTCTCCATGTTGCTGTGTGTTTGGCTCGGGCTGAGGATGGACACTTTGGACTCTGCTGATGTTATTATTTCCAGGCTGCTAATGGCCCACCATGGAAGGAGAAGTGCTTATTAAAAAAGTAAAAGGCAGCTCTGATATCCAGAGGTCTGAGGAGAGTGAAGCTCACATGTTCTGTAATGTAAGAGCGTCTTTTCATTGTAAACTGTGGATTGTATTTCTGAATGAATGTGTCTGTCCCGAATAGCATCACACAGAAACACACACACACACACATATGAGTTATTTCTGTATATAAAATCCCTGAGGCGATTTAACACCTTTGTCTCTCAGCAGCACCACCCACACCTGAAGTCACACTTTTTAATAGGTCTGAGCATACAAAACAGTGAGCACCTCTTGTTCCCAGTTAAGGAGCTCTGGCTCTGCTGCAGCTTCAGTCTGAGTGTAACCACACTGAGTCAGGTGCACCGACACGTGGAGGATCCTTCACCTGCCTGACGTTAAAAGTAAATGGCTGTGTTTTTATGATCTAGTTTTCATCATTGAATCAAATTCACAGATTTGCACAAACCTTCCTGGAGTCTTTATTTAGTCAAGTTTGACAGTGACATCCCTGAACCTGATTAAGTTCTTACACAGGAAAACCACTCTGAACGCTGTAGTACATATGCCAGGCCTGTATGTGGCGCTGATGTCACGCTGCCACACAGATACACCAACATGTGGGCATAAAGTTTCCGCATGCTGTTGGTCATGGCCGTTTGCTGCTCACCATAGGAGTAGAGTAGTGTGTAGCAGTCCACCAGTCCACCGAGGCGGAGCCATGTTGTCATCGTGGTGTATCGGTGGTATGCATGAAAATGCACAGGGTGGCATTTTGAGATTTATTCACTCTGGGACCTGTTTTCAAAATGAAAACTTTTGCAGATATATTCCTAAACCTTGCTCTGCATTACTGTATTTATTAGCTGCAGTAGACTTAGCTCAGCCCAGTCTGTGGTTGGAGCAGCAGCAGCAGCAGCAGCAGCAGACACTGAGTAATGAAGTAATGTGACCAACCACACTGCACTATCTCCACTGCTGCAAACTAAGTGATGTGCATGTAGGATCAGAGCTGTGCAATGGTTTAGAAAATGTAGTAACCGGTATAAGTGGGAAATATTCAAAAACACCAGCACATCACTGAGCTCCTGCCGCTGCAGCACCGGATCCACAGGTGACTACACCACCTGCACGGGAGCAGTCACCATAAACCTCCTCCTTCCCTCCCCCCCTCTGCCTGGGGTCGAATTGATCGGCAGATTTTTTTTTTGTTAAAAGCTCTTGGTATTTCTTAGAAACGCTGTTTTTTTTTTAGTTTAATTAAATCCTCTCCTCCCGAGGTGGATGTGCTTGCAGAGCAGTGGATGGAACCAAATTGACATGCCTCCCATTTAGATACCACTTCTCTCTCTGTGCAAGTCAGAGATCTGCTATTACTAATTCATGGCGTCCAAGGGAATCGTTCCCAAACTAAAAAGACAGGGTGAGTGGAAATAGCAATGCGTAGCCTTGAGAGAGGGAGGGAGAGGGGGGGTAACTTCATCTGTACCCACAACCATGTCATGCAGAACAAACCCACTGCAATACACATTCAGCACAGCTGCGGTGATGATCATTGTAAAGGACCGGGTTTGGAAATGTTGTTGTGTTACGCAGATTGTGCACCCAGTCTAGACGCGCCACGAATTATCGTGATTATAACATGAAGCATTTAGAAGCTGCGCGCCCTCTCCTCCATTTGTACCATTATCATCAAACCGCTGCGCAGTAATGGCGCCGTCACAGTCGAAGCACAACAGTGGCAGAAATGATGTAAAAAGCCAGAAATGAGGAATCCATAAACATGACAGCACTCGATGAAAAAGCCCTCTCACGGTTCACAGGGAGGAGTTGAGCCTTGTTGTGGTTTGTTGTTTGCCAACACTCTGCTCTCGTCCTGACCTACATACAGAACACATCTGCCTCGGCATCAGCAGCAGGAAGTGTTGCGACACCGTCTCTCAGTGTCAGGAGTGTGATCGCGATGGTGTTAAACACATAATCTGTTAGATATCTCTTCTAATTCTATTATGGCTTAGTTTGCACGGAGGGTTTGCAACAACGCCGCGCCCCTCCATGTGTCAATCTACTCTAAGCTGCGGTGTCGCGCTGCATTCAGAGCACAGGGGTCTTAAAATAGCGCTTCACCAATTTAGCATTGGATGAAAAAGTGAGCGCCGCCCCCCAAAATAAGTTTTAAAAATGCAGCCAATCACCCAGAGATGAGACGGATCCATTTTACCCACTTTGCACAGCAGCTAACAGCTCACTCTTTCTCCCCTGTGTGTGTGTGTGTGGGTTCTGTAACTGTGATGACATCCTTCCCTGCAGTCGTGTGTGTGTGTGTGTGTGTGTGTGTGTGTGTGTCCTCAGTGCGAACCCGAAGCAGACACGACTGGTGATTACATCATTTCAGAAACACTCAGAGAGTTTGGTGAAAGTTATTAGTATCAATAATGATCCGTCAGAACCAGAGATAATGTCTTTTATATTCCATGCATTTATAATTCCTCATATTTTATGGTTTATTTATATTACCCACAATGCATCTCAAATGCCAGCAGTTCCCTCAGAGACTCAGCTGTGTGACGCTAGCAGGCCGAGCTGCAGATGTAGACTCGAGCAGGCCGATCGATTAATGCCAATTGATTCCTGACTCGGTAACATCAGAGATTCTGAATAATCACAGACCTCATCAAACGCCAACATGTCGACATGGATGAGCGTTGCTTAGTCTGCCGTGCGTCTTTTGAACTCACGGCACAGGTTATGGAGGACGATGGTGTTGCTTGATGTTCAGTGTATTGATATATTTAAGTTTAATGAGGAGCATTTGGTTTAATTTGATTGGTATTTTGATTTGCAGGTGTGTAACATCATTTCAGCAGGATTTGTAATGTTGTTTTGGCGAAAGAGGATCATCAGCACAGCATATGATAACAGGTTGCTCAGAACCTGCACCAACCTGAGCCATATATATGCAGACAAAACAGTGACAGTAATATTGTCTTGTGTTTCTTCTCTTTGAGAACCAGGGTGATGGACGGCATCCTCCTGAGTTTCCTGGTGGGTCTGTAGCTCCAGTTTGAACCAGTTCAGATCCGTAACCGTGCGGTGTTTCAGATCTGGTTTGGCTTGTCCCTCTGCTCCGGCTTCTTCTCTGTACCAGCTTGTGTCATCATCAGTGTGTCATCTCAAGTCACTTGTTGAAACGCCCATGCTGCCGTTCCTCTCACAGGTTCGTTCATGCCTCAGAGAACACGTATGAAGCTCATTTGATTCAGTCTTCAGACGGTAACACTGAATAAACCCCCTCGCAGCAGGTTTTTGTCTGAGACACAAGGTTTCTGCAGTTTTACCTATTCAGCTTGGCTTTCATGAATTTTTGGAATAAAGCAGCCAGTAATGACGCACAACAGCAGCAGGTTAAATAAATACACTGAAAACCAGCTTATACCGTCACCTTGGGAGGGTTTTCTACAATGGCGGCATAAATTTTGCAAACCCTCCCCTCCCAAAAAATAACAAACGAAAACAAACAAAGCCTCCAAACTCATTACGCTCTTAAATGGATGTGACAGAAATCCCAATTTGTCCAGTAACCCAGTACACGACAAGGCAGAGACGACAGCCAGGAGTTGAAACAACACGGTGTGACACAGTTTGTGTCTTTCTGCTCCACTGTTTTCTTTCCAGGCCACAGACTGTAATCATGTCCCAGGCAGCAGATGTGTCTTATTAGAGGTGTTTTAGTGCAGATTACACATCCGTTTCACTGTATTAGATACTCCCCCCTTCAACCCCACAGCAATCCACTGTTTATTTTCCAACTCAAACACACATCAGTGCTGAGTTGTTTTTGTCGCTGCAGAGCTATTAGAAATGTAAAGTCACCTTCTGTACGATTCTCTCTCTCTCTCTTTCATCACGTATCAGCGTTTATTTCACCGTCTTTTCTTTCCTAACCATCTTATAGTACTGATTGATGGGCAGTAAAGCTGAGACCATCAAACACACACACACACTTTTATTTTTTAATGCCGACTTTTCCCGCGATACTGGAGGTGTCTGAGTTTCCAGGCGGCGTTTGAATGCAACATTTCCTTTTCCCCCGGTGTCGCCCTATTCATGTACTTTTTTTTTTATTTTGCATTTCAAACATCGCTGAGCATCGACAGAAATAAAACATTAGATGTCACAGTCATTTGCCTCACACTCACCCCGGTGGCAACAGCACCAGAATTTAAACACCGTATATCATCCTTAGAAACAAACGGAGCCTCTCTGAGTTACAGGGACGTTGTTGTGGATTGTTCTTGGGTAAGTTGGTGCAGTTATGACTTATAGATGCATTTTGTTGCTATGCGACGTCTAGTGGTCGCAGGAGCAAACAGGAAAGTGCGGTGAACAGAAGGAAACAGAAGGAAGCACCTTATGTTGTTTGTTATTTGCGGTGGAGCGGTGGGTAGTAAAAAGGGTCTGGGGTTTGATTCCTGGACCTTTCTAGGTGGCTTTTGCATGTTCTCCCTGTGTCCGTGTGGGTTCTGTCCAGATTCTTCAGCTGCGGTGTGTTGACAGTGGACGGATGTGAACTAACTGGTCTGTGACTTCAGCACCACGGACAGCGTCCTGGTTCCAGCGCAGTCGGGTCGTGGGCTGGAGAGAGAGGGAGGCAAGTGAACAACAGTTTGTGCATTGTGATCTTTTGTTTTTCGGGCTTGTCCTCTACTCACAGAGTTTGTCCTCTACTCACAGAGTTCATCTGTCATGTCCATGAATAAACAGGGAAATCTGTCAATGTAGCATCTATCTTTGATATATTCACTCATTAGCCAAAGCTAACGGCATCATTGTGGAACATTAATGAGAAGAGATCGTCAGATATTATAAATATATGTAATTAGCCTGTAACTCTTACACATATCCAGTAGCTAGACAGCCGGGCTGCAGCACTAGGAGGTGTCAATACTGTATCTGCGTTCTCCACCTTGCTCTGTTGCTGTACATGAGCATTGTGAAGTCTGACAAAAGCCAATGATGAACTCTGATGATGTTCTCAGAGTCGTCGCAGCCCGGGTTTGGATGCTTCAATCCCTTTTTTTCAGGTCTGCATTGTAAACCTGAGGGATGTGGAGTTTGAAAGAGAAATGTGTTGCATTGTGAGAAACGTACAGGACCCGTGTGTGGTGGAGTTTTGACCCGCTCTGAGGTTTAGAAAGTCGGCTCTGACCATTCACCCTGAGAATAAATTGCATTTTTTTTTTTTTTTCATCCCCATCTCATACAGATTGTGGGTAAATTACCTGTGCCCTGTGCCTCTTTTCTTCTTCTCCTCCTCCTTCTCTTCATCAATCCAACACCACTGCAGACAAAACGTCCCATGTCCTTCACTAATAAGCTTCAGCTGCCGGCACACAGCGGATCCTGCTGTCAATCAAACATGAGCGCCGGCCCCGTAGCTGCTCAGAGGCTTTTTCCCCCTAATACGCCCTCAAGGACTCTTTGTCGATTTAAAAAGCATCGCTATACATTTAAACGCCACTTTAACTGCAGGAAAGATGAGTATTGGACTGGAAACTATCTTGTTATTGAGCTGCAACACCATGCATTATATAAGAGGCAAGTTTTGATCCATCGCGCTGTGTTTCCTCCTTCCTTGCCTTAATATCACCTCCTCCATTGTATATCATCGGGCCAGTTTTAATCACACTCCCCACAGAAGATGTGTTTGCGCTCTTTCATTTCCTTGTGATTGGTGACACCGAGTGACAGTGGGGAGGTTTGCTTTGTCCTGTCGCTGAATGGGAAACCACCGAGTATTTACCTTCTTTCATTCGCTGTGATAAAGAGCAGCTATTGCTCCGAGCAGGAGACGATATGTTCTACAGAAGCAGAGGAGATTAGATAAGAGTCTGTCTTCAACGTCTTTAATGTCAGCTTTAGTATTAAAGGTCTCGATTGTAGGAAGTGAGATCGCCCCGTCTTTTGATTTTAAAAAGGTCGAGGTGCTGCATATATGCTCAAAGCACTCGGCCCATTGATAAATGCACACAGCTGTGATTCAGAGAGCGAACAGCACTTCTACCGGAGCAGACCTGGACCCAGTGTGTGTTGGGTTTTTATTGTATTAACTTTATTAACAACACAACAACAAGGAAATCCACAGTCCACAGTCATCGGATGCATCACTCGTTTCATTACTTGGAGGTCAAAGGGCACGGTGACGTTAAGAGTGAGGATTATCAGAGTTGAGACTAATCGGCATCAATTGTGGGTGAAAAAGGAAAAAAGTCTCATGATACGATGTTAGAGAGCCTCCTCTCTCGCGCCCTCTGCACGCGTCCTTTGTGCTTTTGTGATTTACTAATTCATGCGCCGAGACATCCTTCATTCTTCCCTCGGGTGTCATGGAGGAAACTCTCTCCGTCGCCTCTCCTCGAGTGTTGTTTACACTGTTTCCTGCTGCAGGAATGTGGCCTGACAGCTGAAGTGTTCCACCTACAGAAACAGGGGCGTCCTTGGATTATGCCTGCAGGGAATTTTAATAAGATGAAATATGCCAAAAGTGCAAGGACTTTTCAGACAGCCGGCGAAGGAAACATGCAAAAATAAAGACAAAAAGAAAACAAGAAGGCAGCAGCGATCTAATAGATACAGGGCGGCGCTCACACTTCACACAGGGCTAAATAAATTATACTTTATCCTGCAGCCTCTATTCTGTCAAAGCCCACAAAGCCTGGTTCAGATGGAGATGAGTCTGTGTGGATATGTACACAGCCGACGAGCTGCGTCTCTAACACAGTGACCTACTGAAACCCTAGCACACATCGTCCTGCCTCTCCCTCACACACAAGACACACCGACGCACAGCCACGGTCACACAACCCGCCATCGCCACCGCACCACCCGTCCAGATAAATGGGCAGGGAGATGTGGTGCGACAGGTCATTGAGCCCTTCGCAGCTTTAATGAGGCCTGCAGCCAGCGGGGACCGGCCGGAGCGGCTATACCAGTATGTTTCCATTACTACTGTACAACAAGCAGCAGCTGGACCTACTATAGAAATGACAGGACGCGTGTGACACCGAGCTCTGCCATAGAGTCATTATGTTTCTGTTCGTCCAGGTGTAGATAAACAAACTAAATATGTATTTTTAAAGCTCTTAGTCGTTAGTTGGTGCAAAACCTTCTTATGTGTCCTGTGTGATATCTGTTGCATGAACAGAGTCAGATTAATAAAACTGATGGTGCAGAAAGAGGAGATGAGACGAGGTGTTGCTATCGACTTCCTTCCTGTAAGATTTCAAAGATAAGAGAAAAAGGTGCTTAATTCTCCCCATAGGAAATGAGAGCGTGAGCTGCATGAGAGTTATATTTAACAGCTGAAAGGCACAATGTTCTTCTGAAGCCATGTGCCGATGCTCCATCTCAGATAATGTCAGAGCTGTTTTCCCCTCATCCATCAAGTCGAACCAATTCCCAAATACTCACGTGTCACAGTTATGAGATGATCAATGTTGTTCGATTTATCTGCGAGCGGTCGTAACGTTTTGGATTCGCAGGTGAACGGGGTGTAAACAGGTTTCTGTTTTAAACATTTACTGTATGAAACAATAGGGTGCAACGCTGCCGCCTCGAAGTCTGACTAAATAACAGGATGAAATCATCTCCCTCTCTCTCTCTGACATTTATTGCAGAGCTGACGTGCGAAGCTCTTTGTGCTGGTGACAGATTTTCTTCTCTCCTCTCTGATCACGCCGCAGGAGTTACTGTAGATTGCACTGGATTTGCTCATGTTTTTCTTTTTGCTTCTTCTTCTCTCCAGACTTAATTGTTAAATTCAGTTGGATGAAGTCTCATTTAAAAGCAGCTTGAAGTTTGATTAAAATGATAATTTTCAGTCTTGAATTAACTCAACTAAAGTTTATTTCCTTCTCTCTTTTGATCTCTTCTCGACTGAGATAAGCTGAAGTGGATTTTCGCTCTGAGGACCGAGGCCTCGCTGCTCACAGTCTTTTGGGAACACACACACGGCTGGACCTGTTTCACTTTGAGACCTCCTCGCTGCACGCCATTGGTCACTTTCTGATTGGGTCTCATCTGCTTTGACTCCCAGAGCGGAAAGCAACAACAAATCACCAGCGTTACTTAACGTATTGTTTTGTTTGCTTAGTTTTCATTGACAAAATAATGTCAGTTACACTTGTCAGACTGAGGGATCCTTTTCTTTCCCCTTTATGTTGCATCGTATCACTTTGCATCGTATCTATGCTTTCATCTCTTGTAGTTGATGCAGGTAAGAATCAGTCAGGTGCATTGCTTCTCCATTTTTCCAGTTTACACAATCCCACTGTTTTCACACTAAAGTCCGTGGAGCCTGGGTCTGGACGGAGAACGATTCTGAAATCCTTGATTTTAAAACACGCTTTTGAACCAAAAGAAACAGCTGAGGAGATTTTCATCACTTTGATTTTCAGCAATCAGCTGCTGTTATATGATATTTCACATCTGTAAACTCGCTGACCGGATGAAAATGGGAGCGGACACCTTGTTAATGCTTTAAAAGAGACGCCTGTGTTTCCGCTGTCAACATTATCATCAGTGTACCAGAACATTCTCTGCGCTCTGAGCCTGTCACGTCCGCTCTCTGTCCTCACACTGTGTTGCATGTGCAGACAAACCGACTGTGGGTGAGTAATATGAAAACCCACTCAGACACTTCCCACTCCGTCTCCGCGGTCCACAACAGATTTGGATGTCACAGCGTGGCTGCGGGGCACAACCTCTCCACTGTGTCATTATTCTCTTACCCCCAGAAAAGAGACCCCCCCTTCTATTTCTTATCCCCCCAAGGCTGCAGCTGAGTGCATGTGCAGAACCCAAGGGCCCCCAGGACAGGGTTCCTCCCCTGAGGGAGAGAGATGAGCAGAATAAAAAGAGAAGAGAGGTAACAAAGCAAAAGCAGTGGGATGGATGGAGCACACAGCAGAATGTGTGGGAGGACCGAAGCGCAGAGGTGGAGAAGATCTTAGTGCTGGAGGGAAACTGTAAAACTGAGAAATAATAGATGTGGCAGAACGTGATTATCAGGTGCCTGATCTTTTCTTCCTTTTCTACACCATTGATGAAGATGATAATTATTTCACTGAGCAGCGTTTGCACAGAAAACCGACAGAGAAACTGATTGGAAAACAATGTACAGTGATTGCACGTCCAGGAAACTTGGAAACAACCTCCTCTGCTGAGCGAGCACTCACACATCTGCTTCAATTTGTATGCAGGTCAAAGAATCCCCAATTACATACTGTATACAGTGTGTTACATAATGTGCACGTATTACACAATATTAGTCACCACGTATGCCGTGTTCAGTAGTTCAAGTGCTGCTGCTCACACTTTTCTCTGTTTGTCTTATTGTATATCATATTCACAGTTGCTGCAATGACCTAGTTTCTATACAGAGATCATTAAAGTTTCATGTGAATCCAGTGTACAGGGAATAAAGACGTAACAAGGCTTTAGATTTAACAGCACATCAGTGGACCCAGAATAAAACATCACAGGATGGATTTTATAAAACAAAGGGAATAAATAAGGTGGATAAACAGAAGCACAGAGGCCTTTGGTCTTTGTTTGTATGTGCTGGATGAACAAACAGATGTTAGACTGGATGAAAAAATGGCTTTATTTACAAATTAAGTCGTAAATAAATATTGTATTTTTGGTGTATATGAATCTTAATCTTCAAAATAGGCAAAAATAATGTCCAGGAACAGCTCTGTAGCTTTCAGCTGGTGCAGGGACTATTTTCTGTTGTGGATTAACACAGATTGGGGTTATTCCTGGAAACAACAACATACTAGCTGTTAGTCGGGTTAATTCATTCTAGGTTTTGGTCTTTTGATGATTTGTTGGCGTGAAGGAATTTACAGAAGCTGCCGCGCTGATCCATTTAGTCATCAATCAGTCATCTATAGCTGATCAATTCTTCACCATTCTCCTCTAATCTAAGACATTGTGTGATGTTATTTATTCTGCCCAAGCTTCTGCGTCGTAGCCAGACTCTGTGGGCTAATTCTGTTTGTGTGTGTGTGAAACAGCTGAAATGTTAATTAGCAGCGCGCTAATTTACCATCACGCTGCTTTAACTCCGTCAGACTGGATGAAAACAAGTCTGAAAATCTGGCGCCACAGTGCAACTGGACCGCTGGCTGCTTTTCTATGGGACGTGCTGGAGGCTTCATGCTATAGTAGCTAGCAGCTAGTAGCTGTGTGATGCTAATAGCTACTAATGCAGCCTCAGCCCACTGGCAGCAGAGAAATGAGCAGGCTGCAGAGATCTGCTGAACTCTCCTCTTCCTCCTCACCCACACACACACAGTTCTTCTTCTTCTTCTTCAGAAGCGACATCAGATGAGGTAATTCATCAGATTTCATGCGGCTCCCTGTGGAGCCACAAAAAGGCTTTAAACACATGCAGTAGTACTCCTACAAGGCCTGTAAACACATGACTGATGAGGAAAATCAGTGAATGAACAACTTCCTCATTAAGTTCGTGTAAAGAAACAAACAGTTTGTGTTTTAAGTTCACAGGTTTAATCACATTTCCTGTGCATCACTTGTTCTCTACGCAAAGTGGCAGCTGACGTGATGTTTCTTGGATTTCGCGCCGCTCGGCCTTTCAGCTCGGTGGCTGCAGCCGCTGGCGGAGGTGAAGGTTTATAATAAATGCTCAGAGCTGTGCACTTTGGAGCTCAATATCTTTGTCAAAACGCAGAGTGACATTCCAGTTGAACGGGCTCTGAGTGCTGCACTGTATAAACAGCGGGGCGTTGTGCTGTAAAATGGCTTCTCGCCCCTTATTTCCCTCTCGCCCGCTGCGCATTGAGTGCTCTGACACAACCATGACAGATGCAGCCTGGTAAAGTGTTTCTGTGTTTGACAGCTCTGCCTCCACCTGACCACCTTCATCAGCACTCTGCCATGAAAGACCAGCCTCCCCCATCACACACACACACATCGGGAACCGTGGTAATAGAAGTACACACACATTTACACACGGTCAAGCAATTCATCAAGGCATAAGTCATGAAGAAGCGATGAAAAGTGCACATTAAGGACGCACATGAGCTACGATCACAGAGAGACGTGCTGCCTGTTCATGCTTACAAATGTACATCAATAATTCAGCTGCAGTTTGTTCAGTTGCGGGCTGTACAGCACATCTGGCTGCTGCTGGATGTCTTGTCTCCCACTCACAACCCTCCATGGTTTCTGTTTCCCCTGAGAGACCAAACTCAGGTGGAATCAAACAGACAAGGAGAGAAATCACTCTTATGCTCCACGTGTATTTGCATTAGTTGGAACTGGACTGATTTGTTCAGTTGACGCTGACGTTTCCTGATTACATCTTTGAAAGTGAATATTATTCCAGGTGCAGTGAATAGATTTTATTCGGCGCTTCGGTGTTGCTGCTGTGTTCTTTGTTTGTGCATCGTCAGGACAACAGCGTCGACAGAGCCTTAATGAAACAGAAAATGAAAAGCAGAACGCGCTCAGGTTGTTTGAACCCAGTGACACATCTCAGCACACACTGTTCTCACTGATCAAATTATCTGCATCCAAATGTAGCAGAAATGTTAAAATCTGCAAAAGTAAAAAAAACAAAAACAAATAAATGTTTATTTCCATCCTCCGGCTGCTGCTGCTGCTGCAGGTTTATTGAGATAAATGCTGCTAATTAATTTTTCCAGTCGTGTGTTGGAGTGTCAAGGTGCTCGATGCCAAATGTCAGGGACACAGAAATGCTTTTGCATGTTTTTATTTTTTTTGAAGAGTGGGGATTTTTCTGTCCACTGCAGCTGAACATCATCTCCTGCAACCATGTGTCATGATTCATGACGAGCCACGATCAGCGGACTGACGAGAATCAAAACTCTTTGAGAATCATTCATAAGCCTTTCAGCTGTATCTGAATCCACAGCTGAAGTCAAAGCATCTCGAACCAGCTTCTCTAACTTCTGTCTGGTTTCGGTGAATGTTCACGAGAAGTGATAACTCCTGCATCGAGCTGTTGTTGTTTAGCATTATGAGACGTGGACAATCGAACGCTTCATCCTCCATCTTCACTGACCTGTTTTGACCTCCTGCTAGCTGAAGGACTTTGCCTTCATACTGCTACGTACATGCTAATATGGCGAGTATTGACATTTGTTGGGTTTAGATTTTTTTAAAATCTTAAAATGTCAAAATCCGACTTCATAATGTAGATCAGCTGCTGTGGCGTCAACTGGACTTTCATTTCTAACAGAGACACGTGAGCCTGTGTTGTTTCTCCTGTTGTCCCGCTGCCGACCACTTCCCGACCTTCCCTCCTGCCGAGCTTCACCGAACCGGAGTTGTTTTGAACTTTCTCTTGGCGTCTCTCGAGTTGTGTTTTCGAGTCATTTCTCGCTCTGAGCTGCAACGCTGACGCTTTCATCTTCTGACATTTTTCATCTCTCCTGAGTCTTTTAAACCTGAGTCATTTAGTTTCTACTGATACACCAACGTTTTCCATCTCAGTCACGCCCCAAAACTTTCAACTCAACTTGAAGCTTTTTCCCCCTTAATTTCTAGCATTTACCAAAAAAAAAAAAAAACAGACGGATAGAAACCTGCTCTTTCTCTGACAGGCCAATTACAGCAAGCGAAAACCAGCAGCTTCATATCAGGGTGTGAAGTTAATTGAATACCCGCTCCCTCCTAAGTTTAATTTACCATTATTTGAAGCCACTTTTGCCTCCTAACATGGACGTGGATGTTGAGCAAGCTGCAGCTAATCATAAAACATAACAAATTCTTGGATCTATTATACTCGGCTGCTCAGAATTGTGATGTCTTCATTGTATCTGAGTGATAAATTTTCAATTATGTGACTTGAATTGGTTACAGTCTTTTGGGAATGATCCCTTATTACCAGGCCTGATACCTGCCGCCCGTTGTAATTTACCTGCTCTCCTTTTTATTCAGCAGTGCAGCCTTTCATTACGCTTTTTTCAATTGCTGGATTTCCTCAGGAGAACTAGTGAACTCCTCTTTTTCCAGCAAATACTTCTGCAGCCTTTGATCCACCGAGGATTAAACCAGGCAGTGCAACCGCAGACGACCACACGTAACCTCAGCATATGGCCGAGGTCCAGATTCACCAGCAGCCTGTCAACGGAAATGAATGGGCCATTAGCGCAGTGCAACTCCTCCACCTCCCGTATGGGCTGCCGCTACACAGTAAAGTATCTCCCAACAAATCCCAAATCACCTCAGGTGTACGTCGGCCTCCAGGCATGCCGAAAAAACTCCACGTTCCCTCAGTTCAAGGTAGTGATCTACTCCAAGTCCCTAAAGATGAAGATCATATCAGAGACCACTGTGGGTTTGCAAAGCTGAGTGAAAAATGTCCTGTGTTCACCGAGTGTACAGAACAAACGCTGGCAAAAAAAAAAAACTTTATTTCTCTCCAGGTATCCTCCTATATCCAAAAGAATCTCCACTGAGTCACATGTCTCAAGTTTTCTGACAGGATTCTCATTTTAATCATTTGTCAACACCAATTCATATGATTCTTTTTAAAAACCTGGTATAATAAACAGTTATCTGTCAACTCCCACTGCAAATTCAAGATGGACTCAACCTTGGAGTGGAAAAAAAACACTCACAAAGAAATGAAATTGGAACTGACAGGGCTGTAATTTCGCGCCAGGCAAAGACATTGGTTTATTTTATCTGTTTATAAGTGTTATTTTGTTCTGTTTGTGGTCGAGGCGGCTTCGACACTCGCTGTGGTGGTGCGCAGGAAAGAATGATAATGATTTGAAAGTGAACACTTTGTGGCTGGAGGACGCAGAGAACAAGATAAACTTATCAGATTACCAGGTTTTCATGAGCAACACATAAACAAGCACATCCCTAAAGTTACACACATGTAATTGAAGAAGAGATGAGAAGCCGCTGGAGTCCACATTACCTCCACCTGTCAGGTGCAAGGTCAGTGTTGCAGCTTTGCTTTGGGCGTAAAAAAGATTTTCTCATACCAGCTCGGTGGATGTTCATCTGTCTTCACCTACCACTTGTTTTTCTCCAATCCACACTGGACAGGCCGTGAACCATCAGATGGCATGGGCTGGTCAGCTGGAAGTAGCTGCACATGGTTGTGTAAGGAGCAGGGGAGGGGGGGTCCTCAGTGTCACAGCTGGACGAGTCTTGACATTGGACAAATCGCAATGAAATCTTGAAGCGTCGTTCTTGGTCCCCAGAGGAGGGATCCTACAGATGTTTGGCACCCACCTTGATCTGAGTCCACCATCATCAGT
Organism: Caranx ignobilis; assembly: GCA_021432705.1. Taxonomy (NCBI): domain Eukaryota; kingdom Metazoa; phylum Chordata; class Actinopteri; order Carangiformes; family Carangidae; genus Caranx; species Caranx ignobilis. The sequence continues at coordinate 154,358 of MU270004.1, read as the reverse complement.
GGGTCAGATGTTAACATCCACTGAGATATTTCAACCTCCAGCAGTGGATTGGCAGCAGATGTTCAAGGTTCCCAGATGCTGCACCCATTGAAACATCTCAAGTGGATTACTATATAAAATTTGGCTGCAACACTCGTGCCTCCATCCTGATGGATTGTAACTTTCGTCTTCCTTTGGTTTCTGACCAAACTCCTGCAAAACAAACATACGTTCACATGCATAAACTTCTCTTTGTGTTTAGTGTTAAAATGCAAAAGGTTGGTAACCATGGTAAACTTCAGTATGCGAGCTGTGTGTGATGATGCTGCACACAGCCTCACAGAGACTCTGTGACTGCAGACCTCTAGTCTGGTTACATTTGCATTCAGATGAATGAATATGTATTGCACCTTGAGGTAAATAGGATTATGTACAGATGGACTTTAGCAGTTCTAATGTGCGCTGTGTCTGAGTGAATAACCCAAATTCACTTTTCTCCTTCATTGTAGCTGCAGGCGATTCAGTTTCTTTGACTCCCTTTACAGACAGATTCCTTTTACACGTCAGAGAGGAGACGGAGCCTCATTCTTTGGATAAAATGACATCGAGCAGCCGAGTAAAAAGAAAAGAGTCCAGAGGTTGTGGGTTTTAGCAACAGCTTCAGAGGTTGGCTGACATTTCTGCCTTTGCTTCGCATGTTGACACCAGTGAAGCTAACACGCTGTTAGAGCAGTTTCAATCAATGCTGCCGCTCAGGACTGTTGACTCGTGGAAATCGGACGTCTGCTGTGTGGACACATGACAGATCAAAGATAAAACCTGACTAATGACCAGTGTCTCTGTAGAACTCACTCTGTCCAGAAACTATTAGGGCGACTAATGCTGGTATTTTGTTAGCAAGCCAAAGGACCATGTAGCGCTGCTGTGGTCGCTCTCTTGACTCTTTGAGAAGCTGATATGAAACCACATGGCTAACTCCTGCCTCGCTCCGTGTCCTCCTTCCAGGCAGGTTTGTCCGTTTACAGAGCTGATATTAAATTGTACTTCTGCTGCTCCTTCCTCCTCCCAGGTATCCTGTGCTTTATGAGGTTGTATAATCAAAGGAAAAAAGGGACGTGTCTGTCTGTAGTAAACCGTATATGTCGAGGACAAAATCACGCACGTGGAGGAATATTTCCCCGTTGCAAAAGCTGCATTAAACCATTCACATTACTATGCATCTATTATAGCTAGCCTGAAGTCAAACAATGCTCCATAGCAGTAACTTAGCGATTCATAATGACCTCAAAATAGCTTCATTAGAGGTGGCAGCACAGTGAATCACATTAGGATTATAATGCACCTATGAGTTATTTGAATTCCAATCAATTTGCAACCAGTTCAGTTCAATTTTTATTTCAATTTGATAATTTTAATTTGCTCACAAGTGGAGAAATAATCAGAGGCGTAAGGGGAAATCCTGCATGAATCCAACTGTCACCATCTCAGGAGATCCTGGCTGAAATGTGCCGACATGTTGCCGCTCAGGCCTCGCTCTCACTTCATCAAACTTTCCAACTGACCATCTGTACTTTGAGCACCGCAACTGCCGTTAATCCTTTTCTTAAACCCTGAATCCAAAATCCCTCTCTCTCCGGCCCATCGCTCCGGTGGGATCCATCAGCCCGTCTAAAAAGCACCTGTTTTCAGCTGAGGCATGTGGTGTCACTGAACAGATGTGGGGAGAAGTGATGGTGTCGGCCTCTGTGCTATAAGCCCAAAATTAAGAGCTTGTTTGCGGATTAGTTTATTTACTTAGACCCCCCCCGCCGCCGCCGCCCCCCCGCCCCCACAAAACAGAGACGATCCCGCTGGGTTTATGGTCTTAATGTCTTCAGAGCTGTTGGAAACAACAGTACTTTATTTTTTTTTTTGCATATATGATTTATATTTAGTGGAGGGCTGCAGAGGAGAGTGGTGGGGGTGGGTGGTGGTGGTGGTGGGTGGGGGGTTTTATGGAGACAAAAAAGGCCTTGTGGGGTTTGCAGTGGCTCTTTTCAAATACACTCTGCTGTTGTGTGAACTTAGTTTGAGTGGATAGACAGAAAAAAGAGAGGCAGGAGGGAGGAAAGAGAAGAGCCAGTGAACGCGTGTCAACCTGATAAAGACCTTTACTGCCCCCCACTGGTGGAGGCATACAAGTCATTTACAGTCACATACTCAGAAGGAGGAAAACTTGATTTTTTTTTTTCTTCTTCTTTATATATTTATTTTTATTTCATATAGTTCATATAAAATCATAACAGTCTCTGGTAACGTCTAATCCATGATGTCAACATATACCAGAGCAGCTGTTTACAACCTGGTTACCTGTGTTTCTGTCACATGCCTCTTCAGTGTGTTTAATACCTGTGGTTAACATTCACACGTGTGGGCAGGTTCCCTTTGGGCTGATCCATAATCACACACACCCCTCCCTCCTTTTTTTTTTTTTTTTTTTTTTTTGCAAACATGTGCAGGATGAAGAAGTAGGGCTCTGGAACGCTACACGATCTCGGAAAACCTTTAGGCACTACAGTGTTGTCTCCTAGCAACCAACAAAAAGGGCTGGCAATACGGCGAGAGGTGACGTTATCCCCAAACCTCCACAGTGACTCCATCTATATAGTGGGTTACTTATGTGTCCATGCTTTGGAGTACGGTGGTGAAGTGTGTGTGTGTGTGTGGGGGGGGGGTCGTTCTTCTGGTGCTGTTGGCTCAGTAGTGGAACATCTCACTGCAGGGTGTTTTTCCTCAACCGTCAAAAAAAAAGTAGATAAACAAAAGATTAAATGGGGGTTTTACCTGAACCACATGGAGAATTATGGCTTAAGCTTTTGTCCTGTGAAGATAAGGCTAAGCCTTTAAGTGGGTCGTCTTATATTTTCTCCTTGAACATCGAAGAACACTGAAACATAGATAAACTCTCAGGAGCTTTTACTCTGGATATATACATTACCTGACACAGGAGCAGGATGGAGCGCACAGGGGCAAATATTTTACCTGCCACAGCGGCTGAATTTATATTTCATGCCGGCTGCACCGCTGTGGAGCTACAGGGAAGCTTCAGAGTGGAGACTTCATATTTTCGGTGTACTGACAAGTACAGGGCAGAAACGTCCTCACATTTCTATTTTGCCTTGCAGAGAGGATGAGTTGGCTTGCTGCTGCTGCTACGCAGGAGGATAAATGTGGAAACAATGCGAGGTGTTGTAGCTCGGCTGGGGCTTTTCACCAGGTCTGACAGGTGCCTCAGAAACCTGGAACTTAGGTGAAAGTGTCCAAACTTTATCCTGGAAAACAGCTCCAGGATTGGGTTGAACCTCCTCCTCCTTCTTAGCAACTCCAGCTGAACGCTAACGTTGGTTTAAATAAGTAACTAGTTTCACTTTATTTATTCATCCGCTGAATAAAAACACAGCTCTGATTAATATTTTGTTAATCCTTATGTCAATATTTTGTTCACTCTGGAGTTTCTGAGGAACGTGTAGTGAAATTAGCGACCAGCAAACATCACAGTGTTGTTTCTGTTGTTTGAACAGGCAGCAGCTAGCGGTGTCAGCAGCTCTTAAGTGTGCACTTAGCATAATTAGCATCTTTAATTTATTCATGTTGTTTGTTAACTTGAAGCTGGCAGTGGTCAACGCAGTGTTAGCAGCTCCCCATAAAGTGAAAGAGTGTGTCAAGAACACTTAGCGTAGTTAGCATCATTTATTGGTTTAGCTATATTGATTGTTAGCTTGACGCTGGCAGTGGCTAACACAGTGATAGCAGCTCTCTATCAGGCTAAAAAGTGTTTAAGGACACTTAGCATAATTAGCATCGTTTATTGGTTTTGCTATATTGTTTGTTAGCTTGAAGCTGGCAGTGGCTAACAGTGCTAGCAGCTCTCTATCAGGTTAAAGAGTGTATGAAGGACACTTAGCGTAGTTAGCATCATTTATTGGTTTAGCTATATTGTTTGTTAGCTTGAAGCTATCAGTGGCTAGCACAGTGTTATAGCAAATTGGCTGGACTGACAAGATTTCAGGTTTATTTTGACCCCCTGTCGGGTCTTGCAGTTTAACAGCAGAGTAAACTTATTATTCAATCAAATGTTCAGGAGAAAAACAGCTACAGAAATAATATGGTGCCCAAGAAGGTAAAAATCAGACGTCAGTGCGCCAGTGCACTGTGTTAACTTTAATTTTCAAAGACTTTACATTACATTTTGACTCACTGCTTAATAAATGCTATTTCCACTGCAGTGGGTTTCAGCATCTCCCTCACAGACACTCACACATACACAGAAGACTCTGTGTTTAACAGTAATTTTTCTGATAAATTATTGCAACAGAAAAAAGTTCAATTATGTTGTCCAACTAGTGGAAGTGTAGCCTAATCTGCTGCTTCTCCCTCATTAAACACCCTGAATGCAGACACTGATCACTAGGCGAGTTGAACTCCATATCAACGTTATGATATGATAATAAGTCAATGTTGTGTTTACAGCCGCTAAGTAGCTGAAAAAGCAATAATACATAGTCTGTGTGAAATATAAAATTCAGCTTCATAATATTCTCAGTGAGCATCGTATCATATCAAATCCAAAGAGAGATGTGTAACTGGGAGCTAATGCAAAATAAAGCAAACTGTAGGAGATGATTAAAGGAAACTTCGCGGGCACTGAAGTGCAGAAGAGAGCAGATGGATTTCGTGATTCTGTTTGGATTGTCCCCGTCTCCCTCTATAAATTATGACTGAGGTGGGTCACACAGGGAGAGAATAATATTAGACATGAAGTTGACTTTACATTTACATTTTAATGTCGACAGACAATGTGCGTTTGAACACGAGCGTGTAAAATGGGGTTTTCACATCTTTTTTTATTTTGCACACTGAAAGAAAACAAATCGCTTCTGCGCCGTTTTCTTTAAGAAGAGCTGGATTGTAGTTAACGCACAGTTTTACGCCCCGAAGAAGAAGAAGAAGAGCTACACTTCCACACCTCTCCTGTTCTCCAGTAATCCCTTAGCACTGCACCCATCGCCCACACACACACATATACAAACACACACACACACACACACACACACACTCTTCCACCACTAGCCCCTAGTGTGACATGCATATTTTATAGACAACCTTTCACTCCAATCCCAGCGCTGAACCTGAGGGGGCATTCTGGTTAAAAGTCACATCGACCAGGCAAACAATTTCCTCCCAGCTGCCAAGAAATCAGCAGGAAGTCTGATAACTAGCGTCAGTGTTAATCTCGCTGTTTTATCGCTTCGTTGAGGACGTATGGAAGAGTTTTAGTCAAGGCCTAATATCTTATATTGATGCATCGGCGTTAGTATGATAATAGCGTGCGTCCTTTACTTCCCTGTAAGTGTTGACCATTTATTTAATCTTCCAATATCACACATAAACAGAACCGACCATCTTTAAGTCCCACTGTATTTTTTTTTTCCCCATCAAAACAGATGTGCAGATGTGTATAGGTTTGCCCCATAAGGCCGACTCCCCTGTGTTTACCTGTGATCACAGCAACGCTCCTCTGCACCGAGTCTTCAGGGAGACAGAGAGGAGTGCGTATGATGTCATCTGTGCTTATAATGAGGTTGGATCTGGTTGTAAAAGCCCCAGAGGAGGGCTTACCCGGGAAAAAAATAAAGGACACATGGGGATAGCGTCCCTGTAGGAGCCATATGGTAATGCTTTTGAAATTCACAAACACTCCTAAAGGCACAAAGTGTCAGCAGCTAAAAGCTCAGAAAATTTATATCTCAATTTTCACCTCAGGGAACAAAAAAAAAAGAAAGAAAGAAACGGTCGTGATTCTGAGGATGAATGTCTCTCTTTTGAACAATGTATGGTATCTCCTGTCTAATACACATTACAGGTTACATTAAGGAGAATGAATGTGCTTTTCTTTCCAGAGCAAAAACAACAACAAGCCCATAAGTCGTTATAATGCACAACATGGAGGACGGAGTCATTCTACACTCTGACACTGCAGCTGGGATCAAATGAGAGACTTTGAATTAATCAACAGATCCAGTGATTTAATATCAGGTAACAATACTGATGCCCTGTTGAACTCTGACACCCACAATGCAACAGGCCTGCCAGCATTTGCTCAGGGGTTCAGGTGTGTTTTTGCCAACAGAAGCTAATGCAGACTAGCGCCCAGGTGATGATAACCTGCAGAGGAGAGGGACATCTCTGGCGGCGTGCACACCCGAACTGAATGAATGAATGAAATGGAAAAAGAATCAAATTCCCATGTGCATTAAGTGCCATGGGATTGTCATGACAGGGACACATCAAATCAGCCCCCCCACCCCCAGGGAGGATGCGTTGAAGCCTCATATCTAACTCCCTTGCTGGAACCTTCCATTAGGCAGAAAGCAGGGGTGAAGCTGAAGGACAGCTGGGCTCTGCCAGCACGCTGAGATAGAAATTAAATGTACTTTCTCCACCAATCAATACCCCACTGTGTGGAGATGATAGAGGGTTGTTGGGGTTAGAAATTGAGTGTTCATCTGACTTGACATTGTCCTCAGAAGCTGTAAAGGGCGATCACACGCTCACACACTCACACACACACATCCTGCGCCTGCAAACTTTAGCTAAAGAGCATTACAAGCTCACTAAATCATCCTTTTATCTCGTCTGTCTCTCGGTGACCTGTGATAAATTAATTCACAAGAGAGATGATTTTTATGAGCTAATATATTTCTGGATGCTCTCTAGATTGAATTAATTAATTTCAACTCAGTGTGTGATAATTAAGCAAATGTTTTTCATGCGTCGTGTGCTGCTGCTGCCGCTCATCGTTTGTCTTTTCTCTTACTCTGTTCCCACCAGTATCTGTTTGAAATGTCGGGTTATTCTGGATCTAGGGGGGGGGGGAGAAAGAGACTCTCTGACTTGATGCAAGTCGAGAATCTCTGACTTGATGCAAGTCGAGAATCAGAAGTGGTTATGCAACACGGCCTCTGAGCGACACTGCAGAGCGCCACAGCTCCAAAAAAAAAAAAAACAGCAGCAAGGACATAAACTGAATATGCAGAGAAGGCCTGAGAAAAAGGCCTCACAGCAGGAGACAGAGCCAAATGCAATAGAGCAACTGCTCGTATTCACTTGTTGGTCAATAGCAAACATGCTGACAAACGCTAACTTCCCCCTGAGCAGCAAATTAAACCCGGCGCACACTCAGAGCTGAATGAAGCAGATTCCTCTCCCTGATTGTGTCAGGTTTTGTTTGTCTGTTTTCTACAAAGGCTTTCCCAGTGAAGATCCTGAAACAAACAAAACAAAAGAAGAGAGAGAGAGAGAGAGAGAGGAGACGCGTTTGATATCTTGAGGTGACACTTTACCTTTTTCATCCCAAACATGATGCCACAGCTCAGCCACCAGGCTTCACTCATGACGAGCATGTTTTGGAAACGACGGTGTCAAAAGATCAGTGAATCTCTGGATTATACTTTATGTCAGAGCTGACAGGCTTCATACATTGTTTTCTTACCGAGAGGAGTATCATGTGGGGTGGGGGGGTGGGGGGGGTACATTCACTCTAAGAATAGAAAACCCAGGGGGGAATGAGCTGCCAGGATATAAATCAATCAAAAAGCAATATTATGCAGCGGATGGATGAAGCCTCTGGCAAGTGCAAAAAAAAAAAAAGCCCAGGTTCCTTCAGGGCCTGAAAGGTGAAAATGTTCAGTATTTGATTTAAATATGACTCTTGTTGGATATGAAAATGCAACACGCCTTTGTCTGTTCAGTCAGCCGGAGCAGCACCAACTGTAATCATGGTGTAGCTGGTGTTTTCAAGGCGACTGTTTCTCAGTTCAGTCCTGCAGCACCTGCAGATTTTCTCTCTGAGCTGGAGTTCGATGGCTCTTTGTATACTGTGGGAATCATTACTGGTATATCTGCTTGGCTCTTTGTCAACACAGATCAACACTGGCCTGCTGTGTTTGCGTGTCTTTGTGTGTGTGTGGGTGGATCTGCATGTGTGTATACTGTACATGGGATGTGTGGTGAGTGGGAGCGGGGGCACAGCTGGGGTCCAGGCTTCCTCTCTGAACACCACCTTCAAGCTTTTCCACATCTCGTTGTATTAAAAAAAACAAAACCTTTCCTCGGCTGCTCGAATCTCCTCAAGACCACCAGCTCTGAATTCATACGGTGCCGCAGCCGCCGCCACTGCTGCCGCCGCCGCCGCCGCCATGCACATTTCCAGCAAGACATGTGCACTTTTTGTGTTTGACAGGCGCATTAAGAGAAATAATGGCCCTGCCAAGTGGCATTTCAGGCTCCGGATCAGCTTCAGTCTTAGCTGACAAACATCAGGCCGTCACGTCAGGCTGTCGAGCTCCTCTGAGGAGATGATGGAGATTCAGAGCAGGGAAATTAAGATTGAACTTTGAGGTGTAATCAAGGCTGGAGTTGTACCTCACTGCTCCCATCTGAATACTACAAACACTGCAAAGGAATTGGAGAGCGGACAGCCCACAGTGGGTCTCTGCTGCCCCCTGTTGCTGCAGCCAGCGCTTACATGAATTATGACTACTATAACATTAAACGTCCCCTTTGAGAAATCCAACTTCATACTGAAGGCTTTTGCATGAAAAATACACAGGATGGGCGTGTGTTCACATAAGAGATGGAAGTGCTGTAATGGCTGCAGCAGCTGATGAAGCATCCTGCTGCTGAAGAGGCTGCTGTGTCCTTTTATGCCCCTGGGTCTCTCACACACAGGCTGCAGTGTTTACTATACATTATGGGTGGAGGTAATAGACACAAGAGTCAATTTGTATTTCCACCCATAGTGAACTGGGGCTGCATGGGAGCAGGTGTTAAATCTTCCTCTCGTCCCCACAGACAGAAAAACAAAAATAAAACCCGCAGCACAGATTCATTCTTTCTCATATTGTGCTCCTTGTTTGTTTCCTCGCATGCAGCCTGCAGACATAAAGAGGCTTTAATAAAACATTTACTGTGAGATTTTTTTTTTTTTTTTTTTTTTTAACAGTAACATTAAGTTGAATATTAGATTGTATTTTTGTTTGTATTTATTTCCCTCATTTTCCTGTTTCCTGCACATTCAGCTCAGTATCAACCTGCCTTGTATCCTTACTGTGTACAAGTCGACACTGCCACCTGGTGGTGTGTTGTAGTTATTAATCAATCATAAGTCAGTATATGAAGTATTATCTGAACAGCTGCTGGTGTTGCTGATAAATTATACTTTCACATTAATCCTGTCAGCCACGAGCTTCCCTCAGGCTGACTAAACTGTGACATGACTTTCTGTCGACTGTCACTTTTCTCAAGATTAATCCAGGTTTTATTTCCTGTTTTTTTTTATTATTATTGTTATTATTACTAAACAATGCTGGGAATTAATGCAGCTTTGACACAGGATGTCACATCTCCCATTGGACTATTATATAAACCTGTACAACAGAAATGATCACATCTTTCCATGAGGAAAAGATGACACAGGTAGTTTTTTAATTGTTTGCTTTGACTCAGAGAGATAAATACTCTTTTAATCTTCAGTTATCTGGTGTGTTTTTTTGTCCCTAATCCTTTGCAGAGGATGTTATGTTTCCTACTTTGTCTTATCTTGGTTGTTTTTGCTCCTTCGGTTCAACCAAACAATGGACACTGGCCCGTTTGAGCTTCTCCCAGCCTTCTCTAAAGGGCAGATAAAGTAATGTAGCTCGACTCTATCAAGACACAAGATTCCCAAGTCAGAACAGATCCGAGTTCAGTTCATCCTTGATCAATTTCATTTTAGTCCATAACTCCATTAAAAGCCTCTCTGCTTGTAAAGTGTTTGTATACACAGGTGGTTAATGTGCTTTCTTTGTAGTGCACAATGAGACTGTGTTAAAGAGGGAGGTAGATGTCTGCCTTCAGGTGCAGCAATTCTGCATCGTTGTTCACTCTGTTAATCTGTTGTGGGTCGTTATTCGGTTGTGTAATGAAGACAAACAGCGTTGCTCCGAGAACACAGAACAAATTAAAGGCAGAAGCATTTGATCACCTTTCTTCAACATTTCCCTGTTAAACAACCACACAGGCATGTTGAAGGCAAAAGTGTGTTGATACACACTTTTTTTTTTTTCCGTTTCCATAGTTTTCCCTTCTGGTGCTGGAGCGAGCAGGGCTGCTGTCCATGGTGCTGAACCTCCTTTTTCCCCCTCTCTGTGCCCGAGGAGCTGATCCTCCACAGGATGGAGAGGAATGTAGACAGAAAGTAAAAGAGGCAGAGACACCGCTTCACTTTGTATATCCATCACTTCTTGTTTTTACTATCAAATGAGTGTGTGTGTGTGTGTGTGTGTGAACTGACGTCTCATATCTATTCTTAGAACAACATTACACTCAGTTATCACCAGGAATCCAGAACAAGGGGGCCACCACTTCCTCATTTGCATGCAAATGAACGACCAGACAAAGTGCATTTCAAGGTCAGGAACACACACCGATGTGGCTGTGTGAGTGGACTGACGCCTGTGTGTGTGTGTGCCAAAACGGAGCCAACTGGTTCAGTCACGGCCGCACAACTCATATCACATCAGTTCATTTCTCACAGTAAATATTGGTGCAAATGGAGACGCGTCGTTAATGAGGAGGAGGAGGAAATGGCTTTTTTTTCATATCACTGGATCCTAAATGACGTCCATTCAGAGTCATGTAGTTACATACAGTTATATTGACTCCGTTAGTTTCACTTCCTGATGCTCTGACTTCCATCAGTCAGGAGGTTGAGAAAGATATGAACACACTATAACATCATGGTAGACTCTCCTTTCTTTGTTTATACTGATACAAGACGGAGGGAGGTCTTTGTGTATATACACCTCTCCTCTTCATGTTTATATGAACATATGGTGGTTTACGTAAACAGTACCATATCTTCCATAATAACTGTATCTGTTTATGTGCAAACAGGTGGAAATGATCCCTCTAATAGCAACAAATCAGAAGGTGCAGCTCTCTGGCGTTGATGATTTCACCTGCCTGGCTGTCGGAGGATCGAAGTAACTGGAAACTACTCAAATTCACTGCCACGGTAAATGTAAGTGTTGTATTCAGGTTATTCAACCTGATCCTGATGCAGTGTTTACACTTTATATGAAAAACAATAGCACGCCAGGCAATTCTGTTTTATTACACTATGTGCAGTGTAGACATTTTTATTGTGTGCCACCAATGATAACAACACTGAGCTGCATGTGGGCCTGTGTTGCTCAGTATATTAGATGTAGTACAGGAGCGAGCTGGAAGCTCGTGGAGGAGGACAAACACAAGCAGAAGGATCATTTTCACGTCTGACAGAATGAGGAAACACTGAAATTTGTTATGTCTGTTATTTTTTTGATTAACGTCACTCAATAAACAGATAATAAGTGCAGTAATGCAAGTGATGATAAATGACACTTATTATGGGGGACGTACTGGTGTAAACTGGGGCTGTATTATATGAGGCGTAGTGTATTAGCTACACTCCACTGACTGATCACAAGGCACATTCCCAGACACATTAATGGATTAATTAGCTCACAGGAAGTGGCAGCGTTGCTTCTTGGGTTCACAAAAACCAACCGACGATTAACTTCATGAGCCAAATCCAAACTCTTTGCCAACAGGAGAGCTACTGCTACAGATACGAATACTGTGTACACTATCATGCACAACACAGATACTTTATCACGACTGTATCATGTTTCAAGGTAAAAGTTCGACTTGTTGGCTCTAATCTGTGCTGCAACCAACAATCACCTTTTTTTATAGTGATGAATTGTTGGGTTGTTTTCGCAGCTGATCAGGTATCTGAGCAGTAAAATGTCAGAAAAACGGTCAATATTCACCGTGATTTTCCAAATTCCAAGGTGACGCCTCCAGATGTTTTGTTTTTTTCCAATAAATAACTCAAATCCAAACAAACAGACTTAAACAAAACCAGAAAATATTCAGTGGAAACCAGTGAAAATCATGATAAAGGACTCAAAACTATGAATCAGTTATGAAAATGATTGATTATTTTGCTGTCGACCCAATAATCAATGACTCGACTCATCTCTTCTTGTCACTGAACACTTATCTACATCTTCCCTGTTATCCCTCATCAGTATTTTACTTTTAGTGCCGATTTTTAATCCTCTGTTGTTTTCATTTTTGCTCTTAGTGAACATCTACTACTACGCAGCCTCTGGGACGTGTTGCAGTGAATGTGATTTAAGATTCTTGGCAAAATGCTCCAGCGTTGTTTAACGTATTTTCTCCACGTGCTGGCGTCTCCAGCAGTTTTTAATCTGCCAAGTTCCTCTTTGCAATTATCCTCCATATGTTGAGTGAATCAATGTGACGACTGTAAATCCCAGTTTAAATAAAGAGCTCTGGTTTTTTAGTTTTAAATGCGCTTTTGTAAACACTGCATCCATTTTCATATTGTTATAATTAAAATAAATCTGGATGGACACAAACCAAGGACCATGAACAAGCGCATCTGGAAATGATATAAAGTAAAAGGTGCACGACTTGTTTGGAGCTGAAATGATTGATCAACAGGAACTTAATCTGCAAAGTTTTTTATAATCAATTAGTTGTCGTCAGCCATTTTTCAAGCAATGTGGTTGTTTCTTTTACCGTGATAAGGCTCACTCCTTGTTTTTATGCAATAATAACCTGGATATATTTGGTTTTAAGGGAAAAACAAGGAAGTTGATGCTGAAAAAACTGTAGTTTAAGGCAATTTCCACCATTTTCTGTCATTTCCTGGACATAAATAAACAGGATAGTCAATAAAATGATAAGATATGATTCATTTATAATAGTCAGAGTCCTACCATGTGTGTCTTGTTCAATAAAACTTATAATTTATGGATGAGATCAATGAATAATTGACTACAATACACAATATTATAGTGTTTTTACAAGCATAACACAGATAAAACTTCAAATTAAAAGTCGAAGCAGGTGTAAATATTCCTGGTAGTTCAATAACCAGACACTAGAGCAGACTATCAGTCTGACTGGGAGTCGCCTTTACTCAACAAACTACTCTATGGGAGATAAAAACAACAACTTTTGAATAAAATGGCGTTTAATAATAACAATGTCGCTAAGTCCTCTGGGATACAGCAGAGAAGTATATTTAAAGGTTATTGCACACTAAATTGTTCCCGGAAAAAGAGCTGCTTTCGCTCATTAATGCAGCATTAACCTTATAAAAAATAAACATATACTGTGTTTTTAATGTGATAATGTAAATATATTAAAAAGTAAATGTGCGTATTTGAAAAAAAAAAAAACCCGCCGAGGTCATATCTGTGACGGTCCACGCTTGGCTGGACTCTGGGTTGAAGGAAGCTTGTCCTCCCGGTAGTCGGAGCGGAGAGGAGGGGGACTCGACGGCGAGAGCTTCAGGCGGTGAGTACGCTGCTGACGGACTGCTCACCGACAGCTCTCCGCGACGCCCCGCCACCACCAACAACTACATCTTCAATTTAAACCACGAACAAACTCCTACAGAAGCGGCCGGTTTCTCGTCGTGTGTCCTACCCAGGTGAGTTTTTACTGCTGCACTGTGTCTTGTGTCTTGTGGCTCCGGGGAGGGAGATAGCCAAGCCGTGGCTGTGGCTCAATACAAAGGCTTTCTTTGCCGGAGAAAATGCCGGGGCTGCAGCAGCCGGGAGGCCCGCCTGTGTCTTTCAAGTCACCGACTAGCAACGGTTATCCCTTTCGTCGTTTCACGCTATCTCCGCTCATTTCTCCCTAAAAAATACACATCCCCGCTCCACCTAACATCATTTAGTTGTTTTATAACCACGTTTAGCTTCGTTACGGGTCGAGTGCGCCGGGTTTTGACCACCGTGGCCGTTACCAAAGAAACATGGTTGCTCTGCGGAGTCTCCTGACGCTGCACGCCCGGCATCGGTGCAGCTCGTGCCGCTAGACGGTTACGGGGACAGCCGGGGTTGCCGTGTTGCGACCAGGAAAACGACCGGGAGGAGGAGGAGGAGGAGGAAGGCGGGGGGGGGGGAGAAAACGCACGCAACAACACGTTATGTTATGTAATACATTAAAAAAAAAAAAAAGGCAGCCGACAAACGGTGGAGTGTCTGCAGAAAGTTTCTTTGTACACACGATATGTCAAACAAAGTTGGAAACGCTGGGTTTCGTTTAGCGACCTTTTAGCTTGATTTACGGGGCTTTTCGGCGGCTTTCAGCGGGGCGTCTCTCATGACTCGTCCCGGTTTGGTGTAGTTTGTTATTCGTACTCTTCTACCAGGTTCAGCAGCTTTTTACTGGGAAATGATAAAGAGCTGGGGAGGAGGAGGAGGGGGGGGCGGTGGGAGGGGGGGTATTGTCTCTCGGTGTCGGGTGGTTCAGTCTCTCTGCAGGCTGGCTGCGTACAGAGCCGGGGAGGGTGGGGGGTCCGCGGGCGGGCTAGCAGAGCGGCTTCCCGGCTTGCTTAATGTCCGACAGCGTGGTTCCTCCTGGAGGATGCTGAAGGATTTATCTCTGAGCATTTAGCTTCATAGCTGCGATGGGTTCAATTGCAACGTTAGCTATGGAGGTATCAGGTGTAGCACCATCACAAAGTCAAGGTGTACCAATGGTGGGAAGTAACGAAGTACATTTACTCAAGTATTATTGCAAACACAAAGACTGACTCTCCTGCATTCAAAAGAGATGCTGGTATGTTATTAGTGCTGTGACATTGTTAGTAGTGATGCATCACTGTACTGCAGCTTTATAAAGACAGTGCAGTTTGGTAGTTTAGTCAAGTGGTTCCCAGCCTAAGGGCCAGCATCCTTACAATATAAATCTAGAAAGTCTAGTCGTGATTATTAGTGGTTAATTGTATTTTACTTGCACTTTTAAACATGCATTTTGCAGCTCCGTCCCCCACCTCTCAGTATATTCTTGCTTTCTATCAGAGGAGAGGTCAAACAGTGTCCATTGTGGCGTTATTACTGAAAGGGGAAGAGTCTGTGGAGGAGACAAAGACCAATTGGATAAACACGGTAATTTAACGCAGTTAATTTGAGGAAGTGGACTCAGTAATTAGAGGGGGCGTCTGTATTGAAACACAGCTGCCGGGCCTGACACTGGTGCTGCTCTGACTGGCTGCTTCTCAATAAGTGACTGAACCAGGAACAGCAAACCTGGGACTGCAGGTCCTACTCCTCCAGTATCTGAACTGTATGAATTTGGAGGATTAAATTGAATCATTCAAGGTCGTGGTGCACTTGTTTGTAATCCAAAATGTTTCACAGGCTCAACAGACTAATATTTGCCCTTCTAAGACTGTATCCATGGGGTCTGAGGGGTTTTTCAATGGATCTCATGTTAGCATGAGAGTTAGCACAGAGCGCATGTTGTAAAGACTTCTGAGATGATCTTTAACCTTGTTTTGGAAATGTCTGGAGGAAAGTGTATTCGACAACCTGGGTGTAGCAATACACCCAGATTGTACGCAGTGATTGTAACTGTGTGTAAGGTAACAAGCACTTGAGGGTGGAGTGGAGTATTGTTCTGAAACACTGTTGTGTTATTTGTGCTGCCGCGCTAGGGTGCTAACTGGGGCATATGGGACAACTGCCCTCGGGATCCTGGACGCTCAGGAGCCTTGAAGGCCCCGGGTTAATTTGTGTTTTTGTAGTGATTTTATTTGCTGCAAAATACATCTTATTAAATGGGAAAAGCCTTGTGTTAATGGTGTCAGAAATAGCTTTTAGATATCAATTTGGGTTGACAGGAACACAATCCCACAGCTCATTTCTGCTCCAGAGTTCAAGCGCAGGTCAACGCGGCCATGTGCAGCCCACACTCCAAAGGTTTGGCACATTGACCGCAGGTTATTTGCCATAATTTGGCCGAGCTTTAATGAATTCTGTTCTCTCCCTCAGCGTGGATGCACCTGAACACTTCCCTCCGGGGTTTCACTGTAGAAGCTTCTGGCGTCGCTGCATCTGCTCACCTTTGTTCCAGATTCCCAGCCGTGTTGTGGTTCTCTCCAGTTTTTGGTGTGTAACTGAACTGGACCTCGTATGCAGATTTTTAATAAATGAAGCCAGAACATGACTGGGATGCAGGGAAAGGTCTGACACTGTAAGGCTTTTACTGTGAAACTGCAAGCATTGAACACACTGGGCTGTTACTCTATTACACACTGACTTGTCCACCCGTGAGCTGCAAGAACAATCTCCCAAATTCATGCAGCACCTTTTCATTTAAATAATAACACAATCTGCATTTGCTACTGCAGAGTGGAGACACCAGGCTCCTCCACAGGGTGGCAGCCGATTACTGACTGAGACTAGTCTGCTGGATGTGCAGCTGTGTGTCTGGATATGTATTCTGATGGGATGTCTGTGTCAGTGTTGATCATTCTGATCGACTGTAGTGCAAAGAAATCAAACAAGGAAATGCTGATAGCTGTAGTTGGTTAACTATAGGGATTAGGAAAAGATATGCTTCCCTTTCTGTCATTGCAGCAGGAGCAGCCAGTCTGATTTCTAGCATTTTCTTTAGTGCTGATATTGATATTATCTTCCAAAATCCATTATGGGTTGGGGTTTAGTTGAAAGGTGTCATCTTGTACTAAAATCTTAAATCTCCTTGAAAATGGACTGTTCGTTCAAGATGTTGCTACACGACTGAATAAGTCCTTCAACGTGCTTTTGGGTGTGGATTGCAAACTTCCTGTGAATGGTGGACATCATTCACAGCTCACAGCAGCGTGTGGGCACAGAATAAATAATACTGTGTTTGATCTGATAGATTCATCATAATAACATAGTCTGACTTAACTCTCCCTGTTTCTGTTTTCTTCTCAGATTGAACAATGTGATTGTGATCGGAGGCAGCTGCACTCCAGTGGTCGAGGACCTCACCCCACTTCACTAGAATGTACTTGATGAATGTACCTCCTGTCGCAGCGACGCAAACAGAATGGAGAACATGTGGCCCACCAGGAGGCTATAGCCTTCAATGCTTCAATGACTCTGACACCGAGTTGTCCACCAGAGGCACACCTATCTCAGATAAGGTCCGGATGATCATAGAGAGCCTTCGGAGCACCCAGTCCTCACTCGAGATGGGCGACGAGATCGAGGGAAATGTGCTATCAGGACAAGACGGTCATCCCCAGGTCTGCAAGGTTGCAGTGGGTTCTTATGTTGGAGGAAAATCCAAAACTAAAGGTCCCACTGAAAACCAGCAGGCACATGTTTCCCCCCCAGTCAGCCACGAGAGCACTGACTCCGACAGTGACGATTCTGTGGATCGAGGGATTGAGGAGGCGATCTTGGAGTATCTGAAGGAAAAGGATGATCACAAACGCAAAGCAGAGCCGTGCTCCACATTCCTCCAATCATCCAAAATTCAGAGGAAAAATCTCCCCATTCCTGAGGTTTCTAGACAGAACTCTGACGACAGCGCGTTTTTGATTGCAAGCAACCAGCATTCAAAAAGTGTCAAAGAAACCCTGACAACACCGGCTGTTATCCCCGTAAAAAAGTACATCAAGAACAAGGCCTCCCTTCACGACAGCGTGGTCAAGAAACTGGTTTCTAATAGAAGTACAACAACCAAAAGTTTAGTGTCACCCAAAGAGCAGACAAAGAGCCCGTCTAAAGCCATCAGCATGTTCAACAAAGTGAAGTACCCGGTCGCAGTGAAGGTAGATGAAGACTCAAATGACTCCAGTAGTGATGATGGTATAGAGGAGGCCATTCAAAGATACCAGTTGGAGAAAAAGGAGCAGCAGAGCAGAAGGGGGGCTTTCAGTCCAAATGCGTTCAAAGATGAATCAGACTCCACCAGCGACGACGGGATCGAAGAAGCAATCCGCTGCTACCAGCTGGAGCAGCTGAAGGAGAAGAAAGTCCTGAAACCATTCGTACACAAGCAAAAAGCCTTTAGTAAGTCACTGATGCATTCTGATGGAAGTACGAGTATGGAAAACATGAAGAAAAACAAAATGAGAAAGAAAAAGCCCAGAATGGAGAAAGAAGTGAAATCAGTTCCTCCGTCTTCTGCTTTCATACCGAAGACCCCGCTGTCAGAGAGCCAGAAAAGCAAAGGAAATGGGTTCCTTTCCTTTAAAGTAGAAGGTTTCAAAGATCAACCTACACCTGCTCCACCAAAGGTCAACACAACTGCAGAGCTCATGTGTGCCGAGGCGATACTGGACATTTCAAAAACTGTGATGCCCGGGTTTTCCATCACAGTGTTGACCTCAGCTCTTGTGCCCCAACTGAACCTTCACCTTCATTGCCCTCTGCGCTTCCTGACACGTGTCCAGATGAAGAAAGCGACAACAGCTCCATCGACAGTGAAGATGGGATTGAGCAAGAAATCAGGAAGTTTCTTGAGCAGAAGGCCCAAATGCACAAACAGCCCCCCAGCTCTGCCGTGACCCAAGAGCCTCAGAGTCTGAATGACCCAGAGAAAGTGAAAACGAAACAAGCTGCAACACAAAAGAAACATTCAAGGATGTCGCTGACGCAGAGGAGAAAACAAAGATTGGAAAACTGCGGCGTTGTCAGCGTGTCAGGGATGGTTCACAGCGATAAAGAAAGAACACCGAAATCTTCACCCGATCTGAGCCCACTGGTGTTATCCCACAAAAGTCAAACACAGCCAATTGCTGGATTACACCAGGCAGAGCAAAGTGGAGACAAGAGCAGCTCACTTGACAGTGATGAGGACCTAGACACTGCTATAAAAGACCTGCTCAAGACAAAAAAGAAGTCAAAGAAAAAGACCAGAGACTTAAAGCGGAACTCAAGGAAGTGCCTCAAGGATGAAGAGCCACTGCTCAGAAATACTTTACCGGCCAAAAAGTTAAAACCCGATCCGATGTCCAAGCGAAGTGCTTTGAAGAAACTACAGAAGACCAAGGACAGCATGAAAGACAAGACTGGAAATAGCAAAAAGTACATTTCCCAACATAAACAAACTCATAAAAGTAAAGAGCACGATGTCCTCGGAGGGGAAACTGAGATGTTGAAAGGGACTGAGGGTCGAGACTCTGTGCTGCTTCACAATACCCAGGCTGCTCTTCAGATTAAGGACGACAGCAGTTCAGTCGACAGCGACGACAGCATTGAGCAAGAGATCAGAAGGTTTCTGGCTGAAAAGGCCAAAGTTTCTACTGCAGTGAAAAGTAAAGATGGAGACGTCTCAAGGAACGGTACAGTTGGGGTTTGCACCCGACTTCAAGATGAAGACATTAAACCGGAAAATCAGCTGGCTGAAATTCCTAGAAAAAGCATCATCACCTCTGGACAATCTCCTCTGAGCAATCCACCTCAAGACCGACCGTCTTTTCCCACCCCGGACATCTCTGCTGTCGGCGCACAATCACGTCTGTCCTCGGCCCAGTCCTGCAGCCCCAGTGTTTTGGAGCCGGCAGATGGGGCGGGGGCTGCCAGGGCCGAGCAAAGGAGACCTGGCCCTGGGAGGGGTGATCCCCCGGAGGTTGCATCCCAGACGGAGAGAGTTCAGCCAGTTCTGAACAGCAGTGCTCACTCACGTTCTGAGGCAATCAAGTGGCGCCAGAGCCTGGGACTCCCCATCACCGACACAAGGACTCCCGTTCGAACACCGTTCCACATCACCTCGTCAAAAACCAACGAGAGTGCGCCACCAGCTTTGCCATATCAAAGCGGGGACATCAGCCTGAAGCCGCAGACTCCCGTCACTGTCTGGTCCTCTACAAGAGCCAGCGGGCTCCCGTTCCCCTGGTCCTCAGAGACATCTGTAAATAACACGTTCACATCCCCTGGTTTGAATAGTTTGTCTACTGCCAGGCAGCATCCAAGGATGTCCTTTACCAGGAGCCTGCTGCCTGGCCACAGGTCACAGTGCCCTATAGAGGGAGAGACGGAGAGTATGGTGCACATGCCTAAAGACAAGAGTGTGTTTGTCGAACTGGAATCTAATAGGACCAACCATGTCCAGGTTCGAAGCAGGGACAGGAGCGAGGGAAAGGAGAGAGTGGACTTGTTTATTGAGAAAAAACGAGAAGGCGAGAGCAAGAAGATAGATGATAAAGACGCACATCTAGAAAGAGCAGAGGAAGAATTTGTAGATGAGGCAGAGTGTGAGTCAGGCAACAGGAGAAATCCAGAGAAGAAGCAGGGCTTTTCCACATTGTAAGTATTTCCTTTGCTCACTATGTCACATTACATCATAACCCAACTTTTATACAAGATCATTTTCTTGGTTATACCTTGCTCAGTCATGTAAGGTAGGTTATGATCAAGTTCATTCATTTATAGGCTCTAAGGGAATGTTTGTTGATATGAGAAAAACAAAGCCAGTGTTTTGGTTTTTTTTTTTTTACTGTGTTTGTACACTTATACAGCTGTGTAACATACTGGCACCATCCTGTGCTCTGAGGCCTATCCCCATCACCGACCCTTTGAAAAGCAATACAGACTGCATGAGTAGTACTACTCTCTCCTAATGCAGGAAAAGACCCAGATATAAAAGTCTGAATGCTTGAAATTAGGATGTTTTTAATGTGTCCATGGAACAAAACAAACCAACAACGCAAATCAGAAAAAATACAAGCTACGATTCCATAAGTGACAAACTTTAAATGTCATGTAGGTTTGATATAAAAAGAAATCAAAGACTTTTTATGTGCAAAAGTTACAGTAACATCAACGTTGTCTAGGTTTCCAGTTTCCATCGCTGCCAAAAGACAAACTTTTACATTTAGACCATGTTCAGGTGTCGGGACACTGGGCCCAGTTTGGTGCCATTACTGGGGGGATTAGAAAGAACCAGACATGTGTATCAAAGACACATCTTAGAAATGTTTGACCTTTAAAGACGGTGGGTTTCATTTTTGTTTTGCTCTTCATATCATCAAAGACCAATCAGCTGAAGAAGAAAGTATGTGGCTAATTCATGGATAATGAAAGTAAGCGTCACCAACGTCTTATACTGAACCTGAAGTCCAACCATCATCTCATTTCTGCTCCAAATTACCAAATTACACCTTCCTGTTCCTTTACTTCATCCTTTAGCGCACCAGACGATGCTCTCTAACTTTTGCACATAAGGAGGAAAAGCCAGGGTACACTGTAAAAAAAAAAAAAACCCTTGACAATTAACTTTTTTTAGAGCAATTTTACAACAAGAGTTGATACTGAAACAATCTTGTATCCTTTCTAAAAAAAAAAAAAAAAAAGAAACATGGAGATAGAATAACAGCGTCTACTCAACCTTTGTTTTTCAGACACAGAGTCCTTAGTTCATCGTATAGTTTGACATTTATAGATGGAAGTTGAAGCTCAGTGGTGGATGAAGTCTTGGACTTATTACCTCTACGACTCACATGTTGTTCCAGTCACATACTTACTCCTCTCTGTCTTGCTAAACTTGATATTCAGTGTGTTTCATTTCTTTGTCATGTTAAAGTTTTCTTGAATTTCTTATGTGAAAAAAAAGGCTATTTATTTTTGTTTATCAAAAAAAAAAAGTTACTGAACATGCTGTGCATTGCCAGGTTTTGTAAATATTTTGTAAGAAGTGTTTTTTTTTTCTTTTACTCTTTCAAATAAAAACTTTTGCCGTGTCTTTTAAGTGCATCTGTGTAATAAAGAGTGGAATACGAACAACAATGGGCCTTTTTCATAAATAATGTTCAATACTTAAAATCATAGTTGCACTTATGTGCTTGGTGGAAAATCTAAATGTGTGATTTTCAGGTTTTGCTCACTGTGTGTGGTGATGGAGTGGTCTGATGCATGTCCTGCTCTGCCCTGCTCAGGTCGTTGTCCTCCGCCATTGACCCTGGCGTCACCTTCAGCCCTTGCATAGCTCTCACCACAGAGGAGAGGAGCAGGATGTTCAACAGGAGGTACCTGGCTGATAAAAACAAACAGGTACAATCACATAGAGCAGATATTAGACATACTCACTAGCTGCATCCGTTTTTTTTTTCCCAGAGGGTGTGAAATATGTATTGCTCAATGCTTGTAGGGGAAACGCTCTGTCATTGGTGTTAATGTGCAGAAGAAGACTGTGCTACATGTCAAGAGAAAACTTCAGTTTATTCCCGTGAACAGGTATGTGATCAGAGCTCCATGGTTGTGTCTCCACAGCGAGTGATCAGAGTCAAAACAAAAAGCCATCTTGGTTTGTTTTCATGTCTTTGCAGGAGGAATGAAGCCTCCATCCAGCACAGCAAAACAGGATAAAACATCATTATGAATTTGAAACATGCATTGATTACGGTAATTTTTGGTTTATTAAGCCTTTATTTGTTTAACGTTTCATCTTAGTTTTGATGTTGCAGTCTAATGACAACTTTATATTTTGTATTACGTGACAGTTTAGAAACATACACATTTATTTATCCAGGTTACTCCTATAGATTGTATGTATATAATATGAGTTTGGAGGTTTGGTTCATTAAGGCTCATGGTTTGGCTTGTTCCTCTTTGTACGACAGCCATTATTCTTGAAAGAAGCTATTTGTTCTGTTTCAGGAGTTATGTCCTAACTTTGATGTCAGTTTATATTCTATAAAAGTGGTAGTGACCCATTTTTCAATAAAGTTTGTTGAAAAGTTGAAAAAATATTGCACGGAACTCCATTAACCACAAACACAAACATTTCATTGTTTAATAGCAGCCATTATGGCCTGTTGTTACATACTCTGATACGGTAGGTGGCGCTTTGCATTTAAAAGTTATTCGACCGTTTAAAAGTAAAGAAGAAGAAGAGGAACTAGAAACGCGCAGGCGCAATTCGCTGACCTTCCGTGGTGCTCGTGAAGCAAGCATGGCGGCCCCGACGCTGACCAGAGGTATTCTCGACATTAATATTTTTGCTTTACGTTGTTATCATTGTGATTTTATTGATATTAACGTATCTTTGCACAGTTATCAATTCACACCAAGCCCCGCCGCGGCGTTGGTTTGGTTTTATGCTAGTTATCCTAACTAACAAGCTAGCTACACCTAACGGCAAACTACTAGCTGGGTAGCTAGCAGTTGTAGCATGTCCGATGTCTTGACCGGTGTTTGTGTTTCACACGCAGGTCTTTTGGGGCTACGACAGCTACGGGCAGTTACAGCCGGTTACCCCTGTGGTGGATATCAGTACGCGACTGCAGCGTCCGTTAAACCGCCTCAACCTCGCGTTGACGATGTTACAGGTGAGCTAACGCAGCAGGGATGTCTGTGATGTAACGGTACCTGGATATTGTTTTTTATTTTTTTGTAATGTCACACTTGAACTGAAATATTCGTGATTTCTCGTGCAGATAAAATAATGAATCTGCCTCTTGAGAAGCCGGACTTCTTCCGTGTGTCAGAGCTCTTCTCGTTGAAGGACCTGTTCGACGCCAGAGTTCATCTTGGCCATAAGAAAGGCTGCAGACACAGGTTGGTGTGACTTTACTGCTGAACTGATGTTGTCGCTCTAATGCATCATCACTTGTTTTGTCCAACCAACAGTCAACAACTCACATATATCCAGAGCACTCAACAGCATTTGGTGTTTTGGATTGAAAAATACTTATAAAACTAGTTGTTTTGGCTTTAGAGAGGGACGTCTGCTGTTCATTCAGTTACCACATATGCATTATTAGGCAAAAGGACTGAATATGTAACATACACTTCTGTCTGTCTCAGGCTTATGGAGCCTTACCTGTACGGCTGCCGTTTGGACCATGATATCATTGACCTCGACCAGACCATGGAGCACCTCCAGCAAGCCCTCAACTTCACTGCACATATAGCATACCGCGGCGGCATCATACTGTTCGTCAGCCGCCGGCGTCAGTTTGTCCACCTGGTGGAGAGAACTGCAAAGGATTGTGGGGAGTACGCTCACACGCGGTACTGGCAGGGCGGCCTCCTCACCAACGCCCCGATCCAGTACGGCCCGGGAGTCCGTTTACCAGACCTCATCGTCTTCCTGTCAACCCTCAACAATGTGTTTCAGCAGCACGTCGGTGTCAGAGATGCAGCGAAGATGAACATTCCCACAGTGGGTGTGGTGGACTCGAACTGTAACCCCTGCCTGGTCACCTACCCTGTGCCTGGGAATGATGACACTCCAGCCGCCATGGAGCTGTACTGTCGCTTGTTCAAGATGACCATCAACCGCGCCAAAGACAAAAGGAAACAGATGGAGCTGCTGCACGGCCTGTCGGCACCCTCCACACCAAGCTCATGACAGAATATATTCGAAATAAGAGACATTAACAGTGCATTTAAAAAGACTGTCTGACTGTCTGTCCTCGCTTTCATCATGCATCTGCACCTGGAAAAGACCTGATCAGAAAGATGCTTGTGTCTGGGGCTGAGGCGAACTGACAACACTGCTGTCTTGTTTTAAGCCAGGAGGTGTGTTTGTATATTATTAATGGATCTTA
This sequence comes from Caranx ignobilis, assembly GCA_021432705.1. Classification (NCBI taxonomy): domain Eukaryota; kingdom Metazoa; phylum Chordata; class Actinopteri; order Carangiformes; family Carangidae; genus Caranx; species Caranx ignobilis. Next base: position 129,940 of record MU270004.1, on the reverse strand, counting down.
TTTCTGTGACTCATCTTCTCATATTAACTTAACAATTAAACCCTTAAAAGATGATTCATGTTGCAGCAGGTGTGCACAGACTTCACCACAGAAGACGTCTACATGCATCATTCACCACAGCAACCAGGCAGCACTTAATGTTACTGTTGCGTTCATGTTCCCGCTCACGTGCTGTACATTTTGCTCAAATGATTAAAACTCTCCATGTAACATTACAGCGTTTGAGGCTTTGTTTGTGCAGAAATGCAGCTTGAACCCAGTAAATACATGGCGATTGTTTCATGTATGTAGCCACTTAGCTTAGCATCATGATATGATCCAGTTTATTGTAATTAAGTACAGTTATTGTACATTATTGTGCTTCTGCATATTATTTTGAATAATCTTTAGACACAGTTCTGGTCCTTATTGATAATATTATTTTAGTTAAAACTATTGATCCCCAGAAATAAAGTCAAAGAAAGAAGATAAAATTAGCTTTTAATTCACTTGCTTCAATATTAAAGTGATGGGGACATAAATACATCTGTGTAGTGGATGAACAGATCATTGAACATGTTTTTAAATAAGAGGAAGTGGCTGGGATTTAAAAAAAAAAAAAAAAAGAAAAAAAAGCGTATGCGTGAGCACGTTTGGTCGCTCTCGGCTTCCGTAGCTGCACAACTCGTTCTCCCGGATTAACCTGCTCTGACCACCAGGGACAAGATGGTGAGTGCGAATAAATGTCGCATTTACTTTTAATCAACAATATAAAACTTTCAATAACCGTCTTATTTCACCACGTAGCGTCACGTTTTTGTCAGAAAGTTGAGGTTTTACGTCTTGGGTGTGTCCGTTATTTACACAAAGTCGAAAAGTTACAGCGACTTGTTGATAAATCACCACTTTTATTCGTACTTTTAATGATATTTAGAATAAACGGCGAAGATTTACTTTAATATCTGAGTTTAGACGAAGTTTGTCCTGTCGCAGTTTGACTTCCACGTGATCAGCAACAGGCTAAACTTAGGATGTGTCAACGCCATGTTCATTACTGTAAAAAGCTTTTAGTCAACTTTATTTACATTATGTAAGTAAAAGGCTTCATTTGAGCCAGACTGGTTGGATCTAACAGAGGTTGACTGGTCTTGTAAATGCATGGATGATTATGTGTTTTTAATTCCTGGTAAAATCATGTAGGAAGTGTCGTTTGCATTTACAGTAAATAATGATAATGTGAAATTATTTAGATAGATGATTAATTTTGAGCTGTAAAACTGAAACATCTTCACACTCTTCTTCATGTTGCTTTGCTCTGGGCCTTGCAGGTCCTGCACATGCAATGCAAGAAGACCCAACGCTTTGCCCCCATGAGGGCAGTTACTGAGATGACTGTGCATGGTAATCAATTTACTCTGTAACCTGAGGCATTATAGATCATGATTCAAAAATGAATAAATGAATTGCCCCTTGAGACACGACTCTGGCTGCAGTGCCTTTGTTGCGCAGTAAGTGGGCACAAAGTAACTGGCTCACGATAGCTCAACTTTCACTGCTAAGTGGACTTTGGGTATGGAACCGGGCCAGATACTTAGACTCAGCTCACCACACGGCTTGTTTCATAATGTATGTCACTGATTTGTAAATGAAACATCAATCCCACTGACAATGATGAACAAGATATTAGCTTTTTTGCATTTATTATTTTGTACTGACGATGGTCTCTGTCATCATTCAGACGTCCGGTTGATGGACCATATTCACCTGTGGAGCTGCGTCAGAGCAAAGGTGACAGTTCACGTTTTCACTCTCATCCAATTCTTTCCCTTGAGATATCACAGTCTGACATTAGAGTAGAGGCACGTCACTTTGTGGAAATGTTGAAAAACTAAACGAAATCTGTCTGTTCTTTACAGATGTAAGTGCCCAGAGTGCCAAACATCCTGTGAACGCCTGGAGAATCAGTGATGATGAAAGTTCAACCAGCAGAAACTATGAGGGATTATCTCATTACAGATCATTTTACATAAGCAACATGAAGCCTACTGGATATATACATTACAAACTCTTGTAATGATGAGTTATCACTCAGTGTGATGGTATAATGTAGTCCTGTATCAGGGCTGTTTCCTGAAATCATCATGTGTCCTGCCTGATGCAATAGGGATGATTCTGCACTTTGTTATAAATTAAAATGTATTGTACTTTCTTATGCTCTCTCATAACTTATTTTTTTGTATCCTGTGTTATGTAATTGTATTTATGTGTTTTTTTTTATTAATACAAGGTTAAAAAACAACTGTGCTTCTGTTTTTATTCTGTCTTTGAGAAAAAGTGAGGGCGACATACATGATGTCAAAATGCATTTGTATTTCATCAAAGACAGTAGATGTATTTGTCACATAAGTATTGAGTCATTATCCTCGTCCAGTTACTGCGCGCTTCCTGTTGTGTCCACTAGGGGGCGCCAAACAACACACCGGCGTCTGACGCGCTCTGGGCGTCAGATCGTGAAGAAGTTAGCATTACATTGAGTACGCTGCTGCCTCTCAGCGTACAGAGCAGCGACCAGTGGACCAGACTGTCTGTGAATTTAACCGCTTTTACTTTCATATCACCGCGTGTTTACTTTTGTTAGTGAGATTCATTATCGGTTTTTCACAAGGACCAACGAGGAAGCCCGAGAAGAGCCGAGGACGTGTTGAGAATCCAGAGTTTAGTCCAACAGTCCCTTTTGCTCTGCCTCCACCACTCTCTGCCTGTGTTAGCCATTTGCCGACAGAGTTATTATCCGGGGTCCGAGGAACCATGAGCTTTCTTTTGTGAGTTATGAATGTGTTATTAATGTTTATTTTATCTGCCTGTTTGATTTTGTATTCAGAAACCGTCAGCGGGGATATACAACTAGCTAGCTAGCGTGTTGGCAAGCTAGCGATACCATACTATAGGCTGCGACTACTTCCTGGATTCACCTTCGGATGTTAGATGTGATTGTCTTTGCTCTCTGTGGATTGTTTTGGAAATGACCCCTCAGCGTCGACAGTTTTACAACCATAACACAAGGGGGATCGATATTAGTTATTGTTTTAAAATCATTTGTCCACCTAATACCAACCCCGGACTGAATGTAACAGAGAGGCTGTCAGTGTGTGGCCTGGGTTATTTGCTGGTGTGGACACTTTGTTGCTACGAGCTAATCCAGATCTGATGTGATATAACTCGTTAATATTTTTCATTGATATGAAGGATCGTGGACCAACATTACCTGTGTGGTCTGCTGGGTGTATGTGTGTTTTTTTAAGGCAACTGGAGAATGAAGAGACGAGATAAAAATCTAAATATGAAAAGCTTTTATCGAGCAGGTCACCGCTTTAGTCTTTAACTGAAGTTATGGAAATTAAGATGTGAAACAACAACACAGGTGGAGTGTTATAACACTCAGAAAACCCTCAGTTTAAGGTCTTATCATTCCCCATCTATCAGACACGACGCTCCAGACAGACATATGATTGACTTTGGCTGATTCCTAATGGTTAAAGGTGATCAATAATACATCTGACTTGAAGGAGAGGTCACGGACAGTATTGGTTTTGTAAAACCAGTGGATCAACAACAAGATGATTTTCTCTTGACCTGCTAAAACACATCAGATGCGACTATATCTTTTATTTTCTTCAGCTATAGATTGGTGTCCAGTGGTGTTAGTTTATACACGATAATAGATAGATATTTTATTTATTGATTAGGTCCTCAGGAGGATTCAGGTTTAATCTGTGCTGTTGTCATCATTATGCTTCATACACAGAGCAAGACCCTGTTCTGGTCCTGCGTTTTTTATGTGTGTGTGTGTGTGTGTGAGCAAAAGGCCCACACCTAGTGGGGGCCTTTCAAACTCATGATTTGTCATTATATTTTGACTCCCTCCTTGTTCATCATCACCATGTGTTTCTCCCCTGAAATGTGACTCACAGTGGAAACCGCTCATCCAAGACGTTCAAGCCCAAGAAGAATATCCCGGAGGGTTCTCATCAGTACGAGCTGTTGAAACATGCAGAGGCTACGCTGGGAGTGGAAACCTGCGCATGGCCGTCATGTTGCCGGAGGGGGAAGACTTAAATGAATGGGTCGCAGTCAACAGTAAGCGCCGAGTTTACCTTTCCCCTCCCTCCCCTGATACACCCTTTTTTTTTTTTTGTTTTGTTTTGTTTTGTTTTCAGATTCCTGGAAGAGAAACTTTAACCCTCACACGCCTCTTTATCTTTACATCTGTCAGGCTCCGCTCAGAGTTTCTAGCTTAAGCTGCTCGCTTTGCTGTCGCCTTGTTTCTCAAATCTCAACTAATCCACATCAAGAATCAGAGTGTGAGAGTGAACTACCATGGTATCAGATCCTGGCATTCCCTCCTCAAAGACCATGAGCCTTCAGTGCTGGTAAAAACCACTGTGAATGTTAAATAGACTTTATTGTCTGCTCTGTGAGAGCCGTGTTTATTTTCCTCCCAAATTGAGATAAATGAGGGGTCGGTCGGTCGGAGCTTAATTTCCACTCTCACGTCAGATCGCCTGACTGGCTCAAGTTTTTATTTAAAGCCCTTTTTACTATCAGAGCACAAGATAAAGTGATTAGGGTTGTGAATTGTGGATTGTTTTGATATGGTGGCTTCTTTTTTTACACCGGCGTGACACATGTGACGACAGCGGAGGCTGTCATTTGAATCACCTGAGGTTAATCGCTGTTTCTCTGGATGAGCTGCAGTGTGTGGTCTCTGGATATATTTGCTTCATACACAGGAGACACATGACAATACTTGGAGTTTATTCAAAGATGAGCAGGAACGGGTGGATGTGTAAGTCACACTGACACCAGCTGTTCAGAGTTGCACAACAAGGAGAAGTTCGATGCAATGAGATGTGAGTAATAACTTCCCCCGGTTTAAATGACTTTACACATGATCTGTCCACGAGAGTAGAAGAAGAAGAAGAAGGATGTGGCCTTTTCCTTTTTATGTTGAACATCGATGAATTAATTCTGTATCACATGAGCATCTCTAACGTCCCGTGGCTCCGCCGTCTCTTTGCATACAGCTCCAGCTCTGTCCACGTCTTTAGGAAAATGTCTCATGGTGGCGGTGACTTCGCCACCATCCCAGCGTGCGTTAGGGAACTTTGTGAAGTGCTGGCTCTCAGCTCTCGAGCGTCAACACTGAGACGATGCTTTAATCCACAACGTTTTCATGTCTTTACTGTCAAACCTTCACCCAGCTACAACACAGAAAAAGCTTCTAACTAAAATACCTTCAGAGGGGAGCTGGGCAAACCCTGATCAAGATCTGGTGTCTCCTTGAACAGGGGGGGGGGCTAACACAAAAACATATGCCACGTCAGCTGTTCCTGTGTATTTTAGTCAAAGATTAGTTAAAAAGGAGCAGCAACAACACCGACGCTGCCAAACCCTTTAAACGGATCTCTCCAACTGAAGTTGGCCGTCTGCCCCTGGGAATGAGTGATAACACAATTTGCGCCAGATAACTGGAGTGTGTGTGTGTGTGTGTGTGTGCACTGGTCTGCAGACTGGTGTGGGCAGTGAAGTGGGGAGGGGGACAGGGAGGTGGTGGGTGGTGGTTGAGGTCTCCGGGGGAACTTGGTGCCAGATGTCTGTGCTGGTGCACATGGTGTTTTGTCTCACGTCCAGCTGATTCTGAAGTGTTTCTGTTTTGTTCTTTTTCGTCAGCTGTGGATTTCTTCAACCAGATCAACATGCTGTACGGCACCATCACAGACTTCTGCACAGAGGAAAGCTGTCCAGTCATGTCTGCCGGGCCTAAGTAAGTTCATAATTTCAGGTCTGCAGGTTTTTTGTAATCTCATAAAACCCAACTGATGTGCGTCACAGGGGAGCGGGCGGGGGAGCTGGTGCGCTCGGATCACAAATAACTTTCTTTATCAGACAAACAATCAACACTCAGAACAGTTAGAGTTCAAGTAAACCTGCACAATTCACCATAAACGTCTGCAACGTGGAGAAGAGATATATGTTATCCATCAAAATACAGTAAATCACATGTGTGTTCCCTGTAGGTATGAGTACCACTGGGCCGATGGGACCAACATCAAGAAGCCCATCAAATGCTCCGCTCCCAAGTACATTGATTACCTCATGACCTGGGTGCAGGACCAGCTCGATGACGAGACGCTCTTCCCCTCAAAGATCGGTACGTGGTTGTTCGTCTCCTCTGTTTTCTTCTGGTCATGAACTTTTCTTCTTCCTCTGAACGTAACCTGATCATCTCAGTCATATAACCAGTCCTGTTGGATTGTCACTTCCATGTAATTACATTCATTTTGCATTCATTACATTCATTTCCAATGGATGTATAGATTATATAACAGCTCTCACACCACTGAACCACCCGAAGCTCGTGTCGTTTAGGGTGGAGTCCTGCACAGAGCTGGACCGGAGCCAGCACAGGTTCATGTCTGATCTGCTCCTGCATACAAACACCTGAGGGGGAGCGTGTGATGATGATGATGATGATGACAGGAGCTCCCCTCCAGTGACAGAATATTCACCTCATTGTCCATGATCAGCAGATTTATCAGTGGTGCTGCAACATGTAAAATCATTGATCCACAGGTGAGCTGTGGTCAGCAGTCAGGGTCAGTAGAGGAGCAGCATGTCCAGCTCAGGGTGGTTGGTATCATCTTAACCTCCTCGTCCTGTCCCGTCAGTCACCACCTTCATTTGAATAATTGATGTGGCTGCAGGTCGCTCTGTGTGTGTGTGTGTGTGTGTGTGTGTACACTCACTGGAAGCTCAGGCAGCTGTCCACCAGGCATCTGAGAGCTGCTGTAACAACATCACAGTGTTCTCCTGTCAACAGATCAACTCTCAACACGCTGTTAACCACGAGGTCGTTGTGAGTTGCAGGCGTGATTGTTTGCACTCTCCTCAGATCGTGCTGCGGCCTGTTCCTGCACAGTTCATGAGAGCACAACACACGCCGGCGTTGACTCGACTTGTGTTTGACAATCAGCAAAGAAAAGAGGAAAAATACAAAGTTTGAGTGATTGAGTGAAGTTTTTTTATCGTTTAGAAATGTGTGAAACTGAAAATATCTCCTTTATCTCGAGGTCTTTCTGATGATTGTTGGCCTCGTTCCTCAGGTGTCCCCTTCAAGCGAAACTTTATGTCCGTGGCGAAGACCATCCTGAAGCGCCTGTTCAGGGTCTACGCCCACATCTACCACCAGCACTTTGACTCCGTCATGCAGCTGCAGGAGGAGGCTCACCTCAACACGTCGTTCAAACACTTCATCTTTTTTGTTCAGGTAAACAATCCTCACCTCTTCAATGTATTTTTCCACTTGACTCATACGAGCAGCAGAGGCGTCTGTCGTCTGTAACCTGACCCTGTCTGCTCCTTTATCCTTCGTGCTCTGCAGGAGTTCAACCTCATCGACAGGAAAGAGCTGGTCCCACTACAGGAGCTGATTGAAAAACTGACAACCAAGGATAGATAAGCAGCAGTGTCATCCTTATTTTATTGGTCTTCTACTAGTTTTTTGCACAGATACCCACCCCACCCTGGCTGTACGTATGCAGTATATACTATATTTCCATTTGGGGAAATGTTTTTAAAACAGGCCAGGAAGAAGGAAGGGTCTTGATAGGTTTAAGGCACCAGGACTAATGCTATCAGGGATAAAGTAAAACAATAAAAACAGAAAAACACTTAATTGAACAAACTACAGAATAACATAAGATAGAAGGTGGTTTTAGCTGTATGGAGAAGTCCCCAGTGTTCACCCATGGCTTACTTTTAGGATAGTATAGGCATATTAGTTTTCTATTAGACTGCACAGATGTTTTTGTTCCTTTTTTCCTTTCGTCCACTTGGATTTATGGCAACACGAGGCGTTTACGTGCTCTTCGATTATTTCCCACTTTTGCCCGCAGGGGGAGAAGACAGCGGAAGTGAAGTTGCTGTATCGTAACAGGAGGGTTTTGTTGGTGTTGATGGCAACAGATAAAGCTGCTAAAGCTTTTAGCCACTAGTTATTTTTTAATCCACAAATCTACACTGAAGGAGCCGGGTTACAGTTAGCTACTGCGGTCCACATCTGTATTAGCCCTCACATCTGTATCTCTATCTGTCAATACAGAAGAATCCTAAGTGCCTAGCATGGCTCGTAATCGCCCTATATCAACAGAACTGTAAGAAGATAAAAGGCCATATATATACATATATATATAAACATATATACACACACCACTGACACAGCATCAACATTTTTCCACCCCACCTTCCTCTTTAAGTTTCTGTGGCTCTGAATCTCCTCTGACATCTTTTTTTTTTTTTTTCTATTTGTACTTTATTTTCTCCGCAAAAACCATCTCGTCACCAAACCTCCTCATCATGTAGTTACAAAAGCCCCTTTGCCAACTTCCTGTTCCTGTGCAGGTAAAGATAAATGAATGTTTTTGAAGGACGTATAGATGAGGTTAGATGTCGTAGCAGGGACTGAGACATTACTTTAACTTTTAGAGATTTCTAGTAACATGTTCCTGGGTACTAGTTTTTCCTCCCCTCCCTGAGAAATCTTTGAGTAGAGACACGTTTTTAGGAACAAGGGTCTGCGAGGGATCTGAAACCTTAAGGTGGATTTTTAAGGGCAGTAAATAGAAGTGTGTTTAAAATTGGATTTTTTTTTTTCGAGACGTCCCTTGATCTCTCGTCGTCATGAAGCACTTTGAACGATTCTCCTGACCTCTGTCTCTCTCTCTCTCTCTCTTGCCTGAATGTTTTACTCTACATAGGCCGTGCTTTGTGAGAAGCTGTAACATCATGTGACCGATCGTACTTTGCTTTTCTCCCCTGAAATGAATGTTGAACTGCTTCAAACTTCCTCCGACATCGACTCTTAGGCACAAGTGAGATTTTTGAGATCTTTGGTTTGTTTTTGTTTTTTTTTTTAGTCGTCCGTCGCTGCGCTTTAAACAGCAAGATGCATGAGCCCCGCCCCCCCTCCTCCCCGTGAATCTCAAAGTGTAGTTTACTATGCAATAATTGACACTAAAAACACTAAAAAAAATACTAGTTACCAGCTCATTTATACTTTATATTATCCGATGTTCATCTTTTTTTCCTTTTGTAGCGCTTAAAATCTGGTGTAGGTTAAAAATGAAGAGTTACTGCTTCTCATTCAGGTTTGAAAAAGAAAGAAAAAGAAGCATTTTCTATCAGAGGTGAAATACTTGGCTGCACACGTGTAAATACTGAGGGTTAGACTTGACTTCAGAGTCATTGTCAGAGAGCATGGAGTGGTAGCTTTGGGTTCAAAGGATGCATCGAGTCTTTTTAGAGGCTGCCCCCCCCCGCCCTCCCTGCCCTGTTTGGATATTAAACTTTTGGTTTGTTTGAATCGTGGAGTCTCTGTTTCCACTTCCTTAGCTAAACTATTATGAATGTCACAGCTCATCAGAAACCTGAAGAAGATGTAATAAGGTGAAAAGTCGCTCATCCTGAAAGCATCTCATCTTTTTTTTTTTTTTTTTTTTTGGAAATGCCCGTCGCCTACAGTTCCTCCTCCTCGACTGTAATAAATAATTGATGAAATGTTTGTAAATATTGGCTTGGTATGGGGTTTTCAATGCTACTGAATTGATTTATGCTGTTTACAAGGCAAATAAAGGTGGTCTTGACTCTTGGGAGGATGTCTGTGTTTTATTAGTGACTGTATACCTGCTGTAAGGACTCAGCTCTCTGTTAAAGTCAACTTAAAGTTTTATATTTTACAGTGTATATGTATTCACTTCACAGCTGTAGTTACTGCAGTTCATGTACCCACGTTGTGTACTTTTACTTTGGACACTTGTATTTTTCTTTAATAATATAATTCATGAATTATCAGTGATGTTGGTGGTAAACTTAGTTCACTTCAGGTGGAGTAGATTTAGCCGTGTAAAGTGTAAACAAAGCACAAACACACCGGCTGCGCGCAGCTGAGGCGCCGCAGCTGCTTCCGGGTAGGGGCGGAGCCTCGGCTGCGTAACGCGACGTCCGTTGCCGCCAAAGTTTAAACAACAGGCGCGTTGTGCTGCAGCTGCTGCTGCACCGTCTCTCACCGGGAAAAGAGGGGAAATACGATTATTGATCCGGTCAACATGTCTTATACTCCGAAGAGACGCTGCCCGGACTCCATGAACGAGTCCATGAACGAGTCCCTGAACGCGTCCTTGAACGACTCCATGGAGAAAAGGATAAAGCGGATTTCAGTGGAGGGAAACATTGGTGAGTTCAGAGCTTGATGTTTTAGTTGGAAAAGCGAGTTGTCACATTTGAAATCAGCTTTACGCTTTTATTTCATGTGCTTGTCTGCAGGTGTTGTGTTTGCATGTCCGTGTGCTTCATCACAGATCGATTATCGATACATGTATGGACTTTAACTTTGCCGCCATTTGCCACAGCTGCTGCTGCCGCTTAAACTACCGATCAACCTTCATTATGTGATTATATCTGACTCTCCTGCACTTCTGTATGTCTCTGTGTGTGTGTCTTTAGCTGCAGGTAAATCCACCTTTGTGCGTTTTCTGGAGCAGGAGTGCTCGGACTGGGAGGTGGTGCCAGAGCCGATCGCCAGGTGGTGCAATGTCCAAACAAAAGGCAGTGACTTTGAGGTATTGTTGACATGACAGCAGAGATGATCACCACTGCAGTGAATGCAATGCTCAGAACAGAAGACGATGTGATAACGACTTTAATCAGCTTTTTAAAAAGGCCCAGGTCCAGTTTGAGTCCATGCACAGCTGATGTGATTGAGGGTAAATCTTCATTCTGCTCCTTCAGGGGAACATGATCCTCCTGCAGCCCAGTGGCCTCCACTCATTCAACACACAGCAGACAGAGCTCATGTGGAGATAACTGAGGGGAGAGAGTCTTCATCTGTATTTAGAGCGCAGCTGCCATCTGTCCACTTATATCTGCACTGGTCACTGTTAAACCAGCACCAGTAGCAGCAGCAGCAGCAGCAGCACACACCCCAGAGGGACAGATGGTGGGATGAACATGCCATCGTCAGGGCAAACATCCCACACAGCTGCAAGCCTATAGCCTCACCCTCTTGCCTTATTTATACACTGTATAAAACAGTGTATAGCTCTGGCAGTGAGCAGGACATCCAGGTGCTTGTAATATTTAACACCAGAGTTAATTACATTTGTAAATAAAGTAAAAGAGCAGCTTGGGTTTTGTTGTAGTTTGCTCTATATTAAGGATGAATATTCGTTTTTATGGTGTTAACAAACAAAAAAACAAAAAGCCAGCTGATTGAGTCCAGCTGGATCAGTGAGAATAGCATTATTCCAATGTGAAATGATGAAGGAGAAAGCAACAGTCTGGTTTTTGTCCCTAAAATGGTGCAAATGTCACCGTGCACTGTGCTGCACCACACTGTGTGGGACAGTGTAAAATGATAGGGGGGGTATTATCAGTCCAGTATGTAGGACTGTTCCTCCAACAAGGCTTCTGGCTGCCAGCACCTCTCTGAACTGTATGACTTCATCAGTCTGGTTCTGCGCCCTCTGCTGGTCAGTGAGTGACTGACTGTACAGATTGTACAGTGCAGAGTGGAAAAGGTGGCTTTGGAAAAGTTGCTGGAGAAATTGTTGGTCTTGGACGTTTTGATTCTTATAAGCTAAAGAGAAAACGGAGAGGATGGACAGTAGGTAGGAAGACAGCATGTCCAGAGCATTAAAGATGTCTATTATTAATATACAGGGTGTGTCAAGCAGCAGGGTCTTGAAAAACCTTGCAAAGGTTGTAGACATGAAGTCTAGTTGTAATATAATTAAAACAGTGGATCAAATATTAAATTAAAGATATTAAGTTAAAAGTATTGAGCTGTAACTCAGGTGTTTGTACTTGCCGCCGCAGGAGCTGTCGACGTCTCAGAGGAGCGGAGGGAACATCCTGCGGATGATGTACGAGAAGCCGGAGCGGTGGGCCTACACCTTCCAGAGCTACGCCTGCATCAGCAGGGTGCGGGCCCAGATCAGGTCGGCCAATGGGAAGCTGCGGGAGGCGGAGAACCCGGTGCAGTTCTTCGAACGCTCCATCTATAGCGACAGGTATCAGACATGAGTCAAAGACGATCTGATAAACATGAGACATTTTCAGTTAAATGAATGTTTACAGTGTAAGTGTCACTTTGCTGGTCATCATCTGACTGACTGACGTTTGGGATTAAAAAATTCTGATAACTGATCAATCGGCCGATTTTCCTCATGTTTACATGTTGAATGTTTACACATTCAACATCAGATAGCTTTGATTTAATGTGCAGCTCTGCAGTAAACTGTGGAAAATGTAAATGTAAATAAAAATCAGAGGAAAAAGGTCCAAAGTCTCGAATGAACAGTGACGCGCTGTGTTTTCCTGCAGTGTTTTGTGGATCAAACCTGTAGAAATGAGATAAAACCACAAACTGACATTATTTTACACAAACATTATTTTTCTTCTGGTGGATCAACCAGTGACAGGATGTCATCTCTACATGAAACCAGACAGTTTATAGTTCACCTGCAAAGTTTAAAGACACTTAACGACCTCCTGCGAATGTATAAACACTAAACCTCAATATAAAACACTGATATTGTTGTTCAGATCATAACCCCTGTCCTGACCTGTCCTGTCCTGTCCTGTCTTGACGTTGTCCCAGGTACATCTTCACAGCCAACCTGTATGAGAGCGAGTGCCTGAATGAGACTGAATGGTCCGTGTACCAGGACTGGCACGGCTGGCTACACAACCAGTTTGGCAAACACATTGAGCTGGATGGTATCATCTACCTGAGAGCTTCACCTGAGGTATTGTCCCAGCTGCTTCACACTTCTTTTGTTATTCTGCTGCATCTATTTGCAATAGAAACGATCCCTTCTTCTTCCCTTTTTTTTGTTTTAATATGAGGCCAGAGGGAAGAATTTACTTAATACAAGTGAGAAGGTGCTTTTAGAAAGATGCCATCATTTCCTTCCTTTTTCATTTGCGTAGAAATGTTTAGAGAGACTTCACATGAGAGGCCGGGAAGAGGAGCAGGAAATCCCTCTGGAGTATCTGGAGAAGCTCCACTTTAAACACGAGAGCTGGCTGCAACACAAGACCATGAAGTGAGCAAACACACACACACACACACACACACACACTCTCTTTATGTCATGCATGCTCCAGAAACTGAGCATTTTTGTGAGAACAACAGACACATCTGTGTCATAGACGAGTCACTGACCGACTCTGGCTCATCAGAAAAAGACTCCATTCATACAACAACCTGAGGGCAGCTCAGCCTCTGCAGCACTTTGATCCATGTGACCTGCTGCTGCTGTGTGAATGTGTGTCAGAGACAGCAACACACAAATAAAGAGGAAATAACATATACAAGGAGACAGACAGAGGACGATTGTCAGTCACTAACAGCGTGTCCCTCATGCGTCTGCTCCGGCCCCTTTAGGACAGAGTTCGAGTATCTCGGAGACGTCCCCGTCCTCACCATAGACGTGAATGAAAACTTTAAGGACGATGACACCAAGAGAGCCGACATGATGGAGAAGGTGAGTGACGGAGACACTTCGACTTCAAAGTATCACATTTTAATGCTGAAAAAATACTTGGCTCATCCGTCTGTTGGACAGGTGCATAGGATGTAGTGAACGTGCAGACTCCTGCACTCTGTTAGACATGCACCAAAAAAAAAGGGGGGGGGGGGGGTTTGGGGTTTGTCTGAATATGGCCAAAGTGCCGAAACATCGCAGCCATTACGAGTTTTTTGGTGTGAGTTTATTTTCTCTGCAGATATGTCAGGATTACACAGAGAAACAGCCTCATTTTATAAAAACGCTCTGACTGTAAAGCCGTTGTTTCCATAGTGACGCATCAGAAATAATAATCAAATCAAACATCAGGACTCTTACAGCAACAAACAGATCAGCCCAGTGAGTTTCTTCTGTTTCTACAACATGTCTCTGTTTTTGATGTTCAGGACAAAGTTTATCGACAGTTTTATTTCTGGTGAAGTTTTGGTGATGAAATGTGCATTTTGAAGATGTTTTGCATCTGAGTGTGTCTGATACCCACACACACACACACACACACACACACACACACACACACACACACACACACACAGACACACCTCTTTGGGTTTCACCTATGTTAACGAGGCCTGCAGAGCTGCTTGTGCAGCAGTTTCATCATGTTGATGGTAAAACACAGGAGCTGTGAGGTTTGATCCAGCTCCACTCGAGTCTTTGACTTTCTAACGACACACGTTAACAGCCTTCTGTTGTCGCTCTGTTTCAGGTCCGTGAGTTCTTGAGCACGTTGTAACGATGGAAAAACCACAGACGGCGTCCACACGAGGACAAAAAGTGGACGCAGTGTTAATTTTTAGAGAAATGAAATGACATTTAGTTTTTTTTACAGTCATTTTAAATGATTTGTTTTTAAACACTTTTACCTCTTTATCATTTTTATGTGTTTGTATATTTATCAACACTAATTTTTTTGTATGTACAGTGTCATCACTTTGTGACAATAAACTTGAAATGATGGAAGTTTTTCAGTCTCAAGTCAGTGAAACATTGAATGCAGTTGTGGAAGACAGTGTCCAGCTGAGGGCAGGACACAGCTCTGAGGCTGGGACCGTGTCCAGGAGGTGTCGCTGTTCTCCACAGCAGCGCTGCAGTTATTCCTGTCTCGCTTTACCTGGTATCTCCAATTGGATTGAAGGGGAAGTTCCCTGGAAAAGGTGCTTTAATTTCCACCTGTAGAGCCTCATGATGACAGAGAGCAGCTACATGAAGCGTTCAGAGTCTCTGATACGTGCTGAGGGTGAGTGACGTGTGTGAAAGCAGCTCTCTCTCTCTAACAAAAAGCCACGTTGTTGTTTAAAATGTTGAGTTTGAGGCTGAACTCCATAATAATCAGGTTTGTTTCCACGTTATTGTACGTGTTGAATTTCTATTGTGCTTCTTTTTTCAGATGCAAAGTGAAGAACAGAGAAACCGTTTGACAAGTCTCTCGTGTTTGGTGCACCACCCCCACCTCCCCACCCCCCCTGCACACACAGGAGCAACTTTCTGACCTCCACCCCCCTGGTGGCGTCACGCAGGAGGAGGGATGGCACTTTAAATATGGAAAAAGACACGCTGCGTCTCTCAGAGTCTCTCCACACACGCTGCCGGTGAGACACTGAAGTCAACCTCCACCTCCACTTCACGTTTAACTCCACCAGGATGTCAGCCCAGCTCGGCCCAGACCGGCCCAGCACGATATGAGGATTGTGTCTCGTGCGTTAGATTTGATTTGTAGAGTCGAGGAAATCGCTCCTCCAGCTGCAGGACTGACGGACTCACTGACTCACTGACTGACGGACTCCTGTTGATCCACTTAAGAAGCGCTACAGCCACCACCAGAAGACTCTCCAAACACCGAGAGCAACGTGAACGCAGCACGCCGGGGGGGTGGGAGAGACACCAGGCTGATCATCTGTCTCCAAAGGCGAAAACTTTGGCACCATGAGTTCCGACAAGAGCAAGTAAGTTTACGACGTCTCTCCTCTCTTTTCTTTTCTTTTCCACCTCGCGTGCCGTGTTGGAAACTTCACCTTGTGGCGCGCGGAGCGGAGCCACTTCCTGTCCAGGTGGGAAAGTGTGGGGCTGAGTTAGACGTCAGGTGAAAGTGGCTCACATCTGTGAAGTTGGACACATTTGGAGTTTTTACGCGTAACGTGTAATTTGAGCTGCGTCTGTGCGTAAATCTGCTCCATCATCATCTGGCTTCACTTCCTCTCTGCTCCACTGCGCTCTCTTTGTTTTAGTGAAACTCGTGCACTGTTGTTGTTGTTGTTGTTGTTGTTGTTGTTGTTTTGATGTTGTCGTCGTCGTCAGGCTTTAATCACGACAGGAAACACTTTCATTCATTTGTGCTGCACCTTTGCGGCTGGAAGCAGCTCCTGTCTGACGCTGCGGCCGTGAACGGACGCTAATCTGTTTTCCAAGAACCTGTCACCGTCAATTAGTGAGACGCAAGTAGCGCGCGAGCCAAGTGGTGCAGGCAGCTCGTGTCTCTGGCGCAACTTCATGAATAAGCCTTGTGTGTGCGTGCGTGTGTGTGTGCGTGGCTCGTTTCGCCTCGCGGGCCATGCGGTCTAGGCGCTTACACCCCCCTCCCCCCAAAATAAATATCCACAGGCAGCGCGTGCGTCCACGTTGCGCAATGACGCGGTTGCCAGATCTGCAAAAACTGGGAAATCTACGTGTCTGTGGTTTCTCATGAGTTAGTTATAGATATGTAAACTTCTGGACCCCCCCCACCCACCCACCCACCCTTGCATTACTGACTGGGTGGGGCTCAGTCATTCCAGTGTCCACCCCCACCCCACCTCTCCAAAACCAGTGAGTGAAACCACCTCTTTCAACAAACTCGAACATCTCTCTTGACTCCATTGTTCTTGAGGTTATGAAATCTGCTTTGCAACCAGGAAATATCACAGTGTTCTTCTTCTTCTGTTCCTGATGCTGCGGTGGAAATCTTGAATGCTGCTTTTGTGCTGCGCAGATTGATGCAACTGTGACTCAGCAGTCAGAGTCTCATCCATTCAGGTGGAGGGAGCAGTGAAAGTCCAGGTGTAGATACCTGAGCGACAGACAGACAGACAGGTTAATGACATGCAGAGTTCAGGTACATGGTGTCTGACACATGACACAGGTGTTCTCCTCCGCCCGTTTACTGGAGCACACTGGGAAATCATCAACCACTTCTGATGTTTGAACCTATAAACTGCTGGTTTTTCTTCACAGAAGTTTGTTCCAGCTTCTCAGAGATCTGGCAAACGCTCTCACTGTTTTCTTATCTTTTATTGATCGGGTGATGAAATGAGTCAAGTATCATGATAATAATAATAAAGTGATTCAGCGTCACCCCTGTAAATGACCTGTTGGACTTTCCTCCAGAGAGAGTTTCACAATAAGAGTCTTGACTTTTTCCACATGGACTAAAAAATGTTTTACAGCCACTTCCTGAGCCGTGTGGCTGTGGGGGGGGGCAACTTAAATCATCATCATCAGTCTTCTGGTTGTTGTGCTGGAGAGGGAGGGAGGGGGGCATCTACCCTCGTGGTGAACCTGGCTGACAGGGGTGGGGGGTGGGTGGGGGGGGTTGGTTGGGTGCGTCATTCTGTAAAGAGATGGGGATGATCCCTGATCCTGAGCAGCTGATCCTGGCTCCTCACGCACTGCCAGGTTTATCCAGTCTCATGAGGTCACCAAGAACCAGGAGCAGGAGCAGCGAGAAGTTCAGCAGCAGCAGGAGGTGGAGGAGGAGACGGGTGCAGCTGGGCGCTCTGACCCTCACCCAGCTCCTGAGCTTCTTGTATTGTTGATTAATAATCAGACAGAGGAAGTCGTGACAGGAAATGAAAGAAGATCAAGAAGATTTTCTGCGGCGATGCAGCATCTTATCTGCTGTCGTATAGATTCTGACTTTACTAAGCAGCGCCGAAGAGAAGCTCAGAGTTTGCTGCATCCTCCTTGATCTCTCTCTCTCTCTCCTTCTACACCCCCCCCCCTTCACAAACCAGTTTAATGTGAGGAGTGATTAATGTGGCACAATGGCTGAGCTCCAGCCACCAGTGAACCTGCAACATGAGCTTCCTCTTGCTCCTGTGTGGCCAACCAACAGCTTTCTGACGACCCCTCTCACTGTGATACACGACCTGCCTCCACACACACACACACACACACACACACACACACACACACACTCACACACACATGCACACACTCTTTTGGTATCTTGTAGTAGAGGCCAATGCCACAACACTGAGATCCTCCGGACCCATGTGCAGAGTTTTTTAAGAATGAACCTACGTGGCTCCACCTGTTTTTGTTTTAGATTTTGAATGTGTCTCCTCTCAGTGACACATGAGATAAAAGTAGAAAACATTTCCTGGGCCTCAAGGGAAAAAGATGGCACACACACACACACACACACACACACACACACACACACACACACCAGTGATATGCAAGCTAAATGACAGCGTTGACCCTTGTCACGGTGCCGTGTGGGAACTTGACCTCTCCTGCTCTGTTTCTTTTTTTTTCATCAGCAACAATGAGTAACAAAAGGAGGGTACACAGGCTAATCACTGTATTACTATTACTTGAAAACTTGGCTCTAGGCCCGGCCACCCCGGGCTCCTCCTCCCTCTCCTCCTCCTCACTCATCTGATCTTGAATCTGTCCACTCAACATTATGTCCACTATCTGCGTTCTGTACCTCTGTCTCCCTCGAGGCCAGATAGATACCGTGTCCACTGGGGAGACAGAGATGAGCTCGGTGCTCGGAGCACAGAGCTGGAGGAACAAGTTGTATCCTTCCTGACTTTGTTTGTTTACTCTTGCGTCCCGCCGCTGCTCCCATCCCATCTCCTCGTTTCTCTCGGCGGCCTGCGTCGTCAGTCCTCAGTCAGCGATTTTCAGTAGCGAATGGAAACTGTCCAGATGTTTATTGACATTCTTGATATGCACCCCCCCCCAAAAAAAAAAAATCAAATATTTACGTTTTGCAGTTTCCCCAGAACTGTTCTCATGGAGCTGCTCGGTCAGATTGGCAGATGACAGATGATGAGCCCCCTAATTTGATACTGACACGCTTATGTTGTCTCGGACCGGCCTGAGGGAGTGGATTAACTCTTTAATCTCTGTGTGTGTGTGTGTGATGAAGCCTCAGAAGAAATGAGTCTATAAAAACATGTTGTGCAGTAGAACAGCAGCCTCAGTTGTTGGGGCATTGTTTCCTCTGCACCTGCTCTTGACTCACCTGTGGGGTTTCCACTGCTCCTATTGTGGCATGAACCAGCTCTCACGTCCTGGATCTTGGTCCACATACTGCAGGACTGGAGGAGTCACATTCCTCCAAACTTTCCAGGAAGGTTGAAGCTTCCTGATCAAAGGAAACTTCCTGGGCAAAGAAGATGGGACGACCTTTGATGAGACCTAGGAGTGAACATGAGGCTCTGTGTGTGTGTGTGTGTGTGTGTGTGTGTGTGTGAGTGTGAGAGAGAGAGAGAGAGAGATCCAGAAGGCCCGGTTTGGCCACCATTCATAACAATGCAGCTTTATCTTATAAGTGTGTGTAACGTGTGTTGTGTCCGTCTGCTGCAGTGAGACGTGTGTTGTGCTGCTGAGCAGGAAACACTGTCAGGATTATGTTTCACATGAACCCAGATTTTGGTTTTAATCCATCTGAATATTTTTGCGTCATTTGTTCAGTTCTTTGTTCAAAGTGTAAGTTTCTGAAACTGTTCATTAATAAATGTGTGGTGAAAAGCGAGAGCCATGGCGTCCTGTCCTGTGTGATGACACTTGTTTATGTCTGTTTTTGTTTCCTTGTAGGATGGAGGACGAGGCGGTGCTGGACCGAGGAGCGGCCTTTGTCAAACACGTCTGTGACGAGGAGGAAGTGGAAGGTAACGTTTCTGTATCTGATGGAGACACTGTGAACTTTAACCTCTCCCTCCTCTTCCTCCTCTTCCTCCTCCTCCTCCTCCTCCTTTTTAATGTCAGTATGTCCCTCTGTGGTACATCAGCATCAGATTAGACAGGATGAGTAATATCCAGTTTATCCAAACACTTCAGAGCAGGAAGATGTTTCCCTCAAGTGTTGTAATCTTGTCCAGCACCGAAGCCACAGAAGAATTCACAACGAGACGCCCACATGGATTTAAGTGACACATTCACATAGTTCACAATTGAACTCTTAAGAGTGCAAACAAAAGAGGGAGCACGTCATAGTTTTTGGCTTCGTGTCAACTCGTGTGCATGCACTCACAGCTATAAGACTCGCATGGGAATGTGTGTGTGTGTGAGTGTGAGCACTTCAGGTGATCGTCAGGTTCTGTGAAGAAGCAGGAGAGTGAAAGGTGGCATTAAAACACCACATGGCAGGTTTAGTTTATGGAAAAGTACTTGCTGCAATGCAAACTTGTCAGTCAATCACAGTGTTTGTAAGAGCCCCCACTGCCGCCCTCCACCCCCTCCTCCCCTTTATGTCTCTAATTGCTTCCTGGAGAAATTAAATCATCATTTCCTGTACGAGCTGCAGCAGCGTGGTCGTTGGCATCTGTTTAATTCTTCTCTGTGACTGACAACTCACTGTATCTCTTCCTGATTTGCGAAATAAGCAGCAAATTGTCTAAATAATCGGTTTCATCATCAGCATGAGGCGCAGAAGAATAGTCCAAGTCTCGCTTTTGATACTTGAGCCAAACCAGTCAGACCAGTCCTTCTCAATGGTTTTGATTGACAGATTAACCGGCACTGAGGATTAATGTGATTTCCTTCTCGCTCTGGGTGTAATCTGACCTGAGTGTGTGTGTGTGTTTTGTAATTTTCTTTTTTTTCTTCCTCTATTGTGTTGTGGCAGGTCACCACACTGTGTACATTGGCGTGCATGTTCCCAAGAGCTACCACCGCCGGAGACGCCACAGACGCAAGTCCAGCCACAAGGAGAAGCGTGAGAGAGCCGAGCACAGCACCGAGGGGTACAAGTCGGACGGGGAGACGGCGGATGAGTCGACGGCGAACGTCCTCAAACCTCTGAGTGAGTTCTGGTCTTGAGTTAAAACAGTGCAGGGAGGAGAGCTGCATGAGTAAAAGGGATGAAATAAAATCTCTCCAGCTGGGTGACGTCCAGCAGCCGGTGCTCACCGGCAAATCACAGGATATCAGTGCTTCTGCAGTTAAGTCATTCACACTGAGCGGGAAAGGCCTGGGTGGGGCGGCGGCGGCAGCGGTGGCCAAGAGAGGAGGTGGGGGTGTGGGTGGGGTGTGGGGGGCTGGGAACATGTTGAATACTAATCTGAAAATGACACAGGATTGGCTTAGAGTCTATAAAGTCAATACAAGGAGGGGTGTTACCTGTCGCCGTGGCGATTAACACGATACTGTGTGGGATTTGTGAAACAGGATTCACAGAGGATTTAAAAAAAAAAAACAGACCGAGAAGAACAGGAAGAAAGAAAAGAACAACGATTAGAAAACCACATGATCACATGATGAAATCAGAATAAAATAAAAGTAGATCCACAAAATGCACATTAAGGTGGGTGTCAGCCGGAGGAGGCTTCGTCCTGCAGACCACACCAGATGTGTCTGAAGAGTCACGGAGGAGCCAGTAATCCCACAATCCTTTTCTGGAGCTGGAGGAATTGTTATTAATATTGTTCTTCCAGAAGAGAGACAGAGGTCAGTTTGGACCCATGTGTCTCCTCCAGAGACGTTTTAATGGTTTCCCACCTTCAGCGAGGCGAGTTTTTCACCTGTGTGTGGGTGTGTGGGTGTGTGTGTGTGTGGGGGGGGGGGTCTTTAAGCCTCCGCTCCGTCACAAAGCTACAAGACGTACAATTATCACAACACTGGAATTCACCACTTGAAATAGTCCCAGACTGGAAACCAGCACAATAGGGAGGATATGTATCCAGCACCAGTGGAGGTAGCTATTACTGTATCACAGAGAGAGAGCGGTGGGGTGGGTGGGGGGGGGGGTTTACCTCCCACCTCATGAGGGCGTGTTGGAGCAGAGCCACAAATCCTGAGGTGTCGCCAAACTGGTGATAATCATCCTTCGTTTAAATAAAGCTTGAATGAACACCACAAACAACAGAAGAAGAAGAAGAAGAAGGAGGAATTTTCCACTCAGGGTTATCATTTCATAAACGGTGCATGTTTGAGCCACATGTGGAGGTTTGTGCATTTCAAAAAGCAGTGAAGGAGTTGAGTTTGATTCACAGCAGCTGTCAGTCTGAGATTTGTTGTTTGTCTCTAAACCACAACCAGCAGCGAAGGTTACTCCTTTCTTTTCCTCTGTATGAATACAAACCTCCCCCAGCACCTTCTCTGACTTCAACTCAACACTCCTGATGTTTGTGGCAAGAGACAATTGGGAGGGGAAAACAAACCAAAACAAAAACAGTAAGGCTTTTGGGAGTTGAGGAATCCAGAGTGGACGGAGGAGACGTCGTGGTGCGGATCAGTGAGGAATCTGCATCTGACGGTCCAGTCTCATCTTTATACCTAGCAGCTGTTGCAGCCTGGTTTAGTCAGTCAGGACCTCAGTGATTCAAGATGTTTTCTAAAGATGCACAGGTCACACACAGGTCATAAAGGTCACGTAGGAAGGACACCTGCACCTTTTGTTTTCATCGCAGCAGAATCACGGTCGGACAGCAGACAGGCCGTCGACTGCTAATCCCCTCGCTCTGCTGCCGCTGCCTCCTCCTCCTCTGACGCTCTAATCCTCCTTTGTTACTCCTCAGGCTCAGGCGTGAACCAGCCCAGGTGCTTAGTCATTCAACGATGTCATGATACTATAGGAGTTTTGCTCACATTAATCTGTGTCTGCATGTCGTGTGGGGCCTTTGTGATTATCACATGACTCATGCAGAGTTGGTCACAGGGCCACAGCGTGAGCGTAAACACTCAGACTAAAAACAAAACTGCACCACACTCATTTTCTTTTCTCTTATTACTTGTGTTTGTTCTGCAGCTTCAGATCTGTTCCTGGGGAACTGATAGATTTATCTATAAATACTGATTAGGTCGTGCGTTGGCTGATGTGATAAGAGTTTTACAACATGTATAGAGTTCAAACTGTTCCTGTCGGCATCACTGAAGTCTTGAATTCATGCCCTTTATTTACCCTGTAGCATTTTGTCTGTGTGTGTGTGTGTGTTTGTCCGTGTGCGTGTGTGTGTGGGTGTAAATGCTAACACATTCAGTGGTTGTTGATGCGTACAGTCGATGTCAGACTGTCGATGGGACAGAGGTGGAACCAAACACAGAAGCAGTGGTGAAGCTGAACTCTGTGGTTTGGTTCGCTTTGGTTTCACTCCCTAAAAACACACACATACACACACACACACACACACACATTTTCAAACAAACACACACAGAGTGTCTCCTGCTTGTTTCTCATCCTGCTGCTGTATCTCTGCTGAAGATCTGAGCTGTAAACAGTCCTTTAAGGTTGAATGCGAGGGCAGAGCCGTCTGTTGGGATAAACACTTTGCTCCCTTTGCACCACTATAGATTTCCATACCCCCCCCCCCTTTTTTTTTTTTAATGTGTACAAGGACTCGGTGTCTCCTGTTTTGTTTGTTTGCATTGAACTCCTGCACCGTCTGCTGCTGCTGCTTCCACCAGAAGCTCCATATGAATAATTGAAGAGCATCAGGGATGAGGAGGAGGCGGGGGGTGTTGTATGGATCTGCAGGTTTGAGGTTCCTAAACGCACCGTGTGTGAAGATGTTGTAGTGTACATACAGTGTGAGATGTTGATGTGTGGGTAGAATGACATGCACCAACTCAAAACACACACACACACACGGAGTGCCCTCCACTTGTTTTCCGCTGTTTTGCCCTCCATCCAAATCTCCATAATCCTGTTGATTCTAACAAAAACCCCCGCGGAGCTGTCCACTTAAAAGTTGTGTGTAACCACAACAAAAGCCTGGTTTTCATTGATAACACACAGTCGGGAGGCTTAAGAGGTGAGCGCTGTTGTGTGGTACACCGCGTGGCGTCATAGACTTGTTGCATTAAAAGTCAAGTTCAGGTCCTGTGGGAACCAGGAAAGGAGATCTTTGGTGTTTTCTGTTTTGTAACCGCCGCCGTCATCGCCGTCGTCGTGGCTGGATGTTGATACACAGCACGAGGAGACACTCAGTGGTCCGTGTCCTGGAGCTGTCAGAGTTTTGCGTGACATTGATCTTGACCTTCATGTAGCTTAACAGTTGTTAGATTTTCTCACCGCGGTGGAACAGCTCCCACTGTACTATTTTAAAAACAAGCATCCTGAGTTAAGCTTGGGCGCCCTGTTTCAGGATTAAAAGGTGACACACTCTGCAGTAGGCTGCAGTACATCAAGAGAAAGCTGCATCCAAAGTTGCACAACTTTCTCAGAACCATTAGGGTTGAAAACCTTCTGTAAGCTACTGAATATAAAACACAGCAGCTCCTCTTTGTTGTTGTATAACGTGGCCTCTTGGAGTCATGGATTCCTCCTTTATCTGTGTGATCTGTGAACAGGAAGAGGAAGATGCTTACTTCACCTCTTTGCTTGTTCGATGTTCACAGGTCAGTTTGCTGACACGATCTTTGGCACTCGTTCCCTAGAAGGAAGCAGAAACTTATATACCGAGAGAAATAGTTCTTCCTCGTGCATGCGAGTCGTTAGCCGAGAGCGTGACCCCCAGACTCTCTGAGAGAGGTTTCTTCAGCTCAGGAGGAAGGTTGAAATACCTCGATTAGACCTGACCTGAAAGACCATATGGTATAAAACGTGTATCCTTAGGTATAGATTTCGAGGGGAGAACTTCAGATTTGGCAGGTCCGCTTCAGTCTGTCAGTTTACGTCACTGTTTGTCCAAAACACTTGTTGATTTGCAGACTAATGACTCGGGTTATGCAACGAGCCTGTGGTTATTTAGAAGACCTCTGTTTGTTTTTTTCCTGAGAAGTTAATTGCTGCTGACTTTACTGTCTGTCGAGGCCATAAAACCAGTTGTTTCAGCTGTGACATGGAAGTGTCAGAGGATCTGTGTTGCATGAAACAACAAAAACTTCATGTAGCATGTGAAATATTGTCAGTGGGCGATTTGCTTCACCTGACTTCATGAACAAGTTGTTTATATAAGATCTGCTCTGTTTGTTGCTCCAGGTAAAGTCCTGCACACTCCCATGCAGTAGAAGGGAGTTACGTTGTTGTTTATCATCAGGTCTTATCAGCTCTGGTGCACGAGTTAAACCTGAGCTTTGGTTTAAAACTCAGAATATGACAGAAAACCAGCCCCTAACTTTTCCTCTTTTTTTTCCTCTCCTCCTCACAGTTTCTCCAGCTGAGAGGATCAAGTTCATCCTCGGCGAGGAGGACGATGGCCCCCCGCCCCCTCAGCTCTTCACCGAGCTGGATGAGCTTCTGTGTGTGGACGGGCAGGAGATGGAGTGGAAGGAGACGGCCAGGTGAGCTCCCTGAGTCAGAGGTCTTTTTTTTTTTTTTGCAGTGCAATCCATGCAGGCCCCCCACCCTCCCCTACCTCCGCTACTCCCATCCCCACCCTGCCTCTTACATCACCAGCCATGGGGAGTGTAGTCAAGAGTTTCCTGCGGAACATGGCCTGCTATGAATAATCACGTTCTGTGTGTGTGTGTGTGTGTAAGGAAATAGGCCGTCGTCCAGCGAACTGCCCGTCAGCTCTTATCAGGCTGAGATCAGTGGTACCTGCTCTGTGAGAGCAGGAAGAGGCCGAAACTCCCACATGGTCACAACCAAGGACTTAATGCTGCAGTTGGCTCTCCAGCATGTGAAGCAGTGCACATCTATTAAAGTGATGTGTTTGCACTTGCTTGTGATAGAGGAAGCACATCTACATGAGCTCAAGTCTGTCTTTTAAAGGGAGGGTAAATGGACTCCTCCAGGTCGACAGCGTCTCCTCTCCCTGTTCGATGTCTGGTCACAGGCGTGTGGAGCTCAGCCAGAGGGGACACTCTATCCCCAGAGGAAACCCCATCCTCAGGCCTCAGGAGAAAGGCTCTTTGTAGCCGTGACATGTGAGGCATTATTGTTATTAAAGAGAATCCTTGTCCTGAGTCTTCAGCCTCGAGACTCAACCGTCCACAAAGTCTCAGGTCTCTGTGATCTGAGACTGGTGCAGGCCTGCTGCTGACATTGCAGTGTCTTTTTTCTAAAGTTTAGAGATTTGTTTTTCATTTCCACGCTCCTCTGCAGCCCGTACTCCGTCCCAGTGAACAGTGACCGAGTCACAACACCCCGGGTTTGTTTTAGTAAAGAAAGCAGAACCCATCTTGTCTCCTTTTTGTCCGCAGCCTGTATTTTGTTCCTTAACTTTTTTTTTTTTTTTTTGAAGCCATTGTTCTGAGCACGTATTTATATTCTGCAGTGACCTTTCAGGAGCCTGGGAAGGGAAAAAAAAAAAAAGATGATACACACTCTGGTATCTGGGCTTTGTTTTTACGGTGACACCACATTTGTTTGGCAGTGAACGCATCACAACACTGTCCCTCTGTCTGTCTTTTTGTCCTCCTCCTCCTGTCCTGCTCCAGATGGATCAAGTTTGAGGAGAAGGTGGAGAAGGGCGGTGAGCGCTGGAGTAAACCTCACGTGGCCACACTGTCCCTGCACAGCCTGATGGAGCTGAAGACGTGCATCGAGAAGGGCACCATCATGTTGGACCTGGAGGCCGCCACACTGCCGCAGGTGGTCGGTGAGTATGCGTTCTTCTTCTTCTTCACCTCAAACACCCAGAGCAGCTGCATGCTGAGCCTGATGAGGAATAACTCTATGTCCATCTGTCCGACAGAGATGATCACCGACAGCCAGATTGAAAACGGTCAGCTGAAGGCCGACCTGAAGGAGAAGGTCGTGTACACGTTGCTACGGAAACATCGCCACCAGACCAAGAAGTCCAACCTGCGCTCTCTGGCAGACATCGGCAAGAGCGTTTCCAGCGCCAGTCGTCTGTTTTCCAACCAGGAGAACGGTAAAGAAAAGCTTTTTTATTTCTCTGAATCTCTTCACTTCTCACTTTCACTCACTTCCAACTTGATCACTAACAACTGCTGGTAATTTTCTTTCCTGATTCATCCACTCACTTCTTTTCCCTCCTTGTCTTTTCTCTACTTCCTTTTCCTTTTCCTTCTCTTTGGGTGTCTGCTGCCTCTCATTTCCTGCCTCTTCGGGGGGCGGGGGGTTTATAGTACGAAGCCCCCAAGAGCATCCTGTGCCTTGTTTAACCCCACAAGACGTAGAGGAGCAGTGCGAGGTCACGAGGAGCTCCAGCATGGGATACCTCTGTAAGTGAGGTCGCAGCAGCAGCAGCAGCAGCAGCATGCCTCTGCCTGCTCTTGAATGCAGCCTCTTTAAGCAACGCCCCCTCTTCACATATGGAAATCACCATGTTTGAGTCGAGCCAACAAAAAAGTCAAACAGCTGGATTTGTGTTTATTCAGCGTTGAGTGTACAAACGCACAAAGAGAGAAAAGCTTCACTCAATAACTCCCGATGTGTTTTTACATAAATATTTATTTGGCAACACAAACTGAAAGGCTGCAGACTCACATGGATTTCCAAAGTTTGCATTCTCACACTAGTTAGCCGAGCAGGCTGCCTCTGATTACACGAACATCTGGCGTTTAGTCCTAAAGCTTTAGCCTCATCACATTTAGCTCAGGCCCTGATGTTTCTCTCTGTCTGTCTGTTCTTCTTCTTCTTCTTCTTCTCATTTTAATGTCTCCAGTCTTTCCCGCACCTCTAACAACACTGTCTCTCTCCTCGGTGCAGGCAGCCCCACCACGACCCATCGAAACCTCACCTCCAACAGCCTGAGCGACTTCTCCGACAAACCAGAGAAGGATCAGGTAATACATCTGTGTGTGTGTGTCCTTTCTTATATCAGTGCACAGGGATAACTGAGGCCCATCCATTCACAAAGCAGCACTATGCAGCCAGCGTCATGTGTCGGGCTGTGTGTGTGTGTGTGCATGAGCTTGTGAGCCTCACACACACTAGTAGATAAGACCCCTGGCTCCCTCTCTGCTCTGAAACAAAAGCTCACTGTCTCCCGTCTTTGTCGTGTGAGTTTCTTTCACAGGCACATGCAGTTTCCCTCCCTCTCCCTCTGTGTCCTGAGTCATGGATGAGGAAGTTCGCTGTGTGTTGTACAGATGCTCGTCACACACAGATGAAAGATCACGAGCAGTTAAAGTGTAACCACCAGTATTAACAGTTAATGAAACGGTACATTAGTCAAAGTGGTCTCGGCCTTTGACATCACACCAAGGCCTCGGTTAATCATCACTGAGGTCTTTTGCAACTTTTTTTTTTTTTTTTTCTGCTCCAAAATCAGTCAATCACTGACACTCGCTCTCACAACTGTGGTAAAGTTTGTCTGTTAGGTGGCATAAAGTCAAGCTGCTGCTGCTGCTGAGCAAATAATAGCAGGAAAGGGCAGGCACTACCTGCTCTTATGTGCTCAGAGTACAAACAAAATGTCAGACTTGGTCGTTCTTTAAGATCTCGTCTGTCAACCAATTTCCCCGTGCTCGTGACAGAGAGAGGAAGCAGAGGAAGTTTTCTCTGCTGCTTAAATCTAAATTCAATCTTAAACACTTGGCCTGTCACATCTTCATTCACTGCCTCTTTGCCCTCTTGTTTTTTTGTTTTTTTTTTTGTCCCAAACAGCTGAAGAATAAGTTCATGAAGAAACTGCCGCGTGATGCCGAGGCGTCCAACGTGCTGGTCGGGGAGGTCGACTTCCTGGAAACTCCCTTCGTGGCATTTGTTCGTCTGCAGCAGGCCGTCATGTTGGGTGCTCTGACCGAGGTCCCCGTGCCCACGAGGTACAACACACACACACATAATGGCATCGGCAGATTGTAGAAGAGCTGCCGTCACTCATTGATATCATGAGCATCTTATTTTGTTGCGCTCAGGTTCCTCTTTGTGCTGCTCGGCCCCAAAGGCAAAGCAAAGTCCTATCATGAGATCGGAAGAGCCATCGCCACTCTGATGTCAGATGAGGTGGGTCATTATGACACTAATTTCATATTTAGTTGTTTTATTCTTCTCTGTTTTTAGCATTCACTGTTGAGTCTGAGAGCCGGTTATATTGGGTTAGTGTAATTGTAAGTTACCTGGGATAATGGGCATCTTGACATTTATTTTATTTGATAACAAGATGGTTGAAGAGGGACGATGCTCTGTGAATCAATAAACTGCATTATCATCTGGAAAAAAAAAAAAAATGCTCTAATGTAATAACTAACAACTGGTCCCGTTTGAGCCAAGTGTTACAAAGTGCTTTCACATAAAAGCACAAAAACACACAAGTGAGTAACAACATGAGGAACAACAGAAAGATGTGAGATGATCGGAGCGATTAAAGCAGAGAGAAGTGCAGCTGTGCCTCATGGGAATGTCATTAGTGTGGACGTGTCTTTAGCTTTTGTAGTTTTGATAAAATCACATGTGGCAAAGTCAAGATTTCTCCACAGACTCATCCTCTGAGGAGATTTAACAGGAATCCGTAAAGAAAAGCTGTTTGTAATATTGACATATGAGACGTTAACATCTCATGAGGGTCATTTGTCAGACTCACTGATCTAAGAGGTCTCTCCACCTCCACCTCCTCCACCACTTGACCTGCTGCCAGGTCTCAGCTCTGTGGATATTTCTGTATTAATCATCGCAGCAGTTGGTGGTGAGTTAACCAGCTCACAGCTTTATCTGCTAAGCCGTGGGCTGAAGTTGTGGTCGACACATTTTTTGTTTTGGTGTCAACACGGTGAATCCTGCCACAGAAACACGGCCAGGCTTTTTTTTTCTTCATTTAAACCTCTGTACTATAGATGTATTGTAACATCCTGAGCTCTGTGTGTGTGTGTGTGTGTGTGTGTGTCTTCACTTCTCGTCCGTCTTGTCAGGAATGTTAACAAGCAGTTCGTAATGTCTCTTTACCCTGAGAGCACCTGGCGCACAAATTCCCACAGGCCTCGCTGTGTCTCATGTGTCAACACGGCAGGATAGGAAGTGTTTTTCCAGGATTTCCTCAAGTTAAACTTTACCCCCTCTCCTCCCCCCTCCTCTCCTGTCCCGCGACTGTTGTGACACAGGTTAACAGATGTTTGTGTTTTTGAATAATCGCCCCCCCCCCCCAAACAAACTGTCCAGCAGGGCTTTAGCTGCATGTCCTACTGGTCCTGACACACACACACACACGATGACATATTATTTATGAACATTGTGAAAGAAATGTGCTGCACTCAGAGTCCCAGTTTTTTTTCCTCCAAAGCTCATATTATTGATTGGCTGATTACTAATCAGTGGTGTGTGTGTGTGTTTATTGGCAGGTGTTCCATGATATCGCCTACAAAGCTAAAGACAGGCAGGACCTGCTGGCTGGTATCGAGGAGTTCCTGGACGAGGTCATCGTCCTTCCCCCCGGCGAGTGGGACCCTGACATCAGGATAGAGCCGCCCAAGTCTCTGCCGTCGTCGGACAAGAGGTCTGATGATGTGATCGTTGTTAACCTGTCACAGATCGATCCAGTGTTGGTGGATGATGTCAGTGCAGAAACTCCTGTTTGGCTTTTTAGTGACGATGCAGATGCTAAAGTTGCATCAGAGTTTATTTGTGAACATAAGTAAATATTGGCCGAAGCTGCTGGTAACTCCAGACGCAGTCACACTGTGGCCATATCAGTGATTTATATGCAATTCAAATGATCACTGATAAGGTGATTGTGTCAATTGTTTTCTCAAAAGTTATAACATTTCTGAAGCCAGTGTCTGGATTTAAACACAAAGACTGAGTATAGTCACTGGACCCGTGTCTCTAAGCAGCACAACGCTCAACACAGCACACTGAAGTGGATCCATTCTGCTGCTAAAGCCTCATTTCAAGCGACAAATTATGTAAATGTTTATGTTTTATATATTTGCATAAAGAATATGAGACTTTGTTGATATTCAAAGGAGACAGAAGTCGTACTGACACGTTTTCTCACTGATTCTGTGTGTTTGTTGCATGTGACATTTGTTTGTCTGTTTTTTAAAGGAAGAACATGTATGCTGGGGTGGAGACGCCTCAGATGAACGGAGATGCTCCTCATGATGCGGGACATGGAGGAGGAGGAGGTCACGAGGTCGGCGAGGAGCTGCAGCGCACCAGAAGGTAATCAATCACGAATCTTTGCCTAATTTGAAATTAAAGGAGAAATCAGTGGATTTGATATAAAAACAAAATGTCAGACCTTTATTGATTCAGAATTACTGCTGTGACCCTCATACTAGTAAATGTGTTGTGTAAACCAGTGTATCCTTCCTGATTGTGTGTGATTGTTGGCATTATGCACCGCTGAGTAGAAATAATGGCCCCCTGTAGGTCTCTGATGAGGAAACGTTCCACACATGAAGAACAATGAAAACAATCCACGACTGGGTCACCGTTTGTTTTCCTATCTCAGAACAAGTTTTACTTTCATGGGACTCTTTGCCAAAATAATCCTAATCTTGCCACCGTGTGTAAACAAATCTGTGATATCATAAACCAATGCTGCATCTGCTGATCGGAGCCGTTGTGTCTCTTTCAGGTTCTGCGGAGGTCTCATCCTGGACATCAAGAGGAAGCTGCCGTTTTTTGCCAGCGACTTCTACGACGCGTTGCACATCCAGTCCCTGTCGGCCATCTTGTTCATCTACCTGGGCACAGTCACAAATGCGATCACATTTGGAGGCCTGCTGGGAGATGCAACAGAGAACATGCAGGTAAACCCCTCACTCCTCACCTCGTCGAACGTGTTTTGCAAACGTGTGACTGAGCTTTTTATTTTGGTCGCACACGGTGGGAAAGTAACAAGATTGACAAGCCGATAAAAACGGCTGAATTGACCTCCCATGCAAATAAGTTTGCATGACTAACTGCATCTGGGTACGACACAGGTGGAGGTGGCACAACGTCGGCCTCTTCCTCTCCCTCTCTGAATATTCATGCACCATCAGCACTCAAGTAACAAACTTACAAGCAAGACAAGGAGTTGACTTCAGATGATAAATAAGCCCTAATGCTAATGTGGAGCTCAAAGGCTCATACTGCATCCATCTGTTGTACCTGCTGTTGCTGATGCAGGATATGGAGGAGCTGTACAATTGTGTTATGATGGCATGCACTGCTTGATCCGTGTGTGAGACTGTGCAGTAACTGAGACACCTGCTGTAGAATCTCCCCTGGCAAAGAGCTGCAGCCCTGCAGAGCGCCGGCCTCAGGGATTTACCCAGGCTCTAAATAACCACAGATCCAGATTACTCAGCCACTGCAGCTCTGTCATGACCACTCCACTCCACTCTGCTCCTCCCCACCCTGTCACACCACCCCCCTCCACCCCCGCAATCGAGTGCAACTCCTCAATCCCGCATCACTCCCCCTGCTTTGAGAATAGCCGAGGGAATCCCTGCCGTCACCTCACCTCTCCTCTCCCTCTGCACCGTTGTTCACAATCACTCATTTATCTCTGTAAAGCAGGCCAGTAAAATACTTGACTGATTAGACTGGAATTTAAACAGGGGTTTCCTGATGAACCAGACCAGCAGGTGTGTGTGTGTGTGTGTGATGTATGTGTGTGTGTGTGAAGAGAAAATAGTCTCCTGCCATGTAAGCATAATTATATAAAGGCTCAAAAGGAGCAGTGGGGGAACGAAGTTGAACATTTTGCTTCAGGCTGAATATTTTTTCAAATCTGAACATGCACCAAGAGCTTCATGTCTGTGCTGTGTGTGTGTGTGTGTGTGTGTGTTGCAGGGAGTGTTGGAGAGTTTCCTGGGCACAGCGCTGACAGGAGCAGTCTTCTGTCTGCTGGCCGGTCAGCCCCTGACCATCCTCAGCAGCACAGGCCCCGTGCTCGTCTTCGAAAGGCTCCTCTTCAGCTTCAGCAAGTGAGTCGAGTCACCAGCCGAACAAAGTCCAGTCAATCCTTTTTTTTTTTTTTTTTTTTTTAAGAATGGCAAAGTATTAGTGCAAGGGTGAACCAAAGTTCAGAATCAGCCACAGTCGCCCGGGAGATATTTATAGATCGTAAACACACACACACACACAACTCCCTGCATCAGGCCTCTGGGGGAAAAAGTGACAGAGATTCGATCTAACTATAAAAACATAATGAAAACAAATGGATAATTCCCATTTTACAACCGTGCAACAAGGTTTGGACAAAATCTCACGGTAACTATTCTCTGCAGGCTCCAGCTGACTGTCTTCTCTCTCTCTGCACAGTTCAATCACTTAATTTGTTTCTTTTTTCATAGAGTTTCTACCTCAGCTTCATTGGACTTGTGCAATGGCAGTTGAGATATTCTGAATCTGAACTTGGCACCAAACTAGACAAAGAAGAACGTGCAGTAAAGTGCATTAACGTTCATTTAAACAAAAGTTAAAAAAAAACCTTTAAATACATACTGTGGATCACTCCATATTTGTGCAGGGTGGGGTTAGAGGTGTCGACTTTTCCCTCCCCCCTCCACTGTACCACCCCTCCCCTCTCCCCCAGAGCGTCTTCTAGCATTACCCAAACAAACACCATGCTGATTATGTTCCGTTATTAATAATTCACTCTCATTTAATTTTACACTGTGAGCGAAGAATGTCGCCGAGCCCGTGTGTCCTCCAAATGTTTCCATGCCTCAAGTCTGCGGTGGCGGCGACGGCTGCTGAGTCAGACAGTGGCAGCTGCTAGTTTGTCTTCAGCTGTTGAATATGCACATAACACGGGTGGATGCTTTTCTATATGGTGAAAAGGCTGCTTACAAGATTGTTTTATTTTGAAAGGCTGCAGAGGGTTAAAAGGGTATAAAGGGTATAAAATATTAAAGTCAACTCCCTCTCTCCTTCTCCTCAGAGACAACGACTTCGACTACCTTGAGTTCCGGCTGTGGATCGGCCTGTGGTCGGGGATCTTCTGTCTGGTGCTGGTCGCCACGGACGCCAGCTTCCTGGTGCAGTACTTCACGCGTTTCACCGAGGAAGGCTTCTCCGCCCTCATCAGCTTCATCTTCATCTACGACGCGTTCAAGAAGATGATAAAGCTCGCACACCACAACCCCATCAACGCCGGGTTCGACCCCAACCTGGTCACTCAATACAGCTGCCAATGCCTGCCTGGTATGATGATGATGATGTATTATGATAAGATGGATCACAGTAGTAAGGTCACTCTCCAGTAGCATGGACACCAGAGCTCAGTTGTCTTGAACCGTTCTTGGCTGAAAGGCGCCTCACTGATGATTGTATGTGGGCGCCAGCAGCACTGATACCAGATGAGTGAAAGTTAAACCATCATCTTCAGTCGTGTCCTGTTTGGCAGCGACGTTCGTATTGTGTGTGTCAAACAAAGGTTTCAACTTCTTTTTCCTGGTGTTTATAGTGGAGATAATAAAATGATACCGGACTGTGTCGGCCTCCAGATACCACTGTTTACTTTCCAAACAGCCCTATCAGTTTCTGTGTCAGAATGTGACCTGGCAGCAATGACACTTTGACACAGATTTTTAAAAAAATGGCAGCAAATGCGACACAGCGAGTTATCAAAGTTTTCTCATTTTGGTGATAAGATGTTGTTTCTGTTTCTCCAGGCAACTCATCAGAACTCCTTGATCTCGCTGCCTCAACAAACAGTACTGATCTGGTATGTGGTGTCCTTGTTTTTTTTTGTGTGTGTGTGTGTTTTTTTTGGTGTGTGACGTTCAGTAGCATGAAGTCAGAGTTTTAAAAAAGTGTTGCATGAAGAACTTGAACCGTTACTTGTTGGTTGGTTAAAAGGGAACTCTCTCTCTCTCTCTCTCTCTCTTTGCAGCCAGTGAACGCCACCTGGGCGTCCCTGAACAAGGAGCAGTGTGTGATGTACGGAGGTAAGCTGGTCGGAGAGGCCTGTGGCTACGTGCCTGACATCACCCTCATGTCCTTCATCCTGTTCTTTGGGACCTACGCCTGCTCCATGTGTCTGAAGAAGTTCAAGACGAGTCGTTTCTTCCCCACCACAGTGAGTGACGCCGCACGCTGACGTGCATGTGACAACTCAAACAACCAGTGACACAGTTGGCGTTTGCAGATTTTATTGGTTTTCTCACTCACTGTCATCCTCAATCAAACTTTATTTCTATAGCAACACAAAGTGCTTTTACACAATACAAAGCACCCTGCCCCACCACACCAAATACTGCATGAAACTAAAAGCAGGGACTGAACTGAAAACTTCGACTCCTGAGCTTGACTCATCATCAGGTCACACACGCCTGTATTTTTCATTCTCTCCTTGATCCTGTGGCCTAGTTTAAAACCTGTTCAGTCACCACCTGCACAACTAAAGTCCTCCCTCAACAGAAATTACAGATTTAATTGCACTAACTGCACTTTCAGTATCGGAGAGACCAAAGTCAGCAGGTTGATATCTGACTGTGTTTGTTTGTCTACCAGTGTGTGGTTTAACAAGCCTCCTGGTCTTTGTCAAACACATGAAAGGAAAAAACCAACCACAGTGCTCCTGCCTCCAGCCACGAAACGCTGTCAAACCTGCTGTGAATGTCTCTCTCCCTGCAGGTGAGAAAGCTCATCAGCGACTTCGCCATCATCCTGACCATCCTGCTCTTCTGCGGCGTGGACGCCTTGGTCGGCGTGGACACCCCCAAGCTCATAGTGCCAAGTGAATTCAAGGTAAACTGGAAAATACAGAGACCTATAAGAGAGACGTCCTTGTCCTGCCCTGTGTTTGAAACCAATCAGGTGGATGGCAGTGGTCAGCCAGGTGCAGTTTCTTCTAATTACACAGATAACGATGTGTGTTTCTGCAGGAAGGCCTTTAGTAATTCTCTGAAATCCCAGCATAATACTTTCTTTGTAGTTTGCCCAGCCAGTGATACATATTACCTGAAACTGAGATTGCTAAACTCAAATGTTCCTCGGCTGGTGTTAAGACCCCCCCCACCCCTCCTCCGCCCGACACAGAGGAGGGAGTGATGGGATCGAGGAGCAGGCACCTGCATCGAGTAACAACTTGATTATAGGTGATGTGAGAACACAGATGGTCTTATAATTGCAAGTACAGAGGCGGCTTTGTTTGACCACAGAGGCTGAATTCACAGGTTTTTCTGTCCTGTAACGATAAACTGGTAACTTCAGACTCAGTGAAGTAACTGCTTCTCTCTTTTCTCTTTTTTTTTTTCCTCCTCTGGCTGATACGTTATCCACGTCTTAGATCTGGACTGCGGACATGCAGTCAGGTGTCTGTGTGGGTTTCTTTCTTTAACAGTGTCCTTGTTGTTCTGTCTTGCAGCCCACCAGTCCACTGAGGGGCTGGTTTATTCCTCCGTTTGGAGGGAACCCTTGGTGGGTGTACCTGGCTGCTGCGCTCCCCGCTCTGCTCGTCACCATTCTCATATTCATGGATCAGCAGATCACGGCTGTGATCGTCAACAGGAAAGAGCACAAACTCAAGGTTGGTGTGAAGTTTGTGTTCACTAAAATGGAGGATGAAACTGTTCCGGCCCTACGCTTTTATTCTGAAAAGCATGTTTGTCTCTTCTGTCTGTCAGAAAGGGGCGGGCTATCACCTGGACCTGTTCTGGGTGGCCATCCTGATGGTGGTCTGCTCGTTCATGGGCCTGCCCTGGTACGTGGCCGCCACCGTCATCTCCATCGCCCACATCGACTCACTGAAGATGGAGACGCAGACGTCGGCGCCCGGGGAAGCTCCCAAATTCCTGGGTGTCAGGTCAGTAAATGTCTTGTGGACGGAGCGTCTGCGTCACTGAAGAATTAAAATGGTTTTCTGCTCCTCTGTCCTGTCTTTCCCAGAGCTCTGTTGGCTTTTGACTGTGCCAGGTAGTTAATTACATTCAGTTCAGACTCCTAGGTGAAAGTAAATCTCTCAGTAAGTAGCTGCAGGGCAGAGCTACAGAGCTTCTAGGAGCATGAGCCACGACAGTGTGTGTGTGCAAAATCGACACTAAAAGTCGACTGGCATGCAAAAAAACAATAAGATTTATAGAGCTGCACCTGCACATGGATCCTCAGACCTCATTCCTTCCTGCCATACTCCCATAAATTGTCAAAGCAGAACACTTGATCTTTTTTTTGATGTGGGGATCTCTCTTGATCAATCAAGAATGAAGCAATCAGGAGGGAGAAAGCACACATGTATGCAGAGCCGTTTATATACTAATATACATGAATATGATTAGTTTTTGTGTGTATTGGCTTCACT
This sequence comes from Caranx ignobilis, assembly GCA_021432705.1. Lineage (NCBI taxonomy): Eukaryota > Metazoa > Chordata > Actinopteri > Carangiformes > Carangidae > Caranx > Caranx ignobilis. The sequence continues at coordinate 93,081 of MU270004.1, read as the reverse complement.
GATCAGAATGCATCTTTTTATTGATTGATTAATATCACACTTTTCCACCTTTCCTCCAATCCAGGGAGCAAAGAGTCACCGGTATCTTCGTGTTCCTCCTCACAGGACTCTCCGTCTTCATGGCCCCCATCCTCAAGGTAGCTTCTTAATTCTTCCTTGGAAATGTGGATTAGTGTCCTCCTCTTTTAGGACAAACTCCTGTCGTCCCTTTGTGCAAATGTAAAATAATTCAAAATCTCGTGCTCATCCGATTAGGAACGGCTGATAGTTGAAGTAACACGATGTGAAATAATCATGTTCATCAGGGCTTAAGCTCCGATTGCAGCTGAGTGCTTCTCCAGTTTCCATTCCCTCATTAAGTCTCCAAAAAAAAAAAAGATGTGAAGTCACTGGGTGCAGGTTGGTGGAGCTGCTGCTCCCCCCTGTGGACATTTCCCACACTGCACCTCTGGGTCAACACACATTGCTTTATCATCTGGTGGACAGTAAACCACAAGGATTTTTGAAAAGATGCAACAATCATTATTAACGATGCACCAGATCTTCTGGTTTGATTATCGATTCTTTAGTTGTTTTTAGTCTGCAATAATCTCAACACCTGCTTTTCCAGGATGTAATGGATTTTTTCCCCCTCTGCTCTATAGTTAGACTCTAATACTAAGCGAGCGGTTACTAAACCTGCAGCAGTCACAGCCAAGTGACAGTTCACACTGATGCGTCTGCTTAAAGAACCTTCTCTGAAAAGCTGCTTGTGGACTATTTTTAACTGAGCGCTGATGCTAAAAATAAACCTTTTGCATTGCGTCTTGTGAATTTTTCATGTTTGTTAGTTTATTTAGAGTTGCTCCGACATCACAGCTGCAACTTACATCTGATATGTTAATACCTTTTTTTAATATGTTCTGTGTCCTGTAGTTCATCCCCATGCCTGTGCTCTACGGCGTGTTCCTCTACATGGGTGTGGCGTCACTCAACGGTGTCCAGGTGAGTGAGTCTGAGCTTTTTCCTGCACCTGTTAACCAGTGTGAGGCTCATTAGACTTACTTACGAGTTACTCAACTAATTAAATTACTTGTGTCTTTAGTTTTGCTTCAGCACAGCACAAAGGAAACAACTTGAACTCATCCACATCAGGCTTGGTTTTTAACATGTAGAAAAGAAAAGTCAGGATGTACAAGAGGTCACAAGCTAATTAGCTTAGCATGCACCTGTTTGCACATCCTGCAAACTCTGGTAAAATTACATTTCTGTGAAAAATGTCAAAATAATGAAGCAGCACTTGAATTCGTAACTGAAAAGACAAGTGGCCTCTTTGATATGTGAGGTGTCTGCAGCATCTTCTTATGAATTTACACTGTATCACCTGTTCTGCCTGCACCAGTTCATGGACCGACTGCAGCTGCTCCTGATGCCGGCCAAGCACCAGCCGGACCTGATCTACCTGCGACACGTCCCCCAGAGACGCATCCACCTCTTCACCTTCATCCAGGGCCTGTGCCTGGCTCTGCTCTGGATCCTCAAGTCCACCGTGGCCGCCATCATCTTCCCCGTCATGGTGAGACCATGTGTTGGTGTGGTGATGATGATCAGCGACTGCAGCACATGTGAGCATGTGACTAATCGCTTTCTGTTTGTTTTTGTTTTTTTTTTATTTATAGATCTTGGCTTTGGTCGCGGTGCGTAAGGCCATGGACTACGTGTTCTCACAGCACGACCTCAGCTACCTGGATGATGTCATCCCAGAGAAAGACAAGAAGAAGAAGGAGGACGAGAAGAAGAAGAAAAACAAGAAGAAGGGAAGCATCGACAGCGAAACTGAATTCGTAAGTAAACTGACCTTTGAACCTAAATATTCAAACGTCCATGTGGTGTCATGTGATTGTCCTGTAGATCCTCAACATCCATGTGTTAATGTTCACCCCTCCCTCCTTCCTCCTCCTCCTCCTCCCACAGTCTGACTACCCCTACCATGAAAACATCCCCAGTATAAAAATCTCCATGGATATGATGGAGAAGGAGCCCATGCTGGGGGACAAACCTCAGGATAGTGAGTACAGACCAGCGAGTGCTGCTGCTGCTGCTGCTGCTGCTGCTTGATCTTTGCTTCTAACAGCTTCATACTCACTTCATCACAACCCGTCTGTCTTCAACTTCACTTTAAAACCCTAAAAGCTCACAGTGCTGCTCTGACCACACAGTTTGAGCTGCAGCTGTAACACGACACTAAAAGCAGCTTTGTTGGTGCTCTCCGCCTTTCTTCTTCTTCTCCTTTCCAGCTGCTGCTCTTGAAATGTCAGAGTGTCTGTGAAGTGTTTTTTAAAATGTTTTTTTTTCTGTCCTGCAGGAGATGAGTCGCAGACTTTCCTTAGCCCGCATTCTCCGTGCTGAGCACTACTTTGAGTCTTCCACGGTGGCCGAGTAAGTGAGTACCAGCAGCTGGCGTCCTTATCGCATATTTATATATATTTATAACTTCAGAAAGGAAACGCTGAAGTGAATCCACAATCAACCATCTCCTTCCTCTTTCTTTTTTCCAGTCTTGACAGAGGATCCTACAGTAAATGTTTGCCTCAGATCCAAATCGGCCAGGACTCTGAGGAGAACGGTTTCTTCTGGAGGAAGGGCTCTGAAACTGATCTATGAATGAATGAATGAACCGTCCAAAAAAAAGTAGAGCAAAACCAACACGACACGACAGAACACTCTTCCTCTTTTTGTACTATCGTACCGGCTTCCTTCATGGTATTTTAAATCCAAACGGCTGGAAGTATTTGTCTTAAAGCTGAAACACTTTGGTGGTACTGAATTTTAATGAAGGCTGACACGGGATCTGTTTGACCGGTTCTTCATCTGTGTGATCTCTTTCTTTCTTTTTTTTTTACTCCTGCACAAACCAAAAAAAAGGGCTACTCAGTCTTGTCTGTAATGCAATTTGTATTGGAACATTAATATCTTATTAATGTGGATGCTAATAATTCATCACCCAGGACACACGTTAGGCTTGTAGCGGACTACAGATGGTTTCACAGCTCAGCAAACAGAAGCAGATTCCTGCAGAGCTCCTGCAACAGAAAACAACAGTGGACGTTCTGCACATCACAAATCCAGTTTTTTTTTTTTTTTTTTTCTTATACTCGTAGTGAACAAAAAGGTCGTCTGAGCAGACATGCATTTAGTATTTATGAGTCTATTAGACATGTATTATTCACCAAAAATCCATCCAATGCTGCATATTCATTAAAACGCCATCAAGCAGATCAGCGGGATGAGAAGTAAAAAGGTTCAGCGTCACGCAAGCTGGAGCTGATTTTTCTTTCTTCTCCTCTTTTTTTTTTTTTTTATATATATTTATTATATTGAATCCGAGAGCAGAATCATTTGCTGTTTGAATCTAATTTTTGTTTTTTTTGTTTTTTTTTTCATCCCCCGTTTGTCCAGATTCTGTCTGTGGTCTGTTTCCACTCTGTTGTCACCTCATAGATGCATCGTACCAGCACGTAGCTCTACCTCGTACCATCTGTAGGTGCCAGATGATTATTATTATTATTATTGATGTCATATGTGATTTTTCTTCTTATTTTCTTTTTATTTATTGTTTTTAAGTTTAACTGGCACAGTGTAGTATCTTTTTTGAATCTTGTATTTTTAATATATTAAACTTTTTTTTTTTTTCTAAAGGGTAATTCCATCAAAATTTAACATTTTAGGTTTTCATTCTTTAAAAAAAACAAAAAAAATCTAAATTTTTCACAACACTCAACAGGGAATCAAAACTGTAAAATGGCTTCAACTGATTATTATAAAACTATTTTTTTGTTTGTTTCATTCATTTTTTTTTTTTTTTTTGGGTGGGTGGGGGGGGGGGCGAAGCTCTGTCTCTTTCTCACACACTTGACCATGAACTTAAAGTTGAATTTTCCTTTGAAATGTGATCGTATTTAAAAGCTCTTAATGTGATAACAACTTTTCCGTCTTGAGTTTATTTTTTAAATTATATGTGGATTTTTTTTTTTTTTTTTTTATAATGAAAATCAAACCATCACTGTGAGGCAATGCAACGCTGTGACTTCGAGTCTCAGAGGAAGAACTAACTGCTTTATAGTGTACAGAATAAAACAAGTGCTTCAACTTTAACCTGAGACACGCTATCATTTAAACTCTATCGTTTTCAAATTGCACCTGTCTTTAATTTTGTAATAATATTGTTCAAATGTTTATATCTATAACTTTTTCTTGCCGATTTGACACGTAAACTGTAACTTTTGAAGAGACTATAATGCGTATTTTTGAATTTAAAGCATCTCAATCCTGTGATGTACATATTTGTATTTCCTCTGAGGGAAGGGGGCGGGGCAAAACGAATCAGTCCGCGCTGTTTACTTCAAATAAGGGCTTTTTAATTCATGCTTTTTTTTTTTTTTTTAATAAAATCACATCAGTACGTGTCACTGAGACTGTTTAAGTTGCTTTGAACCAAAAAAAAAAAAAAAAAAAAAAAAAAAATTCAAAAAGCACAATGTCTTCCACTGTGATCTGTTTATCTTGACTTCCTGGTTCTGATTCCACCATTAATGTAAAATACAAACCTATATATTTTTGATGTATTAACTCTGAAACCAGTTTTATACAAGCATCGTATGTGTTCAGTGATCATAGGTTCCTCAGAAGGCAGCAGACAGTCAGTGGGATTGTTTTATTTTTTTTATGGAGTAGAGTCTTGAATGAGAGCAATAAATCGATCCAGATGATTCTTAAACGCAGCTGTTTGTGTGTTTTTGTCAAGTTATAATCACACTTCCCAACAACAAGGAGGATACCAGCATTTAGCAGGCCATGAAGAGTGTTGAATTCACCTTACTATGCGTGTTAAAACCTGACAGTCTGGTGTGTGTGTGTGAGACGTGGACTCGTGGAGTGCATGTATGTGGATGCATTGGGTTGAGTTCAAACTCGGAGCTGAGGGGGGGGGGGGGGGGGGGGGGGCACATAGTTTCCACGATCACAGGACTTGAGCTGGAATGAACCTAATTGGCTCATTACTATGACTCACTGTGTCCCTGTCATTGCCAAGAGGAGAAAAATGTGTAATAATTAACTCCTCATTTTGCCTGGGGAGGGAACGTCTGTGTTTTGTTTGTTTTTTTTGTTTCCCCTCCACTCCTCTTGCTGTTACTGGATATAACAGGTGTTGCCCCAGCAACTGGATATGAGTGATGGAGTGATTTGTTAAAGCTCAGGGAGACAAACATCCAGACACTGTTATAAACACCAGATATTTTATAGAAGCCTAATGATGAATCAGAGAAACTTTAGTTACGCTTCGAGGGAAATTATCCAATGACTGCACTCCATTTCAAATACACAATAATAAAAATTATATAACCTGTCAATGATAAACCAAATGTGCATAACTCACCATTTACTATGTAAAGAGAGAAAACGCAGAGCCAGCACATTCACTTCACTACTATGTATGCATTAAATGATCTTTGACACATTACATTTGTGCTGAAGGGGGCGGTAGTACGGTAGCCCTGAGAGCTCAAAACAGTGCAACTTAAGAAAACACATGCAAACACACACACACAACAACAACAACAACACAAAGTCATGAGCAGTTTTTTTTTTTTTTTTTTTTAAAGCACATTGTCAGTTTTTTTTTTTCTTTACCACCCAAAATAAAACGTCTTTCACTGAGCAGTTAATCCGATCAGCAGCGTCATAGTTAATAAGATGAAGGATGTATGTGTATGGCTGAGTCTCTGTCAGGCCGGCGTGAGCCAACGCTGGTGTACCGCGACCACCGGCTGACGCCAGCTGCCCCCCGCCCCTCGCTTCCGGCTCATCGCCATCCCCCCGTCCCGTAGCTTCCCGGTCAGCCATAACGTGGGGGGCTCTGCCTGCCTGTCCGTGTGTGTCTGTGTGTATGCCTGGCCTGAGTCTCTCTGCGCATGAGCGGCTGGCCTCAACTCGGGTCTACCGCGACCACGAGCTGTCCGTCCTGTAATGACATGTGGCACCAGTAGGTGGTGCTGCAAGGACGTTGGTTCATGTGCAGTGTGACTTCAGCGCTAGCACACGAGCAAGAGTCAGATGCGCGCGGGTTGAATGGAGCAGCAAAGCCTCTGCTGTAAGTCAATAAAAATAAGTAACTCAAGAAGACTTTCCGTCATCATTGTACGGCTGGACAAACATTACATGGCACCAGGAGTGGGGTCTTTCGTCGGTTTGTTGTTTTCGTAGTCATCAGTTAGGAACGCTACGCGACTATGGATGCAATGAAGCCGCCGGGGCCGCTGAAGCTAACAGGGAACGTTGATGCTAACTGGGAACGTTGATGCTAACTGGAGAGCATTCAAGCGACGGTTCCAGCTCTACGTGTCTGCGGTGGGACCGGACAGCAAGCCAGATGAGAGGAAGATCGCCATGCTGCTCACAATCGCCGGCCCGGAAGCTCTGGAAGTTTACAACACCTTCACGTTTGAGACGGAGGAGGAAAACCAGTTGGATGTGGTTCCGCAGAGGTAACTTTGGTGTGCTGAGGGACTCGCTGATTCGTGATCAGATTGTGTTTGGTACTAAGGATGTAAAGAGAAATCGCCCAGCTTTCTAACACATCAGCTTCTGGAGTAATTACTCACATGAAAAGCTGCTTCTCCAGGCATGGGATTCCCTTAGGTGTCATTAGTGACAATGGACCACAGTACAACTGCAGAGAATTCAGGCGGTTTTCACAGGACTATGGGTTTCAACACATTACGTCCAGTCCACTGCATCCACAAGGAGATGGGAAAGCTGAGAAGAGGGTGTCCAGATCATTAAGAGACTGTTAAAGAAGTCAAGTGACAGTGGATCTGACCCTTACCTTGCATTGCTGAGCTACCGCACTGCACCGCACTGGCATGCGGGTTCTCCCCAGCTGAGCTCCTCATGGGTCGCAAGCTGCGTACAACGCTGCCACACCTACCACAAAAGACTGACACCAAAAAGCTGACAGAAAAGCAAAAACAGCTCAAGCAGAGACAAAAAGAAGACATGGACATGGACAAACATTACACGTCCAGCCCCCCGTCCCGTAGCTTCCCGGTCAGCCATGACCCGGGGGGCTCTGCCTGCCTCTCTGTGTGTGACTCTATGTGTATGCCTGGCCTGGGTCTCACTGCGCATGCGCGGCTGGCCCCAGCTCGGGGCTAACCGCGAGCTTTGGTCGACGTTTTAATAACGAGGTAAACGGAGCAGAAAATGATGCTGCAACAAAATGTCCTTCCGACTGTTGAGGCCTGTAATTATTATGTGATAACCCAGATTTTCATTGAGACGTTTCAGCTCGAGTGCAGCAGTGATCAGTTTGTTTTCATGGTCTTTGACTTCAAATGATCTCCGTCAACAGTAAAACTGCTTCACTCTGTTTTTTTAATTCATGAGAAATTTAATTATTTAACTTCTGCAGAGTTTTGAGGGATCACCTGTTTTTTAGTTTGAGACTATAGTAAGTTCTGGTCCAGGTTCTGTTCCAGTCCGGTCTCTTACAGACCATAGGCTCTATATGACTTAGGCTCATTCACATGAAGTGTGTCAGAGTTCATAGCGATGTGAAGTCAAATACAGGAGATGTCGAACAGACCGCTCCCGATGCCGGTTCTGGTCCTGGTCCCGGTTCCAGTTCGGGTCCCGGTACCGGTTTGGGTTCCGTTCCCGGTTCCGGTTCCGTTCCCGGTACCGGGTTCGGGTCCCGGTTCCGGTTCGGGTACCGGTTCGGGTTCCGGTTCCGGTTCCAGTACCGGTTCGGGTTCCGGTTCCGGTACCGCTTTTGGTTCCGGTACCGGGTTCGGGTCCCGGTTCCGGTTCGGGTTCCGGTACCGAGTTCCGGTTCCGGTACCGGTTCGGGTTCCGGTATCGGTTTGGGTTCCGTTCCCGGTTCCGGTTCGGGTGCCGGTACCGGGTTCGGGTCCCGGTTCTGGTTCCGGTTCCGGTATCGCTTTTGGTTCCGGTACCGGGTTCGGGTCCCGGTTCTGGTTCCGGTTCGGGTCCCGGTACCGGTTCGGGTTCCGGTACCGGTACCGATTCGGGATCCAGTACCGGTTCGGGTTCGGGTTCCGGTACTGCTTTTGGTTCCGGTACCGGGTTCGGGTCCCGGTTCCGGTTCGGGTCCCGGTACCGGTTCGGGTTCCAGAACCGAGTTCCGGTTTGGGTTCCGGTATCGGTTTTGGTTCCGGTACCGGGTTCGGGTTCCAGTACCGGTTTGGGTCCCAGTCCCGGTTCAGGTCCCGGTTCGGGTTCTGGTTCCGGTATTGGTTCGCGTCCCGGTTACCGTTCAGATACCGTTACCACTGGTTTTGGTGGTCCTGGTTCTGGTACCGGTTCTAGTGGGCCTGGTGCCAGTCCTGGTCCCGGTTCTGCTACGGCCCCGGCTCCTGTGGTCCTGGTCCTGGTCCTGGTCCTGTCCCATTGCTATCACAGCATCTGGACCCTTTCAGGCTCTCACACTCACTCACTCACAGCTGACCTGTTTTCAGTCAGTCAGAGTTCAGGGCCTGAGAGGCAGAAGGGAATTGGGCCCTTTTGTCCCCGACCTGGTCCCTCCTCACCCTGGTAGCGGTTCTGGCTCTGAAGGTCCTGGTTCTGGTCCTGCTGCCGGTCCAGGTCCCGGTTCTCGCACTGCCATTACGTCATTGCTGTGATCCCACCTCTCAGTGACAGTTCCCGCCCACACAGTGATGTCATCAGCAAATCTGCATGAAATTTTTGCGTGTGTGTGTTTTTTTTGTCGCCACCCACAACAAGATGGTGCCTTCAGCTTCTGCCTGTCACCATCACCAGCGCCCACATTGTCATGTTCATGTTCCTTCTGCTGGGTTACTGTGAGGTTTCGTGTGCCGTGGTGATCATCAGATAAAGTTCTGGTGCAAAATAAGTGAAAACATTTGGTTTGCTGTTTCATGCACAAGCTGCAAAACATGGCACTTCTCTCTCCGTAAGTGTCCTGTCACATCTACGACGTCTCCATCCGACTGTAACAGCATGACAATGATGTTAAACTGATGCCGTGTGTGCATGCGTGTAGAAAAATGAAAATAAGCATATCAACAGTCACCACAGTTGAACATGGGAGATGTTTGACACGACGACGTCGTGAAGGGGCGTCATCGAACCGCCAGATACGCAGCTCATGCCGGAGCCTGAATTATTGCATTTTGGATTCACACATCGATCAATAATCCTGCAGATGTTGCTCAGGTGAAATGTGCGAAACAAGAGAGAGACAAGAGGTGATGTGTGGCTGTGCAGAGTATAGCCTATGGTCAGGTCAGTCTTGAAAAACAGGTTTATATAACCTAGTTGAACAAACGAAGGTCGAACACACACGACGCCTCAGTCACCTCCGAGTTGAAACACAAACACTTCAGTCAGAAAAATGGACGATTAATAGAACGAAAAAAAAACTTGTAAATGTTGAGATTTCAAAGCAAACAACATATAACGTTCCTACAAAGACACACACACACACACAACTTGTCAGCTGCTTGCTGTGAATTGCAGTGAACATAATGACTATAACTGCGTGTGACAGCCATTTACAAGGTTCAGTAGAACAGGAAACGTCCTTTTTTTTTTTAAATGGCAAACTTCACTCCATCCTTCATCTCCCTCCCTCTCACTTCTCTCTGAGGTCAGGATCTCAACTCTTTTGACAAACACTGAAGGCATTTTCACATGGTAATTACACACTTTACGCTGTGGCTGTGCAAACGAACACTGACAGGAGAGAGAACTGCTTCGTACTGCAGCCGCATACAAAATACTTCATCTTTATCCACAAGGTCAAAGATCAACCATCTACTTCGAGTGCATCAACACTCGTCCTCCACCTGCAGGATCTCCGTCTGGCCTCACCTCTTCCTCCCACCTCTCACTCTTGTATCGATCAGACCATGACCCTTCATTGAATCCCAACCTTGCTTCTCACCTCTCACCCCACCATCTCTTTGCAGTATTGTGCCAGCATTCATTATGATACCTCTGCCGTCATGCTTGGATGTCACATTTTCTCCCTCTGAGTGAAGGTGTGAGGGGTGAGGAGGAAGGAGGTGCGACCCGACTTACGCAGGACCTGATCAGTGCAGGGGTGAGGATGAGGAGGAGGAGGACTGACTGATCCAAGATGAGCTGTGACGTCTCGCCACACTCCTCCTGCTGCCAAAAAAAACAGGTGCCCGTGTTTCCCACTGAATTCGACCTTTGACCTCATCGCCTCATTGTCGATTGCAAAAAGTGCGACAGATTTCGTATATTATATTCAATTCACACATCGCCTCTGGGCATCTACTGCATCCCTCCCAGGGAGCACCTGCACCGCCCAGCACATCTCCTCTCTCCCCCGAGTGACTCTTGTCTCCTCTCATCTCTGAAGGCTACAGCAGCAGCAGCAGCAGCAGCAGTCTGTGTGGCAGGCGCACTGCGCAGACGCACGGCTCCTTTACTCTGAATGAGTGGGATTTCTATCAAACAGATATCTACATTCAGAAAGAGAAGAAGAGAGGAAGAAGAGCGGAGGACAGCTCAGATACTCTCTCCTGTAAGGTAAGAAAGTGATTCAGATTCATGGTGGTGACTTTCTATCTTTACCTCAGATCATTTCAAATATGAGAAGAAAAAATGACTTTTTATTTTTTTTTATCAGTTTAATTGACCTGTCTGTCCTTTAGTTGTCATTAAGACACTGTTGAATTATGGATTTGCTGGAGTTCGTACTTGGTCCCAGGTGCATTTTATTTTGAAATTGAGCTCAAACAGCAAAGAGTTTTATAGTTTCAAGGGAAAAACAAAAACAACCAATGATTTCATCTGAGACAAAGTAAACGCGGGTTCATAATTAAGAACATGTCATGATATAATGGGCAGCATGATGGATGTGACTATAATCACATTTTCTCTTTTTACTCTCATTACTGAGCAGCACGAGAGGCTGCAGAGCGAGTTTGAGAATTTATATTTATAGGTTGTGAAAACATGTGAAAATAGGAAATTATTAATCTGTGCAGTTCCACATGTAATTACTAATTAAAGTGCACATTGTGATACATCACATGACTTTGATGAAATATTCATCAAAGAGGAACCTGGCCTACTTTGGTCTGTTTATGCCACTTTCACACACACATACAAACACTTTGATTTAATGACCCATTGTAAACTGTTGTATCGTACGTAGCTGCAGGAAAAAAAAACAGAAGAAGAAAGAAAAGAAAACATTGTTGTGTTAAAGGCAGGAGATGCTGAAGCCCAAGATAATTTGTTGTCAGTAGAAATTCTCATTCCGTCCCACATGTGCAACATCTGGATGATTGATGACCCCAATTGTGGAGCTATAGTGTCCTGCTCCCTGAACAGACCGGTCATTTCACTGTTGTTGTTACAGAGTGTGTGTGTGTGTGCGAGAGAGAGAGAGAGAAAGAGTTATAGCACACACTTGACTGGATCAAAATCAAAAGACACAGCAATTGGTTTATTGATCCCCAGAGAGGCTCTATTGTTTATGTAATTACCAATTGATTCTTGTTCTGGTCTGCAGGATTCCTCTCCTACTGGGAGGACGTGTGAAAACGGCACTGGGTTATAATTGGATGATTTTGTTAGAGGGGATGATTTCAGGGTTGTTGTTTTTCTTTTTTCTTTTAACCCAGCATGTCATGAGTTACCCACATGTTACACGTCCGTCTCTTCTTTCTCTGTGTGTCTCTGCGACAGCCACGTGTCACCATGGCCCAGAATCTGGCCTTGAACGCTACCTGGGAGAGTCTGAACCCTTCCAACACCTCGCACCAGTCACAGGAAGCCCCGCCCACCCAGCAGAACATCACCTATGTGGACTTCTACCTCCACAAGCCGTCGGTGGCGGCCGTCTTCACCATCTCCTACCTGCTCATCTTCGTGGTGTGCATGGTGGGCAACGGGGTGGTGTGCTTCATCGTGCTGCGCAGCAAGAACATGCGCACGGTCACCAACCTGTTCATCCTCAACCTCGCCATCAGTGACCTGCTGGTTGGCATCTTCTGCATGCCGACCACTCTGGTGGACAACATCATAACAGGTCAGGATGTGAAGCTCATGCAGTTTATTATCTAAATAATTCATGCACTCTGCTTTGCCTTTATGTGTGTGTGTGTGTGTGTTTTTTTTAACACGTGCATGATTTGTCTCTGCAGGATGGCCGTTTGGCAGCCTGGTGTGCAAGCTGAGCGGGATGGTCCAGGGGATATCTGTGTCTGCATCTGTGTTCACTCTGGTGGCCATAGCTGTTGACAGGTGAGTGCTGTAATTGTGTTACTGGTATATTAAGTGCTTGCGTGGGCGTGTGTGAGATCCCCAAGTGGCTCCTTCTCCTCAGTGCATCTCCTTCAATCCCCTTTGTGTCAGGTTCCGCTCCGTTGTCTACCCTTTCAAGCAGAAGCTCACCATCGCCACCTCCAAGCTGATTATCGTCATCATCTGGGTCCTGGCCGTGTTCATCATGTGTCCCTCCGGGGTCATGCTCCAGGTCACCAAGGAGCAGAGGGTGCGGATCGTCCTCGGCCGTGATAACGACACGCGTCCTTTCTTCTGGTGCCGGGAAAACTGGCCCAATCAGGAGATGAGGAAAATCTACACCACCGTCCTCTTCGCTAACATCTACCTCGCCCCTCTCAGCCTGATTGTAATCATGTACGCCCGCATCGGCCTCACGCTCTTCAAGACCACCATTCCTCCAACGAGGAGGAGTGGGATCACTTCATCTGCAGAGGGGAGCGGGAACAACAAGATGAGCATGGAGGGTCGTCACACGGTTTCGAGAAAGAAGAAGAGGGTGATAATGATGCTGCTGGTTGTGGCTCTGCTCTTCATCCTGTCTTGGCTGCCTCTGTGGACGCTGATGATGTTGAGCGACTACGCCAGCCTGACGGAGCACCAGTACCGTGTCATCAATATCTACGTGTACCCCCTGGCCCATTGGCTGGCCTTCTTCAACAGCAGCGTCAACCCCATCATCTACGGCTTCTTCAACGAGAACTTTCGCCGAGGCTTTCAGGCCGCCTTCAAGTTCCAGCTGTGCACTGTCGACATGGGACACCAGAACACCTACTCACACCGGATCAGAGGGAACGCCGTGGTCCCCGTCCAGCACGCCGCCACCCTCAGCAGATCGGGCTCGGTGGTGGGGCCGGCGCTGGTGGGGAACGGGAAGTGCTCCTTCCAGGAAGAGAGGTGTAAAAGTGACATCAAAGAGCAGGACCTGATCATGGAGGATCTGGAGAAGGTGTCCCACATTTAGACACAAAGACAAAGGTTCAAAGACCCAATGACCAGATGAAATCATGCCTCAATTGTCTTCTGCAGCACGTGCCATCAGGAACTGTCCCCTGTGAATGTTTTTCATGGTGCATCGTCCCCAAAAACTCAGATTAAAACTTTCCTGAAAACATGACTGAGCGGTATGATATCACAGCTGACCCCCCCCCCCCCCCCCCGAAAGAAAAGTACAGATAAGCATGTCATCGTCCATCTCCCAGATCAACAGGCTGAGTGAGAAGAACAATATCCAGTCTTCAGGGTGTCTGAGCGTCCACAATGTAATCACACCTGTTGGACGGCCATTTTTATTTTAATCACTTCAGCTGTGTTTCTGCACCTCACTTTCTCTAGGTTTGTCCAGCTGTGTCAGCTCTATTACTCTCAACTGCTCCTTCCAGGTGATGAAATGCCACTGAGACTCAGTCGATGTGGAGCCGTGGCGCAGTTCAATCAAACTTAAATTCAAGAGTGCCCTGGACATTTGCTCCTGCTGCTCGGCTGTTTCAGGCTGAGAGAACCAGAACCAGACCAGAACCAATCAGAGAGCCAGCCTCTCTGTGCAATTGAAGACGTCGAGGTTGGAAAGCATGCATGTGAAAGGCTGTGTACTGAGAAATATGTCATTTTCTCCCCTGTCTAAGTGCATGTTCAAGTGCCCCACAACCACACCCCACCCCACCCCACCTCCCCTAAAGGCAGCTGGCACTGGGCTGATGGCTGCGACATGTGGTGGCATTGGAAGAGGATCACAGACTCATTTGGAGAGCATCCATAAGCCCTGCAGTTATCTGCTGCTTGCAGAGCACTTTGAGAGTTGAACACTTAAAACAGTGTCAAAGGGAAGAAAAGAAAAGAACAAGAAGAAGAAAGAGGAGAAGGACGAAGAAATATCAGGATGTGGAATTTGTGATTGAGCTGATTCGAGAGACACATATGTGTAAATGGGAGAAAATCACCAAAAAAAACTCAATCAAATATAGAAACTAATAATGTTCCTTGTTTTTTCAGAACCTCTTGAACATGACAGCTGTACTTAACTGTGCATATAGCCTAGTGTTTAGGAGAACAGCTACTGTTGCTATGGAGATGGACGACAATTTAGGACCGCAGGAACACAACAAAGGAAGATGCATCTGTGTAAAGATCTGCAGGTTTTCATTGTTGGTGCAAGAGCTTCAGTGACAAAGACTTCAACAGGAAGTAAATGGACTTTGGAGTGGTTATCATGGATGAGAGCAGGCCAGGTGCTCTGACTGAACAGTAGTGTCATTGTGCTGTTGCACGGAGGTAAAAGCTTTGCCTTGAATGTACAACATGTTGAGCTGACGTTGTGGAAACTATACGGTCTCCACATGTAGCCTACTCACATCTGAAATGGTTACCTCGTGTGTTATTGCTGATGCTGGATCAGGAGAGCATCGACATGTGGAGTTTATTATGACATTTTTGGAATCCATTATATATTTATGTCTCATTATAGAGCTTTTTTTTTTTTTTTAAACTGATTTTTTATTGATAGTCTTTGTCAAGTTGCAGTAATTGATGTGTTTGTGCTGAAGTATTAGCAGTTCCCGGTGGAGATTTTTAACCACTCGTAGCGCTGTGGAGCACTGTTTTTAAGAGCCTGGTCCCTGTTTTGCCTGCATCATGCACATACACACACACACACACACACACTGCAATATCAGTTATTATAGATATACATCTGCAGAATTCATGATATATGATGTTTATGATGTATATTTTCTTGTACATGTGCATTCAAAAACAACTCTCTCTAGAACAACCTGCTGCTTTATAACTACTAAGTGTGTGATGATACTGAGTGTGTGAGTCACATCGTTGCAGCGTTGATTAAGATTCCTCGCCATGTCTCTCCAAACAGCTCCATCTAATAGAAGCACATATAATGAAGTTCAAGCATCCTCCACGATCCTACAGTCAGAAGAACACTTCATCCATACAGGTGTACACACACACACACACACACACACACACACTCCTGAGGAAAATCCCATTATAGCTTTTAAGACTTGTATTCATGCACATACAGTGACATTTATAATGTGTCACCTATATTCTACATATTCTTTTCTTTTTTGGCTTTACTTGTATTTAAAAAACAACTATATTAAACACACTGTGAGGCCAGTGTTGTGTTATTTGTGAAATGGAAGTGGCTGAGTGGTTTTTACAGACAGAGAGCTGGATGAAAAATAATCATAATTAAAAAAAAAAATGCAGAAACAGAGTATTTGTTGGATATTTTTAGCTGCACATGTGATGGTGCTGAAGCAAAAAAATCTGCAGCAGGCAGCACGTTGGTGTCACATACTGAGGCTGTGTTCATCATAATGTAGGAAATGTCACAGTGTTTGTGTGTCTGGCAGGGACGGATCAGATGTATGAGGCTTTCCACTCTCATTGTTTTTCTTTGGCGTTTCATTAGTAAGAATGTATGTGAGTAAAATAAAACAGGTCTGTGTCGTTTAGAGAAGTGCATTTGTGAACACTGTGGGGTGCTTTGAAGTGTTTGCTGCAGGTTTTTAATCAGCAGACACAGATGGGAATCAGAAGCCTGGTGATTAAAACACAAGGATTAAAAGTTCAGCTGTGACTAAAAGGATAAAAGACACAAGTTTGTTTGGAAGATTGTCGAAGTTTTCACACAGATCAAACTCTGATCTTCTCTTTTTCATATCAACTTTTAGCTGGAAACTGACTCTCTGCCTTGATTTGAAAAACAAAACACATCTTTGTCTCCCTCAGGTATATTACTCACTCTGCTTTCTTTCTTTCCCCCCTCCTCCTCGTTCACACTCATATACTTTTGTATATTAAACCTCTAAAGTAGAAACCTCTCAATCCACAGTGTCACTTAACCCATGAAGAGGAAGATGAATAGATGTGCTTTTTTGTTTTCTCCTTTTCTTTAAAGTGGTTTTAAAAATGAATAAAATGGATATGAGTGAAGTGAAGTGATACATCACCTCTTTTATTCCTGCTCTGTGCAGCAAGAAGAGTGCAGTCACACTGAGCTGAGTCAGATGACGGAAAGAAAAAAAGAAACTAAGAATAACTCACAAACATCGTTTGCTTAGACGCCAGTTCTCTCAAGGATTTTTTGCAGCCAGAACTTAGAATGAATCTTAGCCAGAGTCAGATCTTATCATTACCTGACCTATAGTGACCTTTCAACACATTTATCATTGTAACCATGATACACCTATTAAGAAAGAATCTGAATCCCAAATCCTAAACCTCTCCAATTAGTTTTTGTGCCTGCACGCTCACTGTTGTAACCATGACGACAAAGGTCTGATGATGCACTTGTGAATGACTTCTTCGCCATTTTTCTGTGTATTTTTAATATTGTGCTAAAAAACTAAACAGGTGAGGGTTATATGGGGTAACATGCAGCCTGGTACTCAGTGGAGCAGAGAAACCGCTGAATGACTGGATTATTGATATATTTAGCAGCTGTGTTCAATATTGTCGCAGTCGTTCCATGATACAACAGTCCTGTCAGATGTATTGATCTGTGTAGGCGACAGCTGATGTGTTTTATTGATGTGAATAAAATCTGCTGACTGTCTTCTATTGGAGGAGGATTTTCAACAAGTACTTCATTACCGCAAGCAAAAACGTGTTCTATATTATGACCAACACAATATTAGTGTTTCCTGTTGGCCACTCCTGTATGGCACTACTCAACCGTCAGACTGTGACAGGTCTCCGCTGTACATCTTGAATCTCGAATGGACCCAAAGCTGAACTGCTGTTTCTGCCGTTAACTTGTGTTGATAGCTGACAGATCAGAAGCAATGAGATCAAACGTAATCAGCTGATAATACAGGTGATTACTGGAGGGCCATAATAAACGTGGCCCCCACACTAACTATCTGTTAAATCTGTGTCCTGTGGGGGAAGAGAAAATGGATTGTCTTCTCAACAGATTAAAGTCACCTCCTGGACCCACTAATCTCCAGAAGCCATTAGCGCCGCTACCTTCAGCCATATCTCTATCCTCTACTCTTCCATTAGGTCGACGTGCCGTTTTATGTGAGGTTTTCATCAAGCAGACATACGTGTCACTTTGTTTCCCTGAGCTATTTACTGTAAGAGCCCATTCCTTTTAGCTGCCCCACACTGAGGACATTGTTAATCTCTCCACATCTGCGTGGGAGGAGGAGAAGGAGAAGGAGAAGGGGGGGTCATATAATTTCTGACTGTGCACTTCATTAAATGTAAAAGAGCACATCTCAATACTGTAAATTGATTTATTTAGTTTCCATTATCTTATTGCACCTGGGGGAACGTATGTGGGAAACACCTTGTGACTGAACAAGATGATAGACACTTTATATCAGACGTGTGTTGATGAGTAATATTCTCATGAGCTTTATATGTGATTGATATGGGATTTGGAAAAACGACTCATATGAATATTATCACTGAGGTGAACAAAGAGTCTGTTTGTTACAGAACCAATCAAAAAATATAGTGTGTCTGACGGTCCCAGTGAGATCTGACTCTTAACATTGTTCAGGGCCCAGCCTCACTCAGACAACACTTTTTAAGTCTAAACTTCTCTGGCTTGAGCTCTAATCCCAGTAGCCTGCTCCCTTTTTACTCGACTACAACCAGAGTCTGGAAGTTTTTGCTCAAATGTAAACGCTAGACTTATACAAATGAAATCCAGCTTAATCATCACCAACGGGCCTCTAGTCCTGCGTGGTGGTGACTGTGTCTGCGGAGCCCCCCAACCACCCCCACCCACCTTTTTTTTTATCATGACAGTTCTTATAGACTCTTATAGATTGCATGTCTAATTTATTGACTTAGAAAACTGCAAAAGAAAACCATGGCTTAGCATATGATGCAATGAATGAATGAGTGATGGCCAAACCTTTGGAGAATATTACACATAGTGAAAGGATTCACAATTAGATTTATTTTATCACTGTGACCAATTTTTTTTTTTTTTTTTTTTTTTTTTTTTGCAGCTGTTTGGTTTTGTTTGTTTTTATGACATTATAAATTATAAAAACTCTTCTGGTCTTTGTCCAGATGTTGAAATCTCCCTGTGTCGGTGACAACGCTGCAACATGTTGATATTTCACCTGTGAAAACTACAGCTCTGCATTGAGGTGATGGGTGGGTTAAACTAAGATGATGAATATGATAATAAGGTAAAAGAAGGAAACTCTGTATAAGTAACTCTGCCTCTTATTGTTAATGATCAATGATCATTATAGTTTCATGCATTTTGATTTTCATGTGTGAAAGTAATAGAGATTCCTGGTGAAGCAGCTCAGACATCTGCAGTGACTGACCTCTATATAAAAGCTGCTGTACACCGTTATCCACATACATCTGTCGCCATGACTACATATGATACGTTTAGTCAGAGTAGTGACATGAATTCATGTACTATAGATTTGTAATTGGAGCACGCCAACAGTCGCCACTCAGCCCCTCTGACAGCTCTCCACCGCTGCCTCTGAGTATCAATACATGCTCAATTGACTGATGTTAAACCCATGCAGTCACTACAGGGCGAACATCTGGGTGAAGCTCCAGATGTTTTATATTTTGAATTAACACTGTGATTTATATAACTCTCAGAAATGGGAGGAGTTTTTATTATGTGAGAATCCTGCAGGGAATCAACTCAGTCTGCAGCTGTTTTCTTTTTTAAATCCCACTGGTCGTGTGTCTAATATAAAAGTGCCAACACCTGCTCTCACATGAAAAACCACAGAGGAAGAGAGAGACAGTGGAGAACCAGAATAAACAGGTCAGAGGTGACGACAACTAAACAAATACCAAGTCAAAAAGATCAATGTATGTTTATTTATTTATTTCTGGAGCTCCCTGCCCAAACATCTCAACAGGTGGAGAGACAACTCTACCTTCTGCCCCCTAGTGGTGCAAAAACTTCAAACTTTACCTTTCCAGGTTTCACTTTGATCTGTATAATATTGTGTTTAAGCTGAATGACAGACTTGTTGGACTGATTTTAACTGACCTGCCGCTGCATACAGACACAATTAGAAAAAAAAGCATTTTAGAAAGTAGGTTGGATGGTTCACATCAGGAGAAATGTCCCTATCTGCTTTAAAAAAGGTCATAAAGCAGATAAAATACTGTGCACGCTGATAGGCCGAGCTTGTGTATTGTCAATTAACTTGATATATAGACTGATGGGGCAGATCTATTGGATGTGTTTATACACACACCAGTGAGTCTCTGTTTTCACCCGCTGTTATATGATCACATATGGACATTTATAATCTATCTCTGATTCATTTGCAATGAATGAATGAATGGATGGATGGATGGATGCTAAGCTAACCCTCTCCAAGCTCCCAGTATCATTAATTACCTACAAGCAGTTGTGACAGTGAGGAAATGTAAAGATTATTATCTGGGAAGAAGAAGAAGAAGAAGAAGCTCCCAGGCCTCCATATCGTATCATCCATATGTCACACTTATCACTTGTGACTTAATTGCTGTCATTTAGATACTCTAAGTGATGTGGATTGAAAGCCTTCAGAGGGGGTGGGGGTGGGTGGGAGATTGGCTGTGAAATGCAGACACGGTGCAAACACATGAGACAGATGATCATTAAAATCTAAACATCAATTAGTGAGACACATGGTGACGGAGCTCCTGTTGTTCATACACCAGTATACACAAGTCAGCATGTGTTTTGATTGACAGTGATGTGCTGATATTGATCTTTTTTTCTAAATTCAACTTTTTTCCCCCCTATTTGATTGTTTTGTTTTATTTCTTACATTTATTTCTTATTCCTATTTGATATAAAGGAGAATAAACGTATCTGTGTGATGCATTAAAAACATCAGCTGCTGCATTCAATGACAGGTGCAAACATCTGTGAATGAACAGTGACACAGCTACTGTAGCACGTGCAGGTAAAAACAACCACAGTTCATAGAGATGATGAACCAGCTCTCTTGCACCATCTACTGGCCCACAGGCAAACACACACACACACACACACACACCACATGCAGTGCAGATAATGTGAATGAAATCAAACCTTCATGCAAACTGCAGTGGTTTATCAACATGGGACAAGTCCATCTTTTACATCAATCACCCACCAGACGGACTTTTTGATAAAATTTATTTTGCAAGTGTCTTTTTTTTTTTTTTTTTTTTTTTTTTTTTGAAGTGATACATGTTTCCTGGGATTGTCTTAACAATGATCCGTCCTCCCCAACAACTGGGAGAGAGTAAATGAAAAGCAATTAAGTTTGTTTTTTTGTTCTTACTTTTCACACAGACTGTACAATATGTTAATATTACTGTGGCACAAGGGATACAAATGTTCAGCTTGAGTACCCTTGGTTAGACCCCGAACTTATTCCATCAAGTATCAGAAGCAGACAAAAAGGCAAACTATACCAGTACGAGTATTGATCGTCGAGTCTCTCTTTGTTTTTTGTTTCGTTTTTTTTCTTTTTTAAAACAAAGATGTTCTGTATCATCTCTAAAATCACATTCAGAGATTTTCAGACACACTTACAGTGTTCATTTGTTCTGGTTTTCTTTAAAAACACCGTCCTATGTGCTTCAGTTCTCTCGCCTTTAAGTCATCATCATCATCATCGTCGTCGTCATTGTCGTCATCCGGAGAAGCCAGCTTCAGGAGAGATATACAAATCATGCTCCAAGACATATGAAGGCATTTCATACAATCAAATATATTGATTAAAAACAGTCAGTGAAACTGGTTTTTGTTTTACATAATATCTGCAGAAGCGATCACAGGGACTAAGGCCGATCAAACGGAAAGTGTAATTATAATTATTGTAAAAGACCAGCTAAATTAAAAAAGAACAGCACTATGTGCAGCAAGACATGTTTGAGTGGCGTGAGTCATCTAAATGAAAAAGCGTTTTTTTTTCCCCCCTAAGTGCCTCTCTTTAAGTGGCCCTTCCCCCGTTTTTATTTTCAAAGACCTTTTCTTTTTGCTCGGAAAATGAAGAACCCAATGAAAAGGGACGTGGCAGTGAACAGACATGAACGAGAGTACAAAAAGACACGGAGGGGCCGTTCACTTCAGCCCTCATCCTTGGTGTTGTTATCCTCTAGATCCTCATCACTGTCTAAATCACTGTGCAGCCTCTTGGCCAACGTGTTTCTGCTCCTCTCCTCCTTAGTCGCCTTCTTTATCTGGACCGGTAACGGTTTCACTGGTCGTAGGAAAACACAAAAACTGGGTTATTCTCATGTTGAAGATGTTCAACTGTTCATTTTCAAATGGATCGATTTACATCAGGATCAGACCACATGAGGTTTTTTGTCTTTCACAATCGTCACCATGTCAGATCAAACACTCACGATGGCATAAAGCCTTGCCTTAACACTGACCCCATGCAAGTTCATCTGAGACTGACTGTGTGTGCGGTGACACGAAAAAGAGAAACGATTCCTGGGTCTCTGTCCAAAGAGGACAGGATGGACGGTCTGTCCTTCAGAGAGAGCATGAGGTACATTAACAAACGTGTCCACTTTAAGTTCTCATCAAAGCCATTAGGGGCGTCTCCACTGCAGGAACTTCGGGGTAATTTTACAGGGCCGGAAGGAGGGGGGGCTAAATGAGTCCCTGCCTTTTAGTAGTACTCCGAGACAGGTGGGACTTGAGGTCTACTCGGTGCACACTGCGTGCACTTAAAGTGGGATGTGACACCAACAGAAAGCAGAAAGTAAAAGACAAGATGGATGATGAGTGGACAGAGGACTACATGACAGTTGCACAATTACACCACAGGAGTCCGGTGGTCCCGTGGAGACACAGCGGCCGACAGGAAGTTCCTGTCTCTGCCTGTTTTTACCCAGAACTTCCTCAGTGGAAACACGCGGCTCTTAACTTCCACTGCGTACGTGACGTGAGCTAATGCGTCCTGGATGTAAAACCAATCATTACACGACACGTCTGTACTTTTCATAATTAGCTCCTGGAATCAGTGCTGGAAATTTATTGGCTTCGATAAAATCCTGCGAAAATCGACCTGAATTTTTTGTAGTCTGATCCTGGAATGAGCAGATCAATGTTTGTTTACTTTCCACTGGTGTTTTTCTTTGTTTTGTTTCATTTCTCACCTGCTGATGGAACAAACTGGTCTTCAGCTCTGCCGCCGTTGTCGCTGTGACCGGCGCTAACCGCCTCTTTCTGCTCCTCGTCCGTGACGATTCTCTGTCTCGCGCTCTCGAAAACAGACTTAATGACAATTGAATCCTCATAGATCTGCAGCGGTAAAACAGAGACACATGCAAACACACACACACACACACACAGATAATCAGAACCACACTCAGGACCACCGTGATAGATCAGAGACTGTGGAAAATGATTTTTGTAGCTTTTTCCAGAGAGACAGAGTTTCCTGCAGCTTCACCTGAGATCCCTCCAGGTTGTAAGTCTGAGCGTTGTGACACAGGAGGAAAATGTCCTTCTCCAAATCCCCCACACTTCTGTACTTGTGATTACGCACACGTTCCTGTGAAGCAGAGGCTCAGGATCAAACCTTATTAACGCCACTGTTGCAACAAAGCTTTCAATAAACCATTAAATAAGAGTTTCCTCAGAGGGTGAGGAAGAGAAACACAAACCCAGACAGAAGTGTTGCATCTTTAAGGACATTTAAGGAGATGCTTTTGTGCTGTCATGAGACGATAAAGCTAGCAGCTAGTTAGCATAGCTTAGCATAAAAATGTAGGAGACCAGCGTCTATGACTCACTAATTACCACGTGTGACCTCACATCACATTGTTTACACTCTGTTGGCGTAACTCTGATTTTCCGTCTGATTCCTCTGTGTTGCGTGGACGTCCGTGTTTCACTGGGATTGAGTAAGATGAGCGCGTGTAGATGGTTTCATCAATATTTTAATCTTCTGTAGAGCTACACAGCTCTTTGATGTTCCACTGAATCAAAGGCCGACACCTAAAGTCTCTGTAGCGAACAAAACCTGCAGCAGGAAGCTAATCTGACGCCTGTTTGTGGCTCAGCCGAGCTGCATTTCTACAATGTTATGGGTCTTATGTTGAGGGGGAGTAACTAGCTTTTCAGAATATAAGAGGCAAGTCTCATGGAGCTGGGTTAGCTGGGGTTAGAGTTAGGGTTAATTAGGTTTGGGGTTAATGATATGAATTTGCTTTCCAGTGACAGTTGAGTGACAGGATCATGGCTGCACTGAGGATACGAATGTTAAAATCACATCTATAAATGAACTAATAAAACTCAAATCATGGGACAAAAGGGTTTTAAAGGGAATTTGGGGTTAAAGTTGGGGTTAAGATTAGCCTGGGTTAGGGTTAGTTTGATTCAGGTTAGTTTCCCTTCTTTAAAGTTTCCTTGAAAACAAAGCTGAGGAACATGATTTGCCTCCAAACAACCTGATACTGTGCAATGAACACGGAGCCACAAGTCGTCCACATGCTAACACGACCTGACCACATGCATCAGATACACAGCGTTACACGGGGCCTGGGCTCAGTGATAACACAGAACATAGAGTTCCTCTTCTCCTCAAAGCCTGGCAACATGAGAAAACAAAAGATCAAGGATTCCTGCTAATTTTACTTTCACAGGAGCTGAACTAAATAAAGCCACGGAGTAGGTCCGTTCCATTCTTGTCTGTTTAGCGGCTTTGCATTAATGTCGGAGTTTATGACCTTGGTTTTTTTTTTTCGGGCTGTGTGTGTGTTATACTTTCTTTTAATACATTCTGTACATGATTGCATGGAGTTTCTCAACTAATCAGATGGATTTCTATGAACTTTACATCACTGGTTCCCACAGGATTAACCCCAACAGCTCCCTTATCCAACGAATCTAAGTCTAATCAAAGCTTTTTCCACACTGGTATGTACATCATCTGCATCTATTCAGACCTTCCTCTAAATTACTATTTGTTAAATGAAGTGTTTGAATATAATCTGTTGGAGTCTCACGTACCCTGATCCTTCTGAAGTCCACAGGCTTTCGGATCAGCTCGTAGTACTCAGGCACCTCCTTCTTAGAGGGAAGCTGCACAAAGCCTTTACTGATCTGTCGACCCAACCTGGAAGCACAACGTGACAGATCACATCATGTCAGTTTAATCAGGAAATCGTCTGACGATCAGAGACAGAGATCATCCATGTGAAGGTAACGACGTGTCCTATTATCTTTAGGTGGCTCATCTTTTGAAAACAATAAATAAATCACTCTGTTATTTCCAGTTAGTGGTTAAATATCTTCTTATCTTAAGTAACAGATGATAACGTGTCACATTCTGAGGTTTTTACTGATGCTACACAAACGTTTAGATTGTTACTCGACTGGAAGAGCAAAGATATTTAAAGTTAAACTGAGGCAGTGAGTGGTGAGATGATGATGAGATGAGCCAATATAAAACTTTAGATGTCTCTGACTAGACTCAGGCAGTTCATTTTGATGTAATGAGAAGTCTCCTCTGTTTTGAAGAGACTTTATTTTACAAACCCAATAAGCACATACGAGATACATGGGAGCAGCAGGCAGCAGATCTACAGCAGGACACATGTGCTCAGACAGAACATGAGGCACATTATAGACACGTCTGTGCACAGTAAGTATGTTTCACCAAAGTTTGCATGGTTTTGTGAACATAACATGAAACTGAGCTGAACCCCCCCCCACACACACACACATGGTTGGTACGTTCAGTGCTAGCCACTGCACCGCTAACATCTGTACAGATGGTTAAATGGATGTTTGCTGTGAATCCGGCTGCAGCTTCCAGACTTACTCTGACTTCTTTCTGAAACACCTGTTAGTAACAACACTGTCAGGCACCAAACGAATCAATGATGCCTTTGTGATTAATAATTAGCATTAACGATGTAAACAAGCATGCTGAGGTTGACTGTGCGGCTCCCACTTCTCCGACATTAAGCCTCCTCACTTAAACACAGAACCAAACAGTCCAACACGGAGCTGCTGCCATGATCCACAATCAGAGGCCTGACGTCAAACAAGTCAAACAAAGTTGGCGTTGATATCGATTCAGCTTCCTAACTATATTTCCCCTGCTGGTTTAAAGGTGAGGCAACACTCTGTGTTTGTACTTTCATGTGGATATTAAGTCTTAGAGCACAAAGCTCCACTTCACTAAAAACTGTTACATACATGCACATACAGAACATGAGATTAAAGGATTTCAAAGGATGAGCATGAAAAACTGAGCTTCTCTTCTGCGTCTTGTGAAAATAAACTAATGGGAGCGAGAACATGATGTTATGACTTTGTGATAAATACGAGTAACAGTATCAAGGCCTCTGTTAACATGGCTTTGTACCGTTGATTCTCGTGCATT
The DNA here is from genome assembly GCA_021432705.1 of Caranx ignobilis. Classification (NCBI taxonomy): domain Eukaryota; kingdom Metazoa; phylum Chordata; class Actinopteri; order Carangiformes; family Carangidae; genus Caranx; species Caranx ignobilis. The sequence goes on along the minus strand of MU270004.1, from coordinate 67,375 downwards.
TCTGGACTAATAATCATTAGAACTGCATCACACGGTCTCCTCTCACCCGTCCTTGTAGTTGATGACCATGTCGACCAGCGTGTTCAGCGTTCTGGTGAGTTCAGGCGGGTTCGGAGGCAGCTTCTCAGCCGGTGGGCGCCCTCGCTTCCGCTTGACCTTTTCGCCAGTTTCCTGCCCGGCCTGCAGCACTTTCTCACCTTTACGCTTCTTCAGACTGATGTCCTCCTCCATGTCCTCCAGGGAGCCGTTCTCTCCGGCCTCAGGCTGCAGGAAGAGGGAGCGATGGGTGGGGACATCTAACAAACTTATACTAAAGGTGGGTGAAACATTGTATGAAGGAATAACAACATGTACTGTACATATTATACAGAACAAGGCCTGTAAATCCTCCCCTTTGTGTTTTAGCATCACAGGGACAATAACAACTGAGGAATGGGGCTGAAAAGAGAGCTGTGACTGATTTCCATTCAAATCTCCTCACTTGAACTCTTCTTTAGATTCATGTGGCGGTTTCCACAAACTGCCACATGCAGTATACGTTTTCACAGACGAAACCTGACGCCTTCACGCAGCAAATTAGCAGCACACTGGCTGGAGTTTAAGCGTTCAGAATCACAGAATATGGCTGTGTATTCAAATGAAAGAGGGGGTTATTTATTTATTACAATAGCATCTGAATTTGCATGGACTGGAGCGATCCAACCGCTGCACTGTCTCTGCAAATTTAGGACAGATTATTGTATCTGGAGGCTTTGATGTCAGATGATTATCGAGGGTAGGCAGACTTTTCTTTTTTCTTTCTTTTTTTTTTTTTTTTTACATAATTGCACAATGCTTGTGAATAAATTTGAAGAAGCCATGTTCTACCCCAAGCACACACAGTCTATAAATGCTAATAAAGCAATAAATATTAATCCCTATTTTCCTCCGTTTGCACTTGCACTCGTCTTCATGCACAGAAAATGAGATTGAAACATGATCTTAGACGTGAGGTTTTCATCAAGGCTGCTTGCTGCATCCCCGTGTTATTATCATATCGCTCCTTCTTTTTTTCGAATATCTGCAGCAAGCACAGTTTTTTCCACAAAGGCAATTAGAGGCCAGAAACATGAGTATGCATGCAGCAAGAACAGCTCCAGCTCCAGCAGCAGCAGCAGCAGCAGCAGCAGCAGCAGCCATCCGGCTAAAGAGAAGAGGGAGGAAATAGAGAAGGCATGCTGTCCAATCCTAAAAGAATATTGATGCATCAATCACACACAGACACACACAGGGCTCAGACAGTGCACAAACACACACACACACACACACAGGCATTCACATCATATAGATGGAGCATGCACTTGGGAGCATGCATTTCTCAAGGACGAGGAGATGAAAGCATCCTGAAATGGCATTTTTGCAGCAGCATGCAGAAACAACAGACAACAATCCACAAAATGAAAGGACCGATGAAGGTGAAGTGTGGAAAAAAAAATCAAACATGCCTGCACAAAACAAAAAACAAAAAAAAACATGATAGCAGGGAACTGAGTTACAGAGGACACAACACAACAACACTAGAGAGGCAACAATAGAAATCCTGCTCATCATCGGCTCGGCTCAAAATGTAGGCTTTGAAAGCCCCGCTACTCTCTCTCTGAGGGGCTGCAATCGTTCCAGCGGAATACTGGAGGGATAGAGGGTAATCCTCAAAGATGTATAACACAGCTGAGAGCTGCCTGATTGACTGTGTGTATGGTGTGAGTGGAAGGGTGTCAGTGTGTGTGCATGTGATGCTCCATGCCTGTGCTATCTCCTAACAAGCCTGCCTCTTCCCTGACTAATCTGGCAAAGATTCCCTCTCATCTGTTACAACACACACCTACACACACACACACACACACACACACACACACACATCCCCCCCCCTTGCTCTCACTCACACACGCACACACACACACACACACACACGCACAGACATACACATGCACACACACAGACAGACACGAATAAACTCGCAGACACTCGCTCTCTTTCCCTGGCGCGTGCGTGCACACACACACATAGTCTCTCTCTCTCTCACACACACACACACAAACACACACACACTCTGCCTCACGCGCACATTTTATCCATCTCTTCCTCTCTTCCCATGCGATGTAGCCTGGCTGAATCCTGAGCCCGAGAAGAAAGACATGGAGAGAAGGGTATTTACCTGACTGCAATCTGCAGGCTGGCTATCAGGATCGGCTGCAGCTGTGGGGGAGAGAATTAGCAAGCCAGCATAGCGGCGAGCTGCTAGTCTCTTCATCAGCTGATCACTCAGAAGCAGAGCCCAGAAGGGGGGAGAATAAAAGCGCTATGTTTTCATATACAAATCAATGGGCTGGGGGAAAATATAAATGCCATACCCATCTCCTGTCTGCAGCTCTCCGACGTCTTTTTCCTAACTCTGGAAGGCCCCGAGCTTGTCTCCCTCTGCATGTTTTTAATATCGACTGTTGCCAGACGATTTTTTTCCTCCTCTCTCTTCCTACCCTGCTGTTAAAGTTATCGGCTCCATTTTTTTTTTTTTTTTTTTTTTTTTTTTTAATATTTCCTGTTTTCTTTCTTTTAAAAAAATCTGCATTGCATTTCAGATGGAGTGTGTCATTTAGTGTCAACAACAACAACAACAACAACACATGCAGGGATCTCTCAGACACAAACATGTACTGCAGCCTGCAGCAGCAGCAACACGGATATTCATGGTTCATGGTGAGGAGGAGCATGTTTCCATGTGCATTAAAAAAAAAAAAAAAAAAAATCCCAGCTTGGTGATTAATGCATAAATACTGATCAGGTTACACTTCATTCCTCTGTGCTGCTGCTGCTGCTGCTGCTGCAGCACAGAGTGGTAACAACTGCAGTAAAAACAGTGGTGTTTTTGCAGTTTGAAGTGATATTCACACACACATCTGGTTTCTGTCAATCAATTAGAGTGTTGTTTCTTGTTTCTTGAAGCAGCATGTTGTGCAAAAAAAAAAAAAAAAAGGACTGCTGAAAAACAGCTCACACCACAGGAAATTACAGATGCATCAGAAAATAGGACTGAGGTGAAAGATCCAGTTACATGTTCTGCAAATAAGGTCAAGCTCATCATGTGAGAGTGAGACTGAGACGGAGTGGGAGTGAGAGCACCGTCCTTTTGTTACATGGAGAAAACTTGGCAAAAGTGTGAAAGCCTGGGATTCAGTGGAAACACAGAGAAAACCCAGGCACGTGTTTTTAAGCAGGAAATCCACAGCAGTGGAGTGGATTTCTCACACTCCTGGGCAAGCCAACAAGCTGGCTTTTCAAAATAAAAGCCCCCTGGAAGTCTGTCTGTGACATTAAAAACTATTACATATTTAAACTTGTGGTAAAATTCTTGTTTTGGTTTCGTGAGAAGAAAAAAGGGAAACCAGTCAGAGTCTGCCTGCTATTGTGTGGGTGTGGTTTGTTTTTTGGGCCACTTGGGGGCAGCGGAAACAAGTTGTGAACACAACACTTTAACATATTATCACCTTTTATTATCACTCTGGTGAACTTGTGAACAAACAGCTGTCTTTTAGCATCCGCTCTCTGATGCGTTCGTGGCCACCTGATGCATGTAAAGTTCAGTGTTTACCCTCTCCCCTGCTGTAAAGCTCTGCAGAGCCGTGTGGAGCTGCAAAAATATAGTTCACTGCCACTTTAAAGTGACATATTCTGTTATTTTAATGCAACTAAAGGTTTTAGAAACACAAGGATCTCTCATGTTACTGCAGTTGAATGAGTTCATTCTGAGGCCTCGTCCACACCGAGCCAAAACTTACACTCAAAAACATCTTTCCAGGAGGTCAAAACCTCATTAACCTGCCAACAAACCATAAATCAACAATACTGCTCATTTTTCAACTCATTTTTTCATTAGTGTCTGTAATTCTGTAATGAATTCTTGTATGAATATGTAATGTTTTGCAGCAGCTTTACAGTAGGCTGGACTTTTTCTTTTCTTTTTTACTGTGACGCCTTTTTTTTATGACACATTTAGAAAATGTCAGTGTGGAGCAGAGCACAACTTAAACTGCAGGACTCCTCACATCTAAATACTGTAGATATATATATGAAGAAAAAGCTGCAGCAGTCTTGACATAATAAATCATTAGGGCAGCAAATGAATCATTAGCCAGTAGATGTCATGGACATGCAGCAGACTGGAGTGCAGCCAGGAGCACCGTGCACTCACACACAGTTTGTTGATGGTGTGTGTTGGCTCAGCGTTGGCTGGCTGATTAATCCGCTGCATGATGTTATTGCTCCTCATTTTTCCTTGCATGCGAGCTTCATGTGACATTCATTACAGTTTTTAAGGGATGAGAAACAAATGGAAGCGCCCCCCCCCCCCCTTTCTTTGTTCTCCTCTCACATGAGATGAAGAGAGGTGCATCGGTCTCCACTGAAGTAATAATAACAATAATTATAATAGTAATAATAACAACAACAGACCAAACTGACTGTATTAGCAGTGAAACAGAGATCAGTTCGGCATTTATGTTCTCGAGAAACACTTCCTCAAAAAAAACAAAAAAAAAAAAAAACGCTGTTACCATGGCAACAGCAAATTTTGATGGTGGACCTTGTATATCATTGTGTTTTATTGCTGTTGCTGGGAAATGACTCAGAAAGCTCTCAGCCACGCATGCACAAGCTCGCAGTAATGGGACACAGGGATACGTCGGGAAGGGAGGGAGGGAGGGTGACGGGATGGGTGAGTGGGGTGGGGGGGGGGCACCGTGAAGGATGACAACATAATTTTATAAACCTACCCTGTCTTTTTATGGAAGCTTTCCATCTTTCTCTCTCTCTACACCCAAGCACCATTTAACGAATAATAAAAAAGCTTTGAGAACAGACAACAGTGTAAATCACTGTAGGAGCAGAAAATAAACTATAAAAAAAAATATATGTTATATAATTTATAGCTTATCAGATATTCCTTCATCATCAGTGTCTGGATGTAAAATTAAACAGTGACAGTGTCTGAGTTACAGGGACGGATGCAGAGCTGAGTTACTGAGCTGCAGCAGCAGGACTCGGGTTATTCTGATGTTTCGCTTTGATAAGACGATTTGTAGCTTATTCAGTTTTCAATGTGTGATGGTGCAAACGAGGAACAGAGCCAAGACTGTGTCGACAAGTTAAAGCATCTCGCTGTTCTGGAAGGGGGGGTGGGGGGTGAGTCATTTCTGTCTGGAGGTGTACAGGTGAATCAAACTGGTGAAAATGGAGGAAAGTTTTCCTCAACTGGTGAGTTACTTAATATGATAGAAGAGAAATGTCAGAAAACATTCATCCATGAAATATAGTGGAAGTAAAAAACATGCAGCCCCTGGAAAAGAGTTTGCACATTTATCAAACAGACTGTTTTGTTTTGTTTTTTTCTTGGAAGGTGTTTCTGCTTCATTTGACTCGTGGCCAACAGCAGAGCGGCACATCATGGAAGAAAAAAAAGACCTTCAGTCAGTTATAAAAAGACGAGCTGGTTCTTTTCACACATTTAATTAATTTCCCCACAATAAACAGCTTCATCAAAGGTGCGGCTTATGTGTGTGTCAAGTGAAATACTGGAAACGTAGAAGACGTTTATGTCAATTAAATATCGTTTCATATTCAGCCTAAAGAAATGTTTAAGTTTAAAAGCACCAAAGCCAGTGGCTGATTAGCTTAGCTTAGCTTAGCATGGAGCTGTACCCAAAGTGCTGAAATGTTTCAACAACAACAAAACTAACAACTTTAGTTTAGTTTTATATTTGGAAAAACAACAATATTAAACATGTTTAAAATGTCTATATACACATGCACTGAAAGGACAGATAGGAAAAAGCATCTGTCCTTCATATTTTATGTTAATGTACTGCATCTTTGTTTGCAACCATAAATATTATTTACAAAAATAAGACTAAAAACTTTTGAAGAAGCTTTGAAGTAATGCAACAGATTACATCAACTGTCATCTTTTATGAATACAAACTAGTAATATACTCTGCCATGCATATATCACCCGCTGAGATATAAGGTTTTATGCACAATATACATCAAACTGAAGGACCTGTCTCTCTCTGTAACTGTGACTCCGCCTCTTTTCTCTGGAGGCTTTGATACCGAATCACCTCGTAAATAAGATCCATGAAGAATCCGTTCACATCAATCGAATATATTTCTAGCATCTGAGGAGGAGAGAGACCTCCCTGCGAGACGAGCAGCTGCCTGTGGAGACACAGCAACAGACAGAGGTTAGACACAGCTACCTGACTCCACACATCTGGATGAACATCTGTAAACATGCTAATTCACACACACGCACACACACCGCTGTCTGTCCTCTGGAGAAGTTGGCATGAGCATAAAGCAGCACGGCGATGTCGTTGTGTCCCGCCTCCAGTGCGATGGACAGTGCCGTGCTTTCATCCTGTTAACACACATTATGACAGCAGATATTTAATCATACAGAACTTGTAACTCCTTTGTTTCCCTGACATTTTAATGGAGTTTCATCTTTTTAAAAATCCTCCCTGCTGCCATGACTGAACATGTGAGATAAAGTTGGAGTTTGACAGCTCCTCAAGCTCGAAGTCCAAGCGGCACAGAGGCTGCATAAAGTGGCAGCAACGAGTCACATACACTGTCAGTGAGGGTGGCATCGCAGTCTGTCTGCGCCAGCAGCACTTTGACGATGTCAGCATGGCCGTGCTCGCTTGCACACATCAGCGCAGTGGAGCCCTCATCATCCTGGAGATTGACCTCCGCCCCCTGGGCCAGCAGAGCCTGCACCATGTCCATCCTGCCGTGGCTCACAGCCAGCATCAGAGCGGTCTGACCAGCCTGGACGGCAGACACAGGAAATGGGGTTAATGATGCTGAGCTTAAAACATCTCCAGTTACTTGGATTTTCTGTGTAAAACTTTTCTCTGAAATAAAATGTTTCCAAACAGAACAGACGACATATCTATCAATTTCATAACAGCAGGGTATTTTTTTCCATAAAAGGTTCATTTCTGAGCCCATATTCTGCCATGCATGAGATGATCTGCAGTAAAAGCCACACTTGGACTGAATGATCGCAGCAAATCAAATTTCAAAATCACAAACATAAAAAAAATGAAATCACTTTGTGAGGTAGTCATCCTTCAAACGCACAACATATTGATTATCATGCAATGATGACTGCTGGCTGACTGGTTCCCAGTGATCTGAACTACACATACAGACATCTGAACGGTTACAACAGAAGAGAAACAAACGATTGCATCCTCTGACATCACCTGAAGAAAAGCCAGACTCACCTGACTGGCTTTTGCATTGACGTCTCCTTTTGTGAAGAGCTTCTCAACAACTCTCATGTCCTCTGAAGTTTCCACAGCTGCAAGTGCGGCCAACATGATGGGTGTGTAACCTGCTTTGTTCTGCTGATTCACGTTACACACCTCTGTGCGTTGGTCAGTCGGCCCCAGGGAGCACAAAAGATACAAAGAAGAAGAAGTGTGTATGTTATTTTTTATTTACTGGTTGTACTTGTAAAATGACCTAACGTTTCAGGTCGGGCAGAAAAGGAGGTGTAGACTCAGACACATCAATAGTCTCACAATCTGTCCTTGAATTTGCTCGGCAGCAATGATGCAAACACATTTCAGATTTGCTCAGTGTTCAAATACCTGTGGTTTCTTTGCTGCTGTGCAATTAAGAGTCCTCAAAGCCCGTGTATTTTGAGAGCTGCTAAAACACTCACTCTGCATTAGATGAAGCAGCAAACTACCTTGACACACTCTCAAACGGAGCCCATTTTCCTCCGATTCTCAGATTCAGAATAAATGGAAGTTGCAGATGAAAAAAGGCTTGAAAAATTTTGCACTTTTGCTGATTATACGTTCCTGTTCCCTTGACCTTACACAAACCAGAGAGGGAGAAGAACGCCCTGGCTATCTACTGAAAACTGTTGCAAGGCTTTTTAAAAGCAAAAGCACGAGTCTCTATCATTACACTTATTCAGTGTTTGTCCGCTCAGTTTACATTGATTCAAACCTCTGAATCGACTGGGGCTGAATTATATCTGTGAACTTTCTGTTCCTTTTTAAACTGACACAGCGGGAGACGAGGCTGGAACAGTTTGCCATGACTTTGAAAGTCGATTTCTAAAGTAAATTTTCATTTAAAACATTTGAATAGTGGAGAAACAGGACGAGGACGTTCCAGACAGTGATGTGATCTAATTCCATTTTAGCAATATCTTTTCATTTTCTACTTTATTATATGTGCAGTGATGTCAGATAATGATTTCTACTCAATTATTGCTCGTCTCTTGTCCTTGAAAGCGGTTGACAATCAATGCTCTTGGGTCAGGCCACAGCATCAATATAATAATGATAATTTAATAGTGGAAAATTTACTGGTCATTTTGGATATAATAGGATCTTATGATCCACAGGAAAACCCACTCTTTGTTTGCCAATTTGCCCCCTAGTGGTTATTGGGAAGCATGGAAATATGGGCAGACAGTGACAGTGAACAACAGTCTTCCTATTTATTGCTGTAGTTTTCCAGTCAAAAGCACGTCATCACTATTGTTTCTGAGATGCAACAGTTTCTTTGTTGTGCTATAAGTGCAAACTGTAGAGAAAAGAACTGAACTCTCACAGCAGGGAGGGACAGGAAAGAAAACCTAAAGTAAGTGGGACACGTTTGTTGTGAGAATAAAGCTCCTGTTGCCTTGCGGGTGTCGCTGTACCTGCATCGAGCAATTTCTTGACAATGCCAAAGTTGGAGTGAGACACGCTGTAGTGCAGAGCTGTGTTTCCGTTGCCGTCAGCCATATTAGCAACGTGCTGCAATACTGAGGGTGAGACGAGCCGGAACGACGACAAGTAGTCGTCCACTGTGTCGGCTGCGGCTGACTTGTGGCTGGACACGGAGAACCACTCGTGCTGCAGTGTTTGCAGACAGTCATGCTGCAGGAGGCACAAGAATATATCAGTAAGGTCCCTTTCAAAAGCAAAGTGTTTATGCATCTTCATGAATGCTTTTCTTCTTTTTTTTTAAGGTTCCATAATTCAGTGTACAGAACAATGGTGACTCTGAATGGATAGGAACATCCTGTAATTACAGAGTGAGAGAGGGAACACAGACAAAGAGCATAATAAAGCAACAACTCACTAGACAAAATGTCCAAAACAACATCATAAAAGACGAGGCTCAGGAGCCTGTCTTCATGCCATCACAAAAAAGCTTTGCAGTATTTCAGATCATTACAGGATCTACATGCTTTTCCTTTTTTTTATTATTATTATTATTATTATTATTATCATCAATATTATCATTATTGTTATACTTCATCTATTGATCTCCCTCTCTCTCTCTGATTAGCAATTTTTTGTGAATGTGACGCGTCTCTCACTAAAAAATATCATTATTTTTAAAGTCAAGAAAAACACTACGGCAGAAAATTATACTTTAGAGACACTTTTTGTTTCAAATGCCAAAGTCATTTCTCTCTAACACACGCCCTGCTCTGGCATCTCACCATGCGCATTCACTGACAGACCATTATACATACGTGCACACACACACACACACACACGCATGCACACATACCAGTTCCCTGCTGGATATCGTTGTGTCACCACTCAGATGCAACTTTAAGACTTGACAAGCAGAGATAATCTTTGCACTCAACTTACACCTGGAAGAAACAGGAAATAAAATACTTAAAGATTAAAGATCAAACTGCTGCCAGATTTAAAAAAAAACAAAAAAGAAGAAGAAGCAGAAACCATCTTCCTCCATCATTACCTCTGGTGTGTGTGTGATTTCGCCGACCCTTTCACAGTCTTGCCCGAGCCACCTTTGCCTTTCCTCGCTTGGTTTCCATCTTGAGCAGTTTCCCTTGATTTTTTGTTTCCTCTCTTCTCTGCTTCCTCAGAATAAACCTTCTCGCTGACAGAGGGCTCATACGACGGCATGGGGTCCAGTCTGATCAACAAAAAAAATACCCTGATATATCATATCCCAGTGCTTAAGATGTAAATTACTGAGACATCAGATGCTTACCCTGTGGTTACTCTCATAAACTTCAAGCTCTTCCTGTTGCTGCTGCAGCTTTGGTCACCGTTCTGTTTCTTCATCATGGACCGCACTGCTGATCTGTCTAGAAACAATAATGGAGCAAACACCTCTGAGTCTTTACATAGACGACACTTGGCTTCTGCAGCTTATTTTTATTAAATACAACACCTATAAAATAACAGACCTACTAGATCGATCTCGGCAGGACTTTTTATATATATATATATATATATATTCTTACAAATCTGAAGAAATCCTTTTTTTAAAAAAGGAGAGAGTATTCTGACACCAGCTCCTCCTACGGAGCGATTCAATTTTTAGACTCTGAGCCACAAACTGCTATGTGGTGCGAGATGCTTTCCAAACCCAGATATCATTCCAAACATTGCAAGTGTATCCCTCAGAAAGGCAAACGTTGCCAAGCCAGGGGCAGCCACTTCCTCTAAGCCTAAAACAAGTTTGAACTGGGCCTCCGGAGTCATCTGGAAAAGGAATATTTTTAACCTGAATTACTTTTGCATAGACAGTATCTCTTCTTTCATTGTTTGAGGGTCATAAACACACACCCACACACACACACACACACACGGTTACCTTGCAGAGCTGAGGACGCCTGTTGTTCTAACATTTGTATCATTCTCTTCACCTCAGATTCGTTATTACCCCCCTGTTGGCACATTCCTGGGTTTGGTATGTCACATTTAGAGGCGCTGACTGAAAGGTGAGATGGAGACTGAATATCTCTGACAGCTGTGGCAAAAACAAAAGGACATGAGTGAACTAATTCTTCTAATAGAACCAGCATGACATTAAAACACTCAATCATTAAAAAAAAGTTCATAGTTTGGCTGTTCTCTAGAAAAGCTGAGGATAACTGGGTTCTCACAAACAGATGATGTGATCACACATCTCTGCTTGTGTTTATGAGGGTTGTAGCGCTGCACCAGCAAACAAAGGGAGAAGAACAACAGCCAACAGGTTTCCAGAGGTAATCAAAAGAATCAATAAAGCACCTTTATATCCAACTAAATCTGTGCAGTTTTACCTTGTGGCTGAGAGTCTAAGCGACGGACATCTGCTCCTCCTTGTGCTGCAGCTTTGTTACTGTGGGGCATCTTAAAGCTGTCATTCCCCTGACCGCTGTGGTGCTGGGCGCAGTCAGCTGTGAGCAGGTCCCCGTGCTCCCCGAGGAGCCTCTGCATTTTCTCTATATAATGGTTGAGCTCAGAGTCCCACTGGGACTGTGTAGAGGGGTGCAACCTCTGGCCAGATGTGCTGGAGGGGGCAGAGAGGTCCCGTATCCTCCCCTCACCTACACCAATGCTTCTTGTCTTGATGGGGTCCGGCAGGTGGGACGGTCCGGAGGCCATGTTACGAGTTTTCAGTCCGACCAGGAAATTATCATTAATGTTTGTGAAGCCGACACCGGTGTCTCTGGTTACCTTGGCGACTGTCCATTGTGTTTGATTTACAGCATTTCCTCCCATGTTTGTAGTTCCTACACCGATTGTTCGGGTCTCTGGGGTGCTGATGTCTCTGACCCTGCTCCCTACAGAAACAGTCCTAGAGACGGTCTGAGCGGTGTTGGTGTGCTTGTCTTGGGTACTGAGGAGAGTATTAGTGCTGGAGTCTGTGTTGAAGGCATGCCTGGTGTTGGTAAAGCGAGACACTGAGCTGGACACAGTGTTGGTGCGCTGTGAAGCTGTCTGGGGCGACACCATGATTCCCAGATCAACCCCCCGGACTGGATCTGTGGTCATACCTTGAGACACCAGTTCCTTAGGGTCACAGATGATCACGTCGACAGAACAGTCCCCACAAGCCACTGAACGATACCTGGGTCCTGTCTTAGGCCACAGGTTCTCCGCCGGTACCTCTGTGTTGGTTTCCGCATCACATGACTTTATCTCCGTCCCAACTCCTTGTGTGTTTGTGAAAACCTGGATCCCCACACCTTTCTCCCTGGTCTCAACTCGCTCTCTGACCTCCCAGTGGCTCATGGGTACATCTAGTCCTGTGTAAGCATCCTTCACCTCGGGCCCATGACAAGATACTCCCACAGACTTCACCTCTGTAGTCTGCCCTGTGCTGGCATCCTGGACCTCTGTGTGATTACCCACTCCCTGGCTTGTGGTGCGAGGCCTCGCTTCAACGCCTGCGCTCACAGAGGATGGCCGGGCAAGAGATGCTTTGTCTGCTCGGTTCCTCACTCCTGCGGCCTGAAGCTCCAGTCTGAGACGACTCATCTCTGTCTGGAGGGCTGATTCCTTCAACTCTGCTTCTAAGTGTGAGATTCTCTCCTTTAGGGCACCAATAATTAGTTGTTGTGCATCGAGCTCTGCTTCCCGTTCTGTGTGAATACCAAGATTAACTTCCGACACTTCTGTTGCAATAGACCTCATCTCTACCTGATCGGTGTGCACATATTTGTTTTTTCTCGAAGGTTTAGATGAGGTGATATCCAGCAGAGGACTATGGCCTTTTCCATGCCATGCTTGCAATTGCCCGCCCTTGATGGTTCTTTCCAAAGCCTGCATCTCTTCGGTTAGTTTCCTGAATTCCTTGAGGTCGGTGGGGTCATTCTGCACAATACTCATATCAGACCTTTCCGTGCTGTTAGCCCTCCTACAGATCACGTCACCCATCACGTCCTCGTTGTCACCCTGGGATTTGAGCTGAGTGACAAGTTGCCTCTTTTCCTCCTGAAGGACTGAGATCTTCACCTGGAGGATGGGAATGATCTTCACCTGCTCCTCCAGCTCCTTAAGCCTCTGTAGGGCGACCACCATCTGATCACGGACATGCAGCAGGTGCATGGGGCCGAGACCTGTAACTGGAGTGCTTCTACCAGAGCTCTGTGGGCTCAACCTCAGACACCCTGTGCTGCCTCTGCTGCCCAGGGACGAGCTGAGGTGAGCATGCATATCACCCCCGGTGCCAGCAGGCTTGTTCCCATTGTTGTTCTGATTATATGCTCCCAGACCGGTGAAGGGGGAGAGCGACCCCGGGGAGCTTACCCCTCCAAAACTGGCCAGTCGTCGACGAGGCTGGGGCTGAGGTGGAGGCTGATTGGTCACCTCCTGCTCTGAGTGTTTGTGGGTCTCCACGATGTTCTTTTCCACCAAAGGGCTTTGCCTTGGTAACACAAGAGATCTTGCAGCAGGCTGAGGCTTTGACTCTGTAATTATTTGAGAAACTGCTGCTGGCCCCTCATTCCTCGAGAGTTTGTTATCCGAGGTTGATCCATGTGGCGGAGGAAGTGGTGGTCGACCTCTGGTTGTAGACGACATGCCCAGTAGCCTCGTATCATCGGTGCTGGATGACGAGAGGGATTCTTCGGAGTACCACTGGCTGGATGAAACACCTCTCTGTGTTTTCTCCGCATTGTTGCCGGCCACTCTGGGCCTCCTCTTGAGGCTTAGCCGCTTAATGGTGCTGCTGTTTTGGAAACTGTCCACACACTCGAGGTAGTCAGAGTCTGACTGATAACTGTAGTCGATCCCAAGGTAGTTAGGAACAAACACTTCAGAGCTTTGACCTAGTGGAGCAACAGTGGAATAAAAATGACAATAACAATTACTCAAAGACAACAATGTGGTGAAAACTGTGAAATCTAAGTGCAAATCTCTGTAAATCACACCCAGACCGCATGTGATAAACAAACATAAGGTGATTAAGTATAAAACTACATTTAAAAACAAGATAAGACATAGACCACACAGCTTCTAAGGTTATTATATAGAGCCTTACACTATTCTCTTTCCACCTTTCAGTCTCTTACCTCAGTGTTATTCGCACATCGGCAACCACTTCTATTCAAATCTTCTTTTCGTCTGTCACCTCAAAATGTTTTTGACTATAATCTGAGTCTGTCTGAGCCTGTCCCACAAGAAGAGGAGGGACAGAGGAGGATTTACCAATCCTGTAGAGAGTTTTCAGCAGTCACTTCTCTCCAAATGGTATGTCTCTCTACATAGACTGAACCCACACTGTAATTACTCTGCAACTCTCCCTCTGAATGTCCAACCATACTCTTGGCAGGTTTTCCCAACCTCAGACCATCCTCCAAGTATTTTAGCCAGTGAGTAAACAAAAGAAACAGAAATATTTGTGTCTATTGTGTCAAGTATTTAACAAGTACTTAACACAATAGAAACTGTAATTCATTTAACTTTTACATTGTCAAACGATGCAAGTTGGTGAGAGATTTTTTAAACCATTCATTATAACATATTACATGAATGAATGTAAAAGTTATGCAAAATGTAAAACTTACTTTATAAACACAGTAAGAGGAATGGTTACCTGACATATTTCCAGAGATGTAGCTGCCTTGAGCCATGAATATGTTTTAAAAGGAGACAATAATGGAGCAATCTCTTTACTTCCAGTGCGCATCAATATGAATAAAGCTGGAAATAAAAGAGAGAAAAAAAACGTTCAAGGTTGAAGATGCTTCACATCTTTTTATTATTAGCTCTTACACATAAGGTCCTCCTGCTGCATTAATCCCCCTCTCATACCTGTCCTCTGCTTCGGCAAGTCTACAATAACTAACCTCTACAATGCTTACACAGAGGAAATGCTACACCTATCCATGAGATATTGCAGTTAATTCTGCAAACTGTACAGCAGTGACTCACTGCATTGCACTGCCATATCACTTTCTCATCAGTAAGCATCTTCTGCTCTCAGCATGTGGACGTTTTGTGGAGACTGTCATTGCCAATATTGCACACAAGCCCATTGGGCCCATTCTACTGCGTGTCTTATTTAGCAATTACAAAGAATCTAATTGCACAGAATCAGTCACATGGTGTTGAAAAAAATAACTGAATGAGCTAAACTGGAAAGCAAACAAAACACACAGATAAAAACATGCATGTATATCAATATAAGATGCAGCAAGAGAGAGCAAACCAGCATCATCTATGGACTTCATGTGTATCTGCAAAGAGGTAAAGGCATCACCTCTCCACACTGACACCTAAAGGCACACACTTACTGACACACAAGTGACATTGAGCCTCTGGCAATAAATCTAATAAGTTTAGCAAGTTGTTGTCACAATCACCCGCAGTGACCCAAAATACTATGTCTGCTGCTCTGATGATAAATGTTAAGATGACTAGGGACAACATATCATAGGAGAGAAGGGTGAAGCTTGCAATTAGGAGACAGAAGGAATGCATGAGTTGCATAATATGGAAATAACAGTGGAAGTTTGAATGAGTTAGACAACAACGACAAGAGAACGACCTGACTGACTTAAACGACATCAGCTGTTAGTGAGTGAGTGTGAGAGCCTGAAAGGGTCCAGATGCTGTGATAGGAATGTGACGGGACCAGGACCAGGACATAAACTGACGTGATGATGTGACAATGGGACACTCACACACTTGACATGAACGAGCCTAAGTCATATAGAGTCTGTAAGAGATCGGCCTGGAGCTCAGCCATTAAAAGAAACTAACAGCTCTTTAGATTCAAATAGCACAAGAAAACATGAAGCTGCTTCAATACACATCGTTTCTTCTCCTCACAAAGCACAACACTGACTCATTCCACACCTCTCTGTGTAACTTGCACAGATGTGTGACGGTAGAGTGACCCTGCATGTGTTCTGCCTAATGAATGCCCATGTTAGTTTGGCACAAATACCCAGCTGACACTTTCTGCTTCTTGATAATAAGCCCGATACCACTGCTGACTTTAGGGGATAGAAAATAGGTGGCGGTGCTGAATCCATGGGGTTCCTGTTTCTCTCTCTCTCTCTCAAAAAAAGAAAGGAAACGGACTTCATTATGCATCTGTGCTTTTCATTTCAGAAGGTGTATTTGGCTTTTTACAGCACAGACTCCAGGTTCTTTACCTGTTACCTGTACCAAAACAGCCTGGCTCATATTTAATGAGATTTACATGAGCCTGGTTGTTGTCTGATTATCTATAGTGGAGTAATGAGAAATCATGACACTTCAGCTTTCACCACAGGGGCTAATAAACTTTGCTGGAGGGCTGGATGCTATCAGCCAGGCCTCTGAGATGCAATCAATCCAAGAGCTACTCTCATGATCATTGTTACTAAACCACTGCAGGTGACATGAGTTCATGCGGGACAGGGGCAGAGCTGGGCCTGCAGCAGCTCAGCCTGGATGCTGCCTGAGCTGCTGCAAAACAAACTTGACTATCTGTTGGCTTTTGTCCTTAAAAGCCGAGCTGACGCTAGCTGACACTCTGCTGTTAGCTAACCTGAGGTGAAGCCACTCACCTGTGCAGGAGGAGGAGTGGACACAGCAACATGCTCGGTGATGTACAGGTGCAAAATAAAGTCTCGCAGTCGCTTCACCTGTCAGAAAAAGTCGAAGAGCAACCTGTCGATATCAAAACAACCGCCTCTCTCACTTTTGAACATGTTCAGGACCGTGAGACGTCTCTCATGTCTGAACACACGCACAAGTTTTCTGCCTCCAGGTGCAGGGCGCTCACTGCGCATGCGCCGCAGGCTGTCAACATGCGGCCTGCAGCAGGTGCTGCTGGGAGTCAGTCAGGTGATGAATGGTCCTCAGTGAAATATTGATGATGTCTCTTCTTCTGCTAAATCGATCACACAGCATCAAGACTGCACTTTGTTTTTTTCTTATTGTCTGTTCATGTTATTATCTCCAGGTCAAAGGACCGGTCTAAGTTCTATATTGTGAATATTATGACTTTTATACAACATATTATTGTTATTTTTCTAAATGCAGCTTTCACAGCACAAACCTAAGCATATGACATCTTCCAATAATGTTCTCTAAATTCACATTTACCCACAGAGACAGTCTCTGTGAGAGGTTTCCTCTTACCAAGAGCCAAATACAACCGCTGTTTTCATATTCATATTCTCTATATGCAAAAGGCTCCTGGGCCAGCAGAGCTGCTTTGATGCCTCTCATATGTTAAGAGCAGAGCAAAGTGGCTGCATTGTTCCAGTGACAGCCTCCACAGCAGAATCAGCAGCAGGGAGTGACACGCTCCTCAGGGTTGAATCTTAGCCCAGACTTCATTTCATACTCAAGAGCTTGTCAGCTGCACAGTGACACCATGTGGACACGGTGGAGAAGTACATGTTACACTCCACACCGGTCCATCAGAGCTGTTCCTTTGAGAGATTGAGTGTCATTCTCAGCAGGGGGGGAGGGGACAAAGTTCATGCTGGTGTCTCTTATTTAGCTTGGATGTGTATCAGGATCCATTCAACCAAAATATCTTGTGTTATTCTAGCAGCTCAGCAAAAGTCTCACTTAAAAAGGCCATGATTAGTATGTGGGTAACCAGCACACATTACCTCATCATAGCAGAGCGGCTATTACCATGTCTGGCATCCTGTTGAGTTCAAAGGTCAACTTGTAATCTAATAAACCATGTGATCTCTCTCTCTCTCTACCTTTTCATGCTTCGCCATAAAGTGATTAATTATACGCAGACAACATTCAGCACAGCTCCCAGTAAACTTTATGCCCCTGTTTATTAACTACTTTATCAGCACATGTAAAATTAAAGGTGTTATATAAGAAGAACAAGTAGGGTAGACAAGGACAATGAGTCCCATGGCGTGAACTTTACACTCCTTGGATCATGCAGGGAGGGCATGCTACAGCTTCTGTACTGTACCCAGGGAAAACGCTGAGACCAGTAAAAGCTGTGCACCAGTTTAGCAAAGAAAAAAACAAAATGTTTGGCTCAACTGAATTATTGGTCAGCAGTTTAAAAACAAGAAGCCTCCAACAGCTACTTGTAAATGCATGTAGTGTTTGTTGATTTGCTTTAAATACAATAGCCTACAACTCTTAAAGAAAAAAAAAAGTAGCTTTGCATGCAACTTTTATCTAAAGCAATGACTGAAAAAATGCAATCAGAGTGAGGAGGGATTGATTCATGTTAAAGCTGTTGTGACGTTAACACAAAAAATGCGCACTATCTTTGAACTTTGGTCTTTTAAACCCGTATGTTACAGAAGCGCTCAAATCATTCCCTGACTGACAGAAAACACACCTGTGATTGGTCGAGGGAGCTGCACACCCCTGTCCCGTCCCCTATCTCAGCTCTGAGGGCTACTTTTTAACTTTGGGGCAAAGCTGTCCTGTTTCACTTAAGGCATTAGGTCCTGGTCCCAGTCCTGGTCCCACATCTGACAGCACAATGTCTGACAGAGGATCCTTCGACACCAACGTGCAGACCCTCACCAGGTTTGTTCTGGAGGAAGGCAGGAAGGCGCAGGGCACAGGTGAGCTGACCAACCTGCTCAACTCCATCTGCACCGCCGTCAAAGCCATTTCCACGGCCGTCAGGAAGGCTGGGATCGCTAACCTGTGAGTAACACTTCTGTACTCATTTCCTTTGCTCCAGGGTGGGAATAATAACAAATTCATACATGAAAGTGGGAATGAACAAGATTAAAGATGGGGTAGAACTTCAGCATGCACCCTGTTAAAGATTTACAAATCAACTGAGGTCACTATCTCTGTTTTAACATCATCTTCAAAATAGTAAATGATATATGTGTTCAATGTCAGTTTTAGTTGCATGTAGTACGACATGAGAATCAATAAGCAGTTTAACTCAGCCCCTGGGCAAAGGTAAAGTCTGCACATGTTGTGCACAACCCCTGAGGTCAGAGGTCAAGAAGATAATGGGCTCTTCAGACCTTTCTCTGAATGTGGAAAAGAAAACAACTGAAGAGGCGCTTTGTGCTCTTCCTAAGACACACACATTTGCATTATCATTGTGTTTCCTTTAGCATTGCTTTTATTCTGCTCGTCTTTCCTTTTCTGGAAGATATGGCATCGCTGGAAGCACCAACGTGACAGGGGACCAGGTGAAGAAGCTGGACGTCCTCTCCAACGACCTGGTCATCAACATGCTCAAGTCGTCCTTCTCCTCCTGCGTCCTTGTGTCAGAGGAGGACGAGAAGGCGCTCATTGTGGAGCCAGACAAGAGTGTATGTGCATCTCTGTGTGGATATATTAAGCATTTTTCTGTATTTGATTGGTTTTTACAAGTTGATTTAAGTATCGCTCAAACTGTTTCTCTCATCTAACAGGGAAAATACATCGTGTGCTTTGATCCTCTGGACGGTTCCTCAAACATCGACTGTCTCGTCTCCATTGGAACGATCTTTGCTATTTACAAAAAGGTTATTAACTATGATCCTGCACACTGGTTCCACATACACACAATTATTATGACATTACTGCATTAACAAGAGTGAAAGTGACTTTTCCCGTTGTGATATTTCTAAATGTATGTGCTCCACAGACGACAAATGACGAGCCATCTGAGAAGGATGCTCTGCAGCCTGGGAGGAAAATTGTTGCTGCTGGTTACGCTCTGTATGGAAGTGCCACCATGATGGTGCTGTCCACTGGTCAAGGAGTCAACTGCTTCATGCTCGACCCTGTAAGATGGCATCGACCAATCGCCAATGTCATCAATATCATTGTGTATTTGAATGCACCATGATGATCTGACGTTTCTTTGCAGGCGATCGGCGAGTTCATCTTGGTGGATCGAGATGTGAAGATCAAGAAAAAGGGGAAAATCTACAGTCTGAACGAGGGATACGCACAGCACTTCTATCCAGATGTGACAGAGTACCTCCAAAAGAAGAAATACCCAGAGGTAAAACATGATTGCATTGCAGAGGCCAGATGTGCAGCTGGCAACCTGACCACATATTTTTCTGAATACAGTGGAAATGACTACACAACATTTGTGGTTCCAGGATGGTTCGGCTCCATATGGCAGCCGATATGTTGGATCGATGGTGGCGGATGTTCACCGTACTTTGGTGTACGGAGGAATCTTTTTATACCCAGCCAACATCAAGAGTCCTAAGGGCAAGGTGAGTTTCTATTTGTTCATTAATATTTCCGTATAATCTCTGTTCAGTTGCTCACTCAATCACTCACTCACTCACTCACTCATCGTCCTGCTTCTTGCCTTTCAGCTGAGGCTGCTGTATGAGTGCAACCCCATGGCCTTCATCATGGAGCAGGCAGGAGGCATGGCCACCACAGGAGCCATGAACGTTCTGGACATCCAGCCCACCACAATCCACCAGCGGGTCCCTGTTGTCCTCGGATCCCCTGATGATGTACAGGAATATATCGCCATCTACAAGAAGCACAACAAATGAGGTACTCAGAAGACAATCTGAAATCATCATCAATGGACTAACGCTGTGCTGTTATAGATAATAAATGTAGTTTTTTTCTCCTCTCTTTGATGACAGCAGGTCAAGTCTGGTGTTTAACACAACTCATCATCATCATCAATCAAGAGACTCAGTCGGGACGTTGCTTTCTACTCATTCCCACGGCTGCACTGATGAAGGAACCAGGAGCTTCACTGGACCGTTGAACTCCACATCACACTGTGCCAGTTCCAGCTCATTGCTGGGTGTGTGTGTGTGTGTGTGTGTGTGTATTAAAGGGACTGTAGCCTGTATTTTTTAAATAAAGACAACTGAAAAGATACTCATTATTGTCACTGGGTTGCCAAAGTCTGTTGTGTGTGTGTGTGGGTTGAGAATTACAGTGTGTGTGTCTCTGGATACTTTCTGCCTTTGGTGTCAATTGAAGTCAAATTGCAAACTGGGCAGAAAAATAAACCAGCGAGTCCCACACACTGTTGGTTAGCACCCGAACAGTCACTAATTAGTGATGACAAATGACTGCTACTGTGCAGGATCCTTTGAAAAGACGAAGAGCAGCTGTAGATTGGAAGTAAAAATCAACTCATGCATTCAGTCAATATCTATCATTTTGCTTCCATGCAATTCCTCTTTTGTGGCAGTGACACATGCAGCATATACATTTCTGCCTCAGCTTCACTGACCTTTAGCTGAAATTGTGTTTAAAAGCGAGACGTCTGAGCACTTAAAGTAGCTATAACACTTACTTTCCTCACTAGACTCTTTCTGTTTTCTTATTCCTGCTTAGAAAACTGAGACCAGTTGGTTTTACTGCACTTTAATTGGACATAATTGGGTTTTGGCGGTGGGCCTATAGCCCAAATATCTCCTTAGTAAGACCTGTTAGTTCTGTTGTTATGACAAACTAATGCATATATAATCATTTTCTCTTAAAACTGAATGGTTTTGGTGTGTTTTTTTATGTGGTTAGTGCTAGCGAGCAGAAGCTAGCATCTGGTTAGCTTAGTGTAGCATACGAGCTAGCCAAGCTCCATCTGACAAACACTCTCTAATAACCATTTTAAAATGTCTGGTCCAAACCAAAATCGCTGTCTGGCCACAGAAGAAATAGTTCCACCACAAAATTCCTGTAAAAGCACTAAAGTTGCATTTTTTTTTCTTTTATTCCTCAGTTTTTGTAAGGATTAAACAAGCAAGATGTAACATGTTAGATTAATGGGCTTTAATGGTGCAGGCTGGTTGGTAGATTTTGGATAGGGGGGGGTGAAGCTAACTCTTTGCTACGACCAGGTTTTAGCTTCATAATGGACAAGTATGAGAGTGCTATCAGGCTTTTAAGCTAGCTAAACAGCTTTCTGTTTCCTTGTTAGCCTCTGATGATGATGATGATGATGATGGTGCTTGGCATCGACCACCATAGCGCCAGAAACGTTTCAGCTTTGCCACGGCGCTAATGAGCCATAAAGACTCACTGAGGAAAAAAAAACAAGAGGATCCAACAGTAGGCTACGCTAGCACAACAGCCTCATTCAATCAATCATGTTTATTTAGGAAAGCAGTCATTATGGTCTGTAGAACAACAATCGCTCCTAAATCAGCCTTTCTACAGTAGAGAGGCGGCCTTGAGCAAAGGGGAGGGCGGGGGGGGGGCTGACTGAAGGGCTGATTTGAAGCTTAATGAGGTTTTAATAACGTTAAAACACAATAATAACACAGTTGTGTGGATTGCTGGCTGCTGATGTCACTTGGAAACTTGGCAGTGAAGCGCATAACCTTGTCTGAATTTGTATTGCCTTTATGTCTTGGCAGTTTTCGATGTATGTGAGTCACATGTAAGTTGAATCATGTGAACTGAAAGCAGATGTTTGATCAGAGATGGGAGGCTTGTACGTCAAGATGGATTCTGCATTGTCTCGTGTTTGTTCGCTGAAAAACAAACAAACAACTGAACCACTTCCTCTTTTTTTATGTGCGTTCGTCGGTGTCAGCATTCAAGGGTCCCCTGCCGCCCCGTGAGACACACAAACACTACACATTACAGGCGCACATGTTTATTTCAATTCTGTTCAGACTGTGTATGATTATAGGTTACTGAGTCAATATTTAGATTTTGCAGGGAAAGCAAAAACCCAGCCTGTTTATTTTCCCCTTGCTACTGTGTGTGGTGAGTGTGTGTGTGTGTGTGTGTGTCTGCTCTGTGGACAAGAAGACATGATATAGCTCAATTTGAATAATTGTCATACTATTGGAATAAGTCTTCAGAATAAATGGAAAACTTTGCTGAGTGTCTTTGGCTGCATTTCTCTCTCTCTGACTATCAGATTTCCTGTCAGAGGAATATTGTATAACAGCAGCGGGAGGTTACATACCAGAATAATTTATCCAAACACCGTTGTCATGGTTACCCGTGCTATCTAATTATGAACATGGTAGAATAGATCAGATCTCTGACTCTTCACCATTTAAGTTTTTTTTTATTTATCCGTAACACTGATTCTTCGTCCGTTTCTATCCCCCCAACAGTGAGTGTGCACTGACATCCAGCCCGTGTCCAGACAGGCTCTGTTTACTTTACAATCTGATGAAAAGTGTTATAGTGGAGCGTCTGTGGTGTGTCTTTGCACTTGACAGCTTACTCAATCAACAACCCTCCTCCTCCTCCTCTTTGTCTCTGCAGCACATCTCATGTCGACTCGAGCCAGATTGAAAGGAAGATCACACAACGTCAACAGATCCTCCCTTACGTGTCCATTCAGAAATTGAGGAAATAAAGGCAGATGTCGTAAAACAAAAGTAGGTAATGACAAGCGTGGTCATGGATCGATGGCTGGCATTAGTTTGGTCCGAACTGAAATGTCTCTGCAGCGATGGGATGAAACATCATGAAAGTCATGGTCCTCCATCTTTGACATCTGTGATTTTGAGTGAAATGTTTCATCAACTATTCGATGGAAACACAAATAATCACGTCCCACCGTCAGGTTAAGCTTTTTAAAGTATTAAATACTTTGATTTAAGATCAAATACCAGGAAAATTAACCACATTCCCACTAGACTTGACCACACTTAGAGGAGTTATGCTACCATGCTCGACCATGGTTGCCAAAGATCAGCAAATTCGAGCAATGTTAGCATGCTAATGTTTGCATTAACTTGATGCATTGCAGAGCTGCTAGCATGGCTCTAGACTCTGTTGTTTTCAAGCACACCTCGTCTCCTTTATAAGACAACAGATAGTAAAACCTTCAGTTCAAGTGGGTGTCGGTATCATATTCTCCGGTGGTCCTTCATCACCCTGCACCAAGAGAAGAAGGATAGGCTATAAACTCCTGGGCACACCATGTTTGGGCAGATTTCTCACATGGTTTCTGAAATGACTATGATCTTATCTTCTGTCAGGACTAATAAATGAGGAGTAAGGAATAATTTCAACAACAAAGTGTGAAAACTAGGCTACATCTATAAATCTTTCTCACTTTGACGATGAACATCAGTTTCTTTGCCAAGCTTCACTTCTGTAATCAGAGCTCATATCCAGCCCTCCATGTCACCCCTTGTTTAAGTGATCAGCATGGTTTTTGTCAGAACAGTGACAGTACGCAGACCCGGAGAGCCTATGTTTAAATTAAACATAAACTCTGTATCCCAGACCACCCTGATTGGAGCGAACTGCTAATCCAAATACTGCCTCAACCTTCTTCCAGAGAGGACCCATATTTGTGCCTGATACTTCATGCGCCTCCAGCCCCATCCACTCCACTCCACTCCACTCCACTCCACGACCCATCAAATACTCAAGTCAAAACATCTAAAGGTTTCCTTGGCATCACAAGCCTTCAATTTCTCTGACAACTAGCTGCAAATGAATCAGCATAGAAAGTTTCATCTCCTTTCTTCTGACACCCTCTATGTTTCTCTCTGCTCAGATTATTTTGATTTACTCTACGGTGTCATGGATCTGGAAGGTCGGACCAGACCACCGCTGGTGCTGCACCTTACAAAGGGCGGTGTGTTTGGATTAAAAACATGCGTGTGGTTACTGTCACTGACGACAGTCTCATCTGAGCTCTGACCACCGGGCTCGAGTCACGACTTCTTCCGCTTGTAGGGTGTGTGTATATTAAAGTTGAAGCACAATAACTTAGTGCAGACAGAGGGAATCTAACCACCAAACTACTGTATAGGCCTTTCCATTAGCCTGAACAAATCATATTGAGTCTCCTGGGGGTTTTGTGGGCCCTACTGGGCTGTGGGCCCCAACCCTGTTGAGGATGCTCTTAGATGTTCCTCTGTTTGTATATGTTTGGACATATGAGGGATGTGGTTCTCCAGGTTTTGGGCCTCACGCAGACCGGGTCGTCATTCTTAAGTGGCATGTACGAGCAATTTAAGAGTTTGCAGCAGTAGATACTTAGAGTTTTCTCTTGCGTAAGAACCAAATATACCTTTATCACCAGGGGGGGAAGCATCACCAAAAATGTCACAAATCAGCCCACACACATTTCCTGTGTCTTGTCTGAAGGTCTATAAGGAAACTCCCGAGGCTGCCAGGCAGACAGCTCTGCTCAAACATTGTGATTACCCTGGCAAATGTCAGGGTCACGTCTCATTTTCTGTCTCCTGAAATGGCAGCTATACGCTTTAAAGGCCGAGCTCAAGCTGTGCCCCACGTCGGCAGGATGCCAGACAGACCGAGTTACTGAATGTACCGTGGAAATGTGAAAACCGGCAGCGCTGTGTCGCGTTTCTCCAACTTTACTGTGGGGCTGTAGCTACTATATAGTTCATGCGGTATAATAATCCCCACCCTGGATATCACTAAGTACCCCGTATATCCCTTAAGAAATAATAACCTTTCTCTGGGGGCTTAAGGAAGCAGGAAATCCACCTATTCACTTCACTTTGGAGCTTTAGATGAGAAGATCAATAACTCTATCACATTTGTCCATTATATTCAAGGCTACAGCCAGCAGCCAGTTAGCCTGGCTATATCAAAAACAGGGTTTGGCTCTTGATACTCTACCTAATTTGATGAATCTTAAGTGAGAAGTTCTCCATCTTGTCTCCTCTGATGTCTTTATGTGGCTGCTGGCAAGTCCGTTTTCTTCAGTCAAGGTGTCTTTTGGAGGCTTTGATCTGGTGGACAATGACTTCCCTGTGCTGGCATTGTGGTGGTGGATATCTGTCCCGGAGCAGCCACTTCCTCTCGGAGAGACACATGATCACAATTTGGAGAGGAGAGGTCACATTTCAAACAAAAACTAAAACTCCCATCTGCGCCTAGAGTCGTTTTTTCCCCCCAGTAATAGCTGCAGACGTACCTCTTTAGACACAGATGACCTCAGTGGTATTACCTCTGGGGGAAGAACGTATGGCTTTATTATCCTCTCCTCTCTGAGCTGGCTCTCTTGTCTTATCATTACCTGACCAGCATCACAGAGTTCCTCTACTTTTGGCCCTGATAGGTTTCCATTGCTCCTTAAAACCCAGGTTTTTTTTTACTGCAGGTGTAATTAATCTACTTCAGTGCCCGCTATCAATTACCCTCCTTTGTGATGGAAAAACCAGCACTACCTCTCTGTCTGGATTTGAACTCTCTGTTCCAATCTTTTTAACAGCCCCATCTGCTTTCCTCCAAAAACCCTTGTGTGAAACAATAACTACCAGGACACGGACCTTTTTGTAACGTTATCCATCTTTCCTCCCTGTCCTGGTGTTAATCTGTTCCATGAAGCGAGCCAGAGGAATCTAAAAAGTCTCGTTGATGGGGAACCAAGTACAACAAAACAATTGTCTGTTCAACCTCACAACCTCATACCATGTGCCAAATGTTTGGCTTTGACGATTAAAACTTTCTGAGTACTCTTGGCTAATTTACAGCCTGATTGACCCATGTTTGAACTTGTTCAAAGTCAAATCCTTTTCCTGCAGTGGATACGTGGTTTGCCCCCAGAGGAATGAACCTATGGTCTCTGAACATGTGGTACCATCCTTGGCCATCTCTGGTGTGATAGAGGCCTGAGGTCTGGACAGCTCCGGGATGAAAAATGATGCTGGACAGAACAGAGACAACATCCAGAGGCCACAGACATGCTAGCAGCTGTGAGGATTTAGTTAGACTTTGCACTACTCATGCTCACATGCTCATAAAGACAATGTGCCAATGTCTAGAAGGTATATGCCAGTGTCTCGTATACTATGTTCACTGTCTTGGCGACTGGCGGAGTCGGCCCAAGGCATAAGCAAACTAAGCACCAACTGAGCTAACAAGCTTAATGTGTTGACCAGGCACTCCTCATATGTCTGTTTAGCTTTGTCTGTACATTGTGTGACTCCTGATTTTAAGGTCATGGGTTCGATTCCCATGTTGACAGAGATCATACCTTGACAATGACCACAATGGCTTGGACTGACGCTGGTGACCAGTATGCTAGCTTTAGTTTTAGCACTGGATTTAACACTGAGCTGCAGTATTTTCAAATAAATGCTAATCAGCATGCTAACATGCTTCTAAAGATAATGCTAATGGCCTTGTGTTTAGTGTTTAGCATAGGTATGCTATCTTTAGCTTTAGCACTGGCCTTTAAGTGACTTTCAATAAAGCTAATCAGCATGCTAACATGCTTATAAAGACAATGCTAATGGCCTTGTTTTTAGTGTTTAGCATAGGTGTGCTAGCTTTAGCTTTAGCACTGACCTTGCAGCGACTGCTAATCGCATGCTAACATGCTTATAAAGACAATGCTAATGGCCTGTGTTTAGTGTTTAGTATAGGTGTGCTAGCTTTAGCTGATGTCTGGCAGGTATTTACTATAGCTATTCACTAACAGCAACTAAGGTTCATCCTCTGGGGATCATAACCATGTAAAAAATGTTGTCGACTTAATGACCAACATAGCTAACTCTCCTAGCATGATTCATCCTTCCTGTCTAATCTTTCAGGCACACGCCAGAAAACTAAATGACTAAGTTGATGATGCAGAACAGCAGCATCTACTGCATATTTATGCTGTGACTAAAGCAACAAAAGGTTTTATTCTTGAGATTTTTTTTCTTTTTAAAGGCATATGGATTATTCTGTTTCATGGGAAAAGAATGAAGACGAAGAAAGACTGTGACAGACATCTGAGGAGTTTCCATGAGCAGCAGAAAAAATGAAAACTGGAGGCAGAAAAACACTTGGCAGCTTTTTAATATTGACTCCTTTTCCTCCCTCCCCCCGTTTTCCTCTCTCTCTCTCTCTCTCTCTCTCTCTCTCTCTCTCTTTCTCGCTCTCTCTCTGTGTCTCTGGGCTTGGAAGCACTTGAATACAAAGTTCAGTGAATTGTTCTGGCAGTGCAGCTTGTGTGTAATGACTTATGACAGCAGTGGAGACAAACTGAAGAGCATGTCTGTCTCTGCATGAGTATTTACAAACCTAGGCCTACTCTCGGGAACCGCATTCCAATTCTGGAAACCCTATTATATGCAAGTCGCCATGAACGACCGCATGTACAGGACACATATCTGGAGGTCCTGGCTCTGAAATAAACAGAAGACTGTAAAGCAAAAGTGACCTTATATTTACTCACGGTACAACCTGAGAAGTTTGGAAAGCTGTAAAAGTAAAGAAGAGTGTAAGTGATGTATTAGAGTAGTTTAAGAGGTATGGTTGAGGGGGGAGCTGGGGGAGCAGCAGCTGCCTGCTCCATCATAAGAGCCGCTGGCTTCACTGAATCTGGCCGTTGTTCTTATCTGGCAGACGTCCAGCACTGATGGGATTTTGGTTCTGCGATGCATTATGGAGTCCCTCTTAAAAGTGAAATCTAAGTGCAGCCGGGGTGTGTTCTTTAGTTCGCTCTCAGTGGTTGAGGAGAAAACGCTGCACAGGCCTTGGCTGTTATACCCAAACAAGAGTATAGCTAACACACATAGACTGATATTGTCCACTGCAGGGACACATGCAGCCTTATTTATCTCCGTTAAACACCGTCTCTGGCCTTCGTGGTTCTGGGCTGATGTCAGGCTCTTTGTAGTTAATGGAGACCCTTGACCAGTTCACCATTTGGGCTTTCTCTAACCTCCACTTTGATGTTGCTCTAAATTGAGTCTGCAGTCAGCCTGTTGCTCTGGTATGCCAGCTGGATGAGATGGAGAGGAGAAGGGGGGAGGGGAGGTGAGGGTAGGGGGCTGTTTGGGTTGTTTGGCTAAAAGAAACTCCTCTGCACTTGTCTTGACTCCTCTCTAATCTCTCTAATTGGAATCAGGGCTGTGAGGGTCCCCTGAGAGCTGCCAGATCTTTGTGGTCATACAGTGCGGTGATGTGACGGGGTCACAAGAGGTGACTGGGTTTCTCTCATATACTTTGTTGTGTTGCCCCCCACCCCCCACCAAACTCATCCACTCTGTTGTCATTCCTGTGGTGGCTTCACACTTCATGTTTGTTTACATTGTGTGACTACAGTTGTCATCCCACTTCACGCTTTGTTTTCCTCTCTGGTGTTATTGTTAGGAAAGAGGAAATACCCCTCACCAAAAGGTAAAGTGCTGCAGGCCGCTCACACCTCAACAAAACAAAAACAAATGACAAAAGTGTGTGTTTTTTTCTGGTGTGAAGTGGTCTGGTGTTTTCCAGCTCTGTATGTAGAAGTCACAGCTCTTAAACCTTCAAGCTGTCATGTCTTAATACGCTCTCAGGGTTTGTTATGTTTCATGGGGGGGTGTAAGACAGGAGCTCTGCATGTGTTATAACAGCTGTGGTTTCTTTCTGCAGAGACACCACGACAAACCAGGAGACTTATAGGAGACGGTGTGAACGGGTCTCATCGCATGTCAGACCACAGCAGCATTAACATGTTGCACCTATAGACATCATGACTCTGTCTTGTCATATTAACAAGACCCAAATGGGATTGAAGGAAAATGGCATAAAGTGCAAAAAGGTGCTGAAGCTATCATCCTGTAGAAGTCTGAAGTGTAGCTGCCAGACCTGCAGGACACCTAAAGGTCATCCTGTGACTCCAGTTTGACATCACCCCACTGACTCTGTCGAATCAAACACCGGTTTAGTTCGGTCCAGACTCAGGTAGCAGCTCCCAGACTTCGTGAACCTCTTTTTATTGGATCTAAGATGTGTGAAGTCTGTGGAAATACTCAGGAAGCAGCTCAAGACCAATATAGTTTTTAAAGTTGCCTTTGATTGACAGTAGCTTGCAGTGCTTTAAGCATGTGGTTCCTGCCTTTGCGCCTAATGTTTTCTCTGTCAAGTCAGAAAGTATCATCAGATCGATCACTTTTTCATTCTTTATATTCTTTCCATCTCTTTTAAAACAACTTTTGAAAACTTTTCTTCAGACAGAAAATCTACAAAAGGCTGCCAGCCTGTGTCACTATACTGACAGTTATTACCTCTAATAGTAACTCTATGAACTCACACAGATGACTGCAAAGTGAAGTTCCTCCTTTTGCCTCCGTTCAAAAACAGTGGCCTACGTCACTGCCCGCGTGTGACGACAGAATCACAACAGCTGAGTGAACCAATGGGACGAGGCTGCTGCAGAAACCTAATCAGCCCATCACTACTCTGCCCTCATTACCAAGCGGCTGCACAGACTTGAGGGTGGATGCGATGCGGGCTGGGACTCACAGCGGATCAGTGACTCTGGGAGCAAGGAGACCGTGAAACTTTCTTTTCTGGGAAAAGTTTTGAGCCATGAGAGCTTCCGTCGATTTCTGGACTTTGAGTTAAAGTTTGTGGGGGGAGGCCCAAACTTTTCTCTGTAAATGAGAGGTATAGACGCGCACGTGACGTGAAGCCTGCCTGAACGGACCGGGACTGGCCGAAACTTGTCAGATCTTGACATGGGAGGCTGTTGACTGAACATCCCCGATGAGCTGCTGCTGATTCCGTGGCGCCTCGGTGCCTCTGTGACATGAACCCGTCCGGGAGGAGTAACGCAGTTTTCTCGCAACCTGATGGAGTTACTCCACAAGCCCGTATGAAGCTCGGCGTCTTTCAGACCCATTCTTCCTGGAAATGGCAAGTCGTGCCATATTGATGGAGCGGACCGCGGTGCTGATGTGCAGTGTTTTCATCCTGATCATCGGTCTCTGTGTCGGATCCCCTAACCACAGCCGTCGGCTGGTCTGCTGGAAAGCCATCCTCAAGTGCCATGGAGAGCCGGAGTGCCATTACGCGTATGATCAGTACCTTTATGCCTGCGCGTCTGTCATCAGCGGGGAGCGGAGGAAGTGTCCCAGTCACTGCATATCCTCTCTGATCCAGCTCAATCTAACCCAGAGCGGCCCGGCTCTGGAGGACTGCGACTGCGCCCAGGACTCGGTTTGCAGGGGCACCAAGCAAGCCATCGAGCCGTGCCTCCCTCGGACCAGCACCATGGGCTGCACGGAGGCCCGGGAGCAGTGCGAGAAGGACCCGTCGTGCAGCTCTGCCATGACGGATTATTTATTTCACTGCCGGAAACTTTTCGGGGGGAGCGGTGCTCGGACGGGTGCCGCAGGGTGATAGCCAACATGCGCTCCATACCGAAAGCGCAGCAGCTGGACACATGCGTGTGCGATGGCACGGAGAGGAACATATGCGAGTACATTAAAGTGAGCATGAAAACTTTCTGCAGCGACTCCAGCGACAGGTTCGCGGGGAGCGGGTTTTCAGACTCGGAGGAGGATTCAGAGGACGATTACATCGACCAGGAGGATGAGCAGCAGCAGAGGCAGCAGCAGCAGCCCTGTGGAAAACTCCTGTGACTGTGACTCCACGCCCTCTCAGACTGCGCTCAATGTTGTGACCACCATTTTGGTTTTAACCAAATTTATGTGAAAAGCTGCTGCCATCCAGGGCGGCTCAAGCCAGTGTGGACCACCACCACACACACACACACACACACACACACACCAGCTCCCACCTCTCTGCTTTGTTTTAACCAGACTTTTCTGCCTTTACACTAACGCTTTGGTTTGTCAAACTCCACCTAAACATCCTGCACATCTTCACTTATATCAGGGCATTTGGGCTCATCATGCAAGTAGGCGAACAGCTGACTGTGGATCAGATCAAGTAGAGGTTGTAGAATAAGTAGCCTATTAGTTACATGTCATTTATATAAGAGTAAACTGTACAGTATATTTCTATGTTAAGAGTGATAAGAAGAGATTTGCACTGTGGACTGTAACGGCTGAGTCTCACTACTGCATCGTGACCACAGAGGGAGGGAAAATGTTTGGCAAAAAAGTGCCTAAACGTCTTGGTGATGTTGGTTTTATTCACCATTATGTGACCATATCAGAGGCCGGCTGTGAAAGCAGAGTGTGGATGTAACCTACAGAGGCTTTGGCCACAACCCCTTCATTTAAAAAACCAAAGTTGATGTAAGCCACTAAAAAACCTGGACCAGCTCGTGTGCATCTGAAAGAGTGACGCACTTTGACCTTTAAAAACATGGCTGTTTGGATAAGGTATACAGTGGTGGAGGAGAAGGAGGAGGAGGAGGTCCTCTTCGTCCTCCTCAGCTTCTTTATCTTCATTGAATGTGTTTGTTAAAAGTCGTCACACAGAAAAACAAGATGCAGTATCTATGAACACACGCCTCTGAATGTACATGCACATGAAATAAATGAGAGTTTAAACATGATTTCTTTTTCTCCTTTGGACCTCGGTCTCTTGGTTCCTGTGTGTTTCCATCCACTTGTTGAGGTCAGTCCATCACTGATGATATAGCACTGCATTGGTGATTAATGTGATTATGTGTCTGGAGCCACCGTAACTCCAGATGTACCTGTAAAACATAAAGAGTCTTTAACCATATAGAGTCAGTACAGGTTCGGCCTTCTGACTGTTTATAATCAGTGCACATTTCTTGTTCCTACTCAGCAGTGGTTCCCCAGGATGCATGTGTCTATTTACATGTTATGAGTCCGTCAGCCTCTCTATACTAGCCCAGTGTCCCCTCATTCACTTGTGATAATGGGCCTTGAAAAACCATTGATGGCAGCCATGTTGCTTTTCAAGCCCAAGAGATGGGCCCTCCAGCCCATTGATTGGAGGAGAAGTCGAGTGGCACCTTCTATTATGGAGATGCAAAATACACAATGGTGCGGCGGCACAATGTGGGGGCACTTCATTCACACTGTTCCTCTATCACCCTTTTCAGAGAGGGTGGGGTGGGGTGGGGTGGGGGGCACGAGGAGGAGACAGCTATCCCAGAGGGGACACGCAGGAGTTATGTGAGAAAGGTTAGGTTTATGGCGTGATTGTGTCTTTACCACAGCAGTCTGTTCTCATGCAACTGAACGTTTTCAGTGTTTTTGTTTTGGTTTTTTTTGCTGTCGTCTCTACTTTATTAGTGACTTCTGGAAGACATAAACCATCATTAGGCTCCAAAAAGAATGACCCAAAATAGTACACCCTTACAATGGCAGCGATTGTAAAAGACAAAACCAAACCAAACCAAACAAAGTAATGTGGTGAAGGCTGTTTCTGGGCCTTTTGTCATGAGACGCCCCAAAGCCTGTCGCTGTCTCTTTAAGAGAGCAGGCCTCTGCTCAGGCCATTAATAATTGTAATGCCTTTTTATTATCGTTGAGGATAATGAAGGGATGAGAGTCATACGGAGGGGGGGGGGGGCAGACCATAGTTTGCCCTGAAATGTTTTCAATTAACTTTTGGCACCGGAGGAAAAATGGGAATGTTTTTCCCATGTCGAGGCAGAAAAGAGTCAACTGGGGGCTTTTTTTGGTGCAGGGACCAGAACCTCATTAAAATTGCTTCATCATAACTCAAACTGTTGCTTGGTCAACCCCCCCCACCCACACCACACACACACACACACACACACACACACACACACACACACACACACGCCCTGAATAAAACGTCCTTTAGGTTATACACTAAGGAAAAGCAAACAGGAAACACGTGGATGACATCAGAGAGGCGACGCTCTCATGTTGTTCTTTCAGCCAACATAGTGACACAGACTCATTTAACAAAGGTGACATCATTTCGACCTGATGTCTGAAGCTGTTTCTCGGCCTCGCTGGCATCAATAATAATGAAATGACGCCCTTCCTTCCTGTCGAAGTCCCACTGGGACTTTTCCAAACATTTCTTAAAACACCTCAGCCACCATTGACTTTTTCCTGTCGAGCCTCAGCTCCTGGAAGAACTACGTCCAAACCTGAACCTTCATTCTGCAGAGGGATGCAGTGAACATCTCATTCAGACATACTGGGTATGTTTATCTTATGTTTAGCTGAACTCACTCATTCCTAATAATAAAACAAGTCTAGTCGATCAAGATTAGTGTTAACTAACTTATTGCATGGAGTTCATATTAAGCCTCATCGCAGCCGCAGGGAAGAAGCTGCACTTTAGCCTTCAGATCACTGTATTGATCATTCAGTGGAGAAAAGTCTGAGAAAAAAGTGAAAAAGTTGATTGTTTTATATCATAAAGTCATCAAACAGCTATTAGCCAACAAGCTGCCGATCACATCAGAGCAGGTGAGGCAGCTGAAGTTATAGTTTCACTTAAGACTTAGGTTCAGTTCTGTTCTGACCCCAGAACATATAACAACATTAAGCAAAAGCGTGAAAAAGTGAAGTGAATAAAGTAGAGTCACAGTAAAGTGGAGGTCGCGGGGGGGGGGGGGGGGGGGGGGGGGGGCTTAAGTGAGGTGGGAAAGGTGGAGGAGGGGTTGATTTATGATTGAGGGTTAATAGGGGGAAGGGTCTGTTTTAGGGAGAAGGGCTGAATGTCAGGGATTTCAAGCCTCTCCCCTGAATAGTGATGCAAAGAGAGGGAATATTTAATCAGCCAATCAGAGTCTGGTTTACTCTGTCAGCCGTGGCAGGATGGGAACAGACCTCTGGGTGCCTCCACCTCCCCCCTGGCTCCCTCCTGCCATCCAGCCAAAGAGCAGCAGTGCAAAGGAGTGAGAGAGTAAAGGGAGGAGGAGGTAGGGGGGGGGGGGGGGGGGCGCTGGGGCACATAACATAGCTGACAAGGGGCATAACTTCATTTCCACGGTGCTGGGACAGCTGTGTGGAGTAATCTGCCGTGGCAGCCTCTCTAAAACTTCAATGCCTTTAGTGACCCAGGGAAGTGGGGAGGGGGGCAACTCCAACTGTGACCAGGCGTTTAAAGGATGGAAGGCGGGGGGGGGGGCTCCTTTCACACCCTCGCAAGGGCTTTTGTTGGGGAAAAAAAAAAAATCCCTTCCTCACCTCTTCGTCACTGAAAGCCACAGGGACTATATGTTTATGAGATGAGACGACAATAGGCTGCATTTTGAAAGCTGAGACAGAGTTTGTATCGTCTGTTGTCGCTGGGAAACACGGTTAAAGTGCATGATTTTCTTCAGTGAAGATCAACGAACTGCATATTTTTCCTTAAACATGTTTGTTTAAAGTGCCAAGAATATGTTTCTTAATCATTTTAAGGTGTAAGATGCAACTTCCTCCACTGATTCATAAAATTAAGAAAAAAGAGACATAGAAAGTCTAAATCACTAAACATATAAAAGACATCATGAACGTGGCGGTTCGTACAGATATCAGACACTTAACC
Source organism: Caranx ignobilis (assembly GCA_021432705.1). Lineage (NCBI taxonomy): Eukaryota > Metazoa > Chordata > Actinopteri > Carangiformes > Carangidae > Caranx > Caranx ignobilis. The sequence goes on along the minus strand of MU270004.1, from coordinate 32,516 downwards.
TGAAAAGTTGTTGAAAATCCTAAACTAATCTCAGAAATCTTGACCCTTCGTTCTTTAAGTTGCTTTTTTTTAGTGCGAGATAATATTTGTAAAAAGACAATGGTGCAGTCTATCCATGACGAGGGGTTCATTATTTTGTGCTAACTGTTGAACCGCTGAAGGCCGAAGAAAGAACAAAACATTTTAGCCTAAGATAATGGCCCGAGGCTGGGCCGCTGTCCGCACTGAATGGGGGTCTCCCTGGAGCTCAATAAGGTCCCAAAGTTTTACTCCATTATGCTGACATCCCTAAAGGCCAGGGGCCACCACCCCCAGTGGTTCCTCCGCAAGTGTGCATTCATCACACACCCCTCCCAACTACACACTGACACACACACACACACACACACACTTTAGCCAGCTCTCTCCAAAGTGATGACAGGAGGTGATATTCCCAGGAAAGTGATGAATAATATCAGGTTTGCAGCTAATGCCAAATAATTCACAGCCTCCTTCTACAGGTCTGTGCACATTCCTTAACATTGTGCAAGTCTGTAGCAGAGCGCTCGCTGCTGTGTCACTCACTGCTGTTTGTTTAAGGAGGCCTTCGCTGGCACGAGGATCTGCAGTCATGCCTGCAGAGCTGGCTCTTAAACGACTGAGCCTAAACCCAACAGCAAACATGAAAAAATCAAAGGCTGTTAAAGCTAAGCAAATAACACCAGTTGGCCTCACTCTCTCTGCCCATTGTGAGGGCAAATCCTCTGGCATTAGAGCATTAATAACCTCCAACGGTAATGATTTTCGCACAGATGACAAGACGAGCTTGGACTTAACATGTCTCACATAACAAAAAGGGGAGGGAAAGCTTTCTGCTGCACGCATGCAATGTTTCCCCTTTATGTTGCGTTCACGTCCACCACCTTAATCCCTGCTGTCAGTTCTCTCTCCGTCCAGTCGCTTTCTGCTCATCTGGTTCCCATTTGCACAGCACAGCCAGATGGAATGTGACCATGCTTTTAAAATATGAGTTATTAGCCCATTAATACAGACTCCAGCCAACACTAGTTTCAAGCTGCAGAAAAACACACAACTGTTGTTTGCAGTCAAAGTTCTTCTGAAACAGGAGGCAGATTAATGATTGAACAGGACACACACTTTTGGTTTTCTGTCCCGGTTTTTGAGTTCGATTCACTGCACTTGAACTGGGTTAATGCAAACCTTGAGAGTAAAGAATACAGTGGACGTTTGCAGCACCACATCTTTATTGAAAAGAATAACCTGCTTTGGAGCTGTGTAGCTGGGTCAACTGTGTGCTTTACCTCTCAGAGAGATTTTACAGCACATTATGTTCTTATTGCACATTAACCACCATTTAAATCACAAAAAATGAACCTTAAAAAAATCAAGGGGGTGGATTTATGAGGTGCATTGTCTGGTACCGACCTCAAGATGACACTGTTCTCTTAACCAACTGAACAAAACAGTTCTGATGCCTTTAAACCTTTGCAGGTTTTGGCAGATGTGTGTGTGTGTGTCAGAGGGAATGAAAAAGAGACAGTCTTTTTATTGTCCTCAGTTGCAGTATTCATCATTGAGGGTCTCGCCTCTGCAAACAGCGTTTGCGATGCCACCCTTATTGCAGGTGCGCGACCTGGTGCGTTTCCCTCCGCTACAGCTGGACCAGAATGACCAGCACGACCAGTTACCTTCCTGCTGAACAGGAGGTCTTGCAGCTGCAAAATATTGTGCACATTAACACAGGGAAGTGAAAGTGACACCACTGACTGACAATATACTGTATATGAGTTTATCTTTGACTTAGTTGTTCTTTCTTACCTGACTGTCTGGATTTTTCGACTTTGAAATTCTGGCAGGCCAAACCCTCGTACAGGAGAGGGCATAGACAGTGGCATTTCCCATCCAGCAGGGCAATAGTGCCTCCATTCTGACAAGGCTTACACTTGCACACATTATACTGTGCTATGTAATCTTCTGTGGCCCTCTTCAGGTTAGCTATCCTGAGGTTTGCATCAGGCATGGTCAGTGGAACTAACCTATAGATGGGCTCCGGCTGCAAGAAGAAGTTATACATACATATATAACACAGTTAGTTTGCAGGCTACTTGAATGTTGGGGCTGGTATGATGTCATTATGATGTCACTATCAACTATTTCTCCACATCATACTCTGTAGTTTGACTGTAGTTCTAGCTAATTGCCACCCACGGAGCCACTGACAGTCAAAACACTGTCACCATTGCACAGCAGCTGTGATGATGACAATGATGATGATGATAATGATGATGATGACTTTGTACCTCGCTGCTGAGAAGTCCAGGGACGAGTGAGATGGTTTGTGCCCAGTTCTGATACCTCTGAACATCCATCACCCCCTCCGTCTTCAATACTGCCTTCATAGCGGCGGCGGCTGCTACAGTACCCCCGTTGACTACTGTCATCACGTCGTCTACCACTGCTTTTCCATCCGTGCTTGCTGTGTCCGGATGACAGTCCAGCTTTCAATGACTTTACACAATTGATATATCGATATAAACTTCACTTGTCTGTCAACAATACCCTCACATTACATCGTTGTGGTTCCAGCTTTTGTCCTGCTGACTCAAAGGTCTACGTCTATGTAGATGTCTAAGATACGCACTAGTCCTTACAAGTTTTTGAGCTACAAAAGTATAATTACCTTTAAAATCAAAGTAGGAGGAATGATTATGTGTAATGCATTGTATTAAGTAAGACTAGGCTTTAAATATTGACATTGCAGGGTTGTAATCAGGAGAAATAGGGGGAACAGACCGTCTTTTTTTGTTGTCACAGGATTACATGATTCTGGTCTAACGTGTCCCGATATCACGCCTCCTATTTCTCCTTCAATGCCCAGTCTGACGCACTCTTGGACTTTTCTCTCCGTCAGATCTGTAAACATGTGTAGAGAGGATGTTTGGAGAAGTTAAATAATAATAATAATAAAAAAAGGTGTTAAGAATCAAAAGGGGGGGGGGGGGGGGGTGTCAGGGTTCATGACATACTTCTTTGCCGGATGACGTCCTGGTTGAGAACGTAGATGAGCTCATATTCGCCACCGGTCTTCCCATTTCTGGTGTAGTGGGTTCCGTAGTCCTCCAGGAAGGCAAAGTAAATACCCTTCTCATACTCCACAGGCAAGGTGAGGAGATGCTCCAGGAATTCATCGGCAACTCTGAGGTCATGAGAGCGCATCCTGTAGGTGCTCAGCTGCATTTTGCCCTTCACCCGCATGAACTGCTTGTTCTGTGTGATGGAGAGCAGGGGTATCACAGTTACAGATTTCAGGTCAGTGCATGTTGGAACCTGTGCTATGGATTGCTTACTGTTGCTGGCTGACATTTACCTGAGTTTTGGTGTTTTCCGTGACATCTGTGATCATTTCTGACCAATCGTATCCTACATTAGCACCAAACGACCCGCCAACTCCAGGATCACCGTCCTTTGACATGGACTTCTCACTCGGTTTGAATTTAAGGGAAAGTCCGGCATCAATTTTAAAAGTCTTCTCTGTCATCAGTTCCCTCACAAGCATGTCTTTGGTTTCATAGATCTCTCTGGAGACCGTCTCCTCTACACGGGTCTGGAAGACAGCAATCCAAGGTGTTCAATGTGTTAAATCACACAGGCATGCTGTGAATTTTATTCCTCAAGATAAAACAGGGGGGGGGGGGGCTTGTGGCTTACCTGATATCTGAACACACCAATATTCCAGGGAATCCTGTCATACCGCGTTGTGTCTGGATTCAACACTCGCTCGCACCGTCCATTGAAGTAGTCATTGTTGAACGGGTTCATTCGAGGTTCAGCACCCAAGATGTTGATCCTAGTGGATGGACACAAGGGTCTCTTTCAGACTGTATACAGTATGATGCCTACAGAATACTATATTCAGTGTGGTCAGTGCACTGTCCACCGCTGCATGCTGAAGCTGAGTTATTACCCATATCCTGCTGTTCTGCTTTGTTCATTATTGAGCAGTTCCATCGAACCACATGGTGGACGCTGAGGTGTACACTCTTCATCTGATGCGTCTTCGCAGTCCAAGTCTCCATTGCACACTATTCTAATGGGAATGCAACTACCTGTGCAAAGATCAGGGGTTGGGGGGTGGGGGTGGTGGGGTTAACTTAAGGGTCAGACAGAGGTACTATTGTTGACTTAAAACACTCTGAATTACCTGTTTTGCAGCGGAACTCTGTGTCTGAGCAATTTGCGAGTTCTGGCATATTACATGTTCCAGTTGGTACACAGGCCTCCGCCTCCCCTATCGCATCTCGGCAGGGATGACCTCCGAACTGACCAAACAGATCGATATCTCGAGACCGCCTCTGAAAATCACAGGTATCATTCAGTGTCAAGTGTGTACACTGCCATTCAAACAGGTTTAGCTTTATTCTTCTTCACTGTTACAGACAAGAGCAGGAACCAAATACAATGTGCTCTTGTTTGTTGACTCACTCTGGTTCTTGTGCAAGGATCACAAGAAGTCCAAGAAGTCCAGCGGCTCCATGCGCAGTCCACTCCTGCTGGATTAGGAAGTTGCTGTGCCCTGAAATTCACACATATTATACAAAGAACTGTGATACACTGATATAGGCCCAATGGCAGTCAACCTTTACTATGATTCAGTCTGAACGAAGCAGTAAATATACCTACTTGACCTCTCTGAGAAGTGCCAGCAATAGGGACAGGCCACAGAAGCCCAGCTGCACCGTGATCTTCATGATGCCCACTTGGTAAGACACATGACGCTGCTCTGCTGTCCCTACTGAGATTTATAGGCAACATCTCTGTCAATGATTGATCCAGTTGCAAAGATGCAATTTTGTTCGTTGCTAAAGAACATCAATAGTTGGGATTGTAGGTGCAGTGATATTGACTCAGTATCTGGACCAAAGTGTGTTTGTTTTACGAAAACATGCTCCACTCACCCAGATTTTGCATTTTCTTCTTCACAGTGTGAAACAAAGTCTTTACAAAAGCAGAATAATGTTGAGAAGAGGTGATTCCTTTTCTTGAATATCTTGATTTACAGTTATTACTGATATATCTTTAGAAAAACAGGTTCGCTCTGAGATTAAAGGTTGACCACAAATGTACATGTAGGTGCCGTTTGCTCTATCGCAAGAAACAGATATTCATTAAATGGTTAATATACAACATACATACATACATACATACATACATAACAACATACATATCAAAGAATCAACCAAGGGTCAATGCAGCGTTTGGCATTTAGTGCAAAATAAGAGGTATAGATTCTGTATGCACTGGGTGAGAGACCCTTTGCTCCCAAGTACCAAACAAGCCACGTCAAGTTTGGTCTTTGTCGTTGTTGTTATTATTATTATTTCAGCAGTGCTTCTATGAAGCACAGACATTTTGTTCTGTGGCAAACCCTGGATGATGCAATGACTCGGGCAGGTTTACAGGAAGGCAGGGCAAATATTTAAAGAGGCTGTTTTTCTTTCTTTTACTGAAATGAACTAACAAGGTTACAGTTAGGGTCATAACCCCAGAGTCAGAGTCAGATTCACTTTACTATTCACTTCACAAGAGCTCATACTGAATAGAAAATCACCGTGGAGCGGGACTCCAGGTAAAATTCACAATAACAAGAAAAATAAAAGATAAAAAAATCTCAATTTCGGCAGAAACTTTTGAAAGACGAGCAAAGCAATACAAAGTGTTCGGCTCAGAAAGTCTTGTGGAGGAAAAATCTTCTTCTCTCTCAGGGTTTTACAGCCTGAGGTGCAACTCTTTGTCCACTAGATGGCAACATCTAACAGAAACTATTGAGTGCTGCATGTCCCACACTGTTTATGGCAACATAGAAACTACAACAACAACAACAACAACATAAACTTTATAAATCTGCACTAATGTGGTGCTGCATGACACCAACACACTGTTATCCTCTGTGCATAGATCAAAACCAGCCTTGCACAATGTACAGGAAGTTTTAAACAGTTGCACCTAATGATCTGTCATGTGATCTGAGAGACTTTTGCTGAGTCTGCATTACTTTGTTCTTCAAAACGAGGGAGGGCAGTGTGTATAAATTACCAAAGGACAGAGAGAGAGAGAGAGAGAGAAGAAACTACCCCTCAGTGTGTGGAGATAAAAGCTGTCCTAAATTTGAATTTCAGGATTTATTAAGATTTATCACCACGTTACCTAATCATTCACGATCAGGTGAATCATTATTCATGAATATGCCAAGAGGCCGACTGATGTCTTATCCATCCGACGGAGTCAAACTGACACCAACTTCCAGAATATTCAGCATTTTGACAAGTATTTTCCTGCTGACTTAAATAAACAGAGTCAAGACCATTCCCTGGTGTCTCCAGAGTCAATCTGGGGGCTGCCCTGTCCCTGTTCTTCCCCTCTATCTGTGAGCAGAGCTGAGGGGCGGGGGGGTGGGGGGGGTAGACGGTGGTCATGCACCGCTGGAGAGGCACAAATATGTGCTGAAGTCACTGCTTTTATGAAGTTGGGCAGTTTCCTCCCTGCTTTCTCAGGAAACCAGAGGGTAGGTAAGGTGCTTGGCCAATATTTTTCTCCTGACTAGAAAGACTTCCTGTTTTTTTTGGAGGGGGTCGTGCAGAGCGGTGCATGCATGGGCTCGGTTCTTTCTTACCGTAATCCACATAATACATCCCATAGAAACTTGCTGGGACGTTTGTGTCTTTTTTTTTTTTTTTTTTACGTTGTACTTTTAGACAGACTTTAGACTGGACAGGAGCTGTGATGGCAGCTCAGAGTTAAAAGAGCGGGGAGGATAAAATCTAAGACTCCCTCAATTATGGACTGGAGATAAGTGGCTATCTTTGGTTCTGGCTGCGGCGGCAGCTGGTTCCAGGATTCACGCCCTTAAAATGCTTGATGTTTGGATTGTGGCCTTCCTGTCATAAACCGAGGAGAGAACACTTCCATTAGATTGTCTCGGTCAGCATTCATCATAAAGTGTGTGTAAAGGTCTGTAGTGCTTCTTCAGAACGGGGGGGGGGATCCCAACGATTCCTTCCCTCTTCTTCTAACTGACAATGAATCAGAACAAGGAGCCATCACTCTTAACCCGACGTCATCAGAAAGTGATGGCGAACCAGAGGGACACGTCACTGGAAAGATGACTTTCACATGAACAAACAGAAAAGCAGTCTCCGATCTTTGCATACTATCTATTACTCCTTCTGCATGTGTAAAGAAATGTGATGATGCTGAATATTTAATATAAGGCTATGAAAAAGATGACTCCCTTTGGCTGGCTGGTCGGCTGGTTGGTGGGTGAGTTGAAGGGGAAACCAGACTCTCATCCAGTGAATTATCTGGTTTTTCTGAGGGGGGCTCATCTCCAAAAAAACCAGCCTCTGTCAGCAGAACGCAGGATACAAAGCCAGGAAGGACGTCCTTCCTCTGTCCTGCTTCTCTGTCATTTCTCAACATACTGTACAAACCCTTAACACTTTACCAGTCTCTTCTTCTTGGTTCATCATGCAAGAGTCACATTAGTATGGTATAGGGTCTGGGTTGGGTCGTCACGTCTGGCTGGTCGCATGTGGTGGTTGGTTTCCATCTGTGAATTCATCATATCGTGCTCACGTCACCACTGTCTGGATGATTTTTAACACACGTGCATATCAATAGATACATCAGAAATCAATCAACATGAAGATATGAGGCGTAACTCTATGGGACGGTTTACCTGCATAAGCTGTTAGTGGCTTATCTTGGAGGGGTGGGGTTGGGTTGGGGGTGGGGTGGGGGGTGGGTTAAGTTACCACCAGTCATTTAAAAAGTTGTAACATGTACTTTCGCTGCCTGTGAGACTTTGGATCACCGTAGAAATGAAAACAGACAAATTTACAGAAGTGGAACCGAGCAGCTCAGAGGAAAGAGCCGCACTGACATCACTACTCCTGTTGCTGCAGATCTCACTGTTTATTTTTGTTTAACTCCACTTTCAGAGCCGTCACACACACACACACACACACACACACACAGACGCCTCTTCCTCTTCTTCTTCTTCTTCCCTATTGTTGTTTATTAAGATTTAATTGCAGCCCCCCCTCCCCCCCAGTTTTAGTTTCTTCTCTTAATTATCCTGAAAAACATCCAGTGATGCTTCTGCAAACACAACACAAAACACTTCCTGTGTGTGTGTGTGTGTGTGTGTGTGTGTGTGTGTGTCATGACTGTGATTTCATTCCTGGGAACAGCCTTTAACTGACTCTCAAGCGTTTCACACAGCAAACACAAAAACTGTCATTACGTGTCTGCATCACTACAGCGGCCCTCAAGAAGCAAAACAGACATTTAGTGAGGAAGTTGATGACCCACTTTCAGACATGAGTTTACTGTAATTGCAGTAAGACTAGTGGAGAGGAAGTGTAGTGCCAGCTTTTCAAAAGTGCTGCGTCAGCATCCATGGAGATTTCTTGTTCTCACCCCCCCCCAACCCAACTGCTCATCTTCTTTCCCGTCAATCCATCTACATTTCAAGCTCTGACGCTCATCGTGCAGAGTGTTTACTTGTTGCTCTGATGTGGTGTTGAATTAGCTGTTTAGTTTGCTGGGAGACGACGGTGGGATTTATGAGCCCAAGAAGAAAAAGCTAAAAGAGAAAAATCATGTTTCCAATCACATCTACTGCTTCACTTTAAACAGTTTTTACTGGAAGATGTTCTGTTTGGAATAAAAATAACAACTTTTTTATTTATTTATACTCTCTTTACGGGGATGATTGGACATGGAGACATTAAAGCTGCAGCAAATGAAGTTCTGCAGCGTAAACATAAACATGTGAAGCTTATTTAAATGTAAACAGGAACAACAGGAGCACTGATCTGATATCAGCTCTCCTTTTTGCTCCGTTTTTGGTCTCCACCTCCTCCTGAAAGCTGAAAACAATGCTATGAGGAGAGAGAAACGAGTCATTTAAAGCTGCAGGCCGCAAATATCAAAACCAAAAAGCTTAAAGACGGAATAAAAACCAATAAACGTGCAGGGAACTGGAGAATCAAGTGATAATTCAACAACTCTTTCACATATTGTTTTTGTAAAGGTAGAGTCTGGAGGTTTGTCCGTTTAAGTTTGTAAACACAACATTCAAACTGGGCCCCTCCTCTCGGGCTCAGCTGTGCAGCCACCTGCCCCTGACAGCAGCAGCAGCAGCAGCAGCAGCAGTTTGTCAGGACCGGAAAGAAACGGAAATACAGTCCGAGTGAAGCCCTGGAGCCGCGGACCGATACCGGCCGTCACCGGTAACGGGAGCCCCGAGGGTTATGCTGCGACTAGAAGTAGAGCCGTTGTGGTGAGTTGGGAAGCGCCTGGTAGCGGCGGATGCTAGCTGCCACCGCTAGCGGAAGTTAGCGTCGAGCTAGCGGATGTTAGCGGTGGCGAATAGCATCCGTCGCTAGCACTCGCTAGCTAGCGGGGCTAGCAGCCCTGCTGCTCGCGCTAAGCGGAACTTCAGCTGCTCTGTCGTTGGCTGGAGAGAAAGAAACGTCCGCGTGCGCAACAAAACAAAGCAATAGACCAAAATATAGGCGGGGGGGGGGCTCTGCACACACAGTCAGGACTGGAGGCCCCTAGGTGATGATTAAGCCGGATTTCATTTGTATAAGTCTAGCATTTATGTTTGAGCAAAAACCTCCAGAATCTGCCTTTAACTTCTGACTTGCCCAGGGGATGTGTATTTTCTTTATTTTTCTTTGACACGGGCCTCTATAGACTTCATGTCATCTGATGTGGATGCAACACTTTTCCTGACCCACTTTTGCATGGTGATTTTCTCCTTCCACGTGAAGAGCCCGCCCCTCTCCCGGTTCAAATGTGCAGTGAGCCGCTGGTGTCCGTCAGTGAAGGGTTAACCTGGGAGTCCGCAGCAGCAGCAGCAGCAGCAGCAGCTCCAGCTCCAGCTCCTCTCTCTCTCTGTCTCTGTCCGCTGCTCTGAGCGGAAAACATCTGACTTCTGCTCGTTTTCCGAAGCCGTGTTTAACTTTTTCTCTCTTCCCCCCCCCCCCCACACACCGGAGCCACGGAGGCATCACGGGAACGACACTTAAAAAGAAAGGACAAGACAAGAGAGGAGAAGAAGCCAGCGTCTCATCAGCAGGACTTGAGCACACGCTTTCACACAGGTAAGACTGACTGTATTTTCCATCTGTGCATGAATTAAAAGCTCCAGCAAACAGCCCCAGAGCCTGGCGTGAGCTACAGTGAGTTTTATTTTGAAAAGAGGCGAGAGGAAACCCAGAATGAAAACAAGTCGGTTTGTGAAAGTTTGAGTTGTGAGTCTCAAACAAACTTCATCGATGGCTCATCATTCAGGGAGGTAAAACTTCACCCAGAGTCTGGATTCATGTCTGACTCACTTTTTTTCCTTCTTCCTGCTTTAACTAGATAGAAAAACAACAAAAAAAAGTTTTTATCTGGTCTTTGTTGTTTTCTTTCCTCCTGCAGCTTCAACACAGTTCTCAGCAGATAATTTGGCCTTATGATGAAGTTTTTCATCCACATCCTCGTGTTTTTGTTGTTGGGAGCGAACCAGTTTTCCCTGTGTATGAAAGTGTTTGCATGCTCTCTGTTCACAGTGGGCCTGTGGTATTTCACCATCTCATTCACTTGCAGACTGAGTCATTCCCTGATTTCCTCCAGATGTGCACTAGTTTACGTTTCCTGACGGCCCAGGATTGTGACATTTCTGCCTTTGCACTGCAGTTATTCTGCTGACCAATAGGTTTTTCTCTCTTTTTTTACACTTGTGTGCTTTGTGTGTTGTGACACTGGTAGTGGATGCTGTAAAAAAAAAAAAAAAGGTAGCTGCCAGTTCCTTTGGTGTTAGTTGTTAAAATGTAATCCTTTAACTGAAATGTGCAGTGAGCAGCTGACATTTTGCCCTTTTATTAGCCTCTCCTCCTGCGAGTGGGACTCTGACACTGCTGTGGTTCCTTGTCAAGTGCAATCATGTGCCATCAACAACAGTTTAGCCTCCTTGTTTTTCTACGCTTCCTTGCACGGCAGCAGAAAGTTTAAATGTCACCGTGGAGAAGCCAAACACACACTTACACACACACACACACACACAAGGGCCTATGTGTTGCCTTGACTTGAAAGCTGGAACTGACAGATACTGTAAAGTGAAGTTTTTTATGGTTTTACAGCTGTACAGTAGCTCTTATGAAAAGCAATGAAAAGATGATTCCTTGACTGAGAATAAGATTTTAAGTTTTTATTCTCTGTTGACTCGTCGGATGAGCGGACTCAGTGACCTGAACGTGCACCGCTGGTTATCTCATCCTGAATAGCTCTCATTTCCTTTATGAATCAAACTAATTGCCTGTCTGGTTTGCTTCATCATAAACAAACTAACGCTGGGCTGCACTGGGCTTCCCTCTCTCTCTCTCTCTCCCTCTCTTTACATAAAAAGAACCTGAATTTGCATGATCACACAGGTGCACTTGAACACCACATCACCATTTTGTCAGATGTAATAACAGAGTTTTATCGGCCGCTTCAGAGCATCATGGGTAAATGATCGTTCCAATGGCTCCAATTTCCGTTTTTTTTTTTTTTTTTTATAGTTGCTTAGCTGGGCATCACGAGCTCTTTTGCTTCGCTAGCGTAAGATTAACTTGAGGTAATTGCTCAACCTTTGCCCACATTCAACCTTTGGTCTGTCCTACAGTACTCACAGCCTCTTTACACTGTTAGTATAGCCAGTGCAGCCTCTGGACGTGCTCCTAAAAGGTATGTACGTCCCACACAGAGTCCGTGTAGGAGCTGGTTTTATTCTGCTGGTTTGTGCACACAGCTGTAGTTGTTTATGTTTATGTCTGGCTGAATGCATCTCATTGTTATCACTCTTGATTGTTTGATTGATGAAGTGATGTAGATTGTAAAGCGTTGGACAGCTGAAGAGGAGATGTGGGTGAAAATCGGCTGCAGGGAGTCAGCTGTGACGTGACATAGTTTTGCATTTCCGAGTGAGGTGTCACTCTGTTGTTTCTTAATTTGATGTTGTTGGTGTTGTTGCAGATACACAGGACTGGTGTGCTGCTAAGTCTGATCCCACAGCTTGTGCTGCTCACTAGACTTTTACTGTGGTAACAAATCACATGATGTGACAGCACCTTTACATTTTCTTTGTCCATCTGCACGTTTACATTGAGACTCAGTTATTCCATCCTAAGTAAATCAGCAGCGGCAGTGCAGTGCATTTTTAAGAGGTGAGCTGTTAGCCCTGCTTTTCTTTTTCTTTAGGAGAAGTTGCCAGGACTGACACAGCGTGTGTAATACTGGGTTCAAGTGTTTGAGTTTTCCGAGCTGTTGTCCACATGAGGCCGTGACGTTTTATGGGTCATATGTCTTGTTCCTTCTTCTCCCCCTGTCGGGTGTTTTTGTGGCTGTTAACGTTTACTGTGGATTGTTAAAAGAAGATGATTGTTTATGATGTGCAAGATATCCTTTCAGCAGCTACTTATAAAACCTCTGCAGCATTTCAGTTGTCACCATTTACCATCCAATATCTTGTCTGCAGCTTCTTCAGGAATGAGAGTATTAACTGCTCGTCTTCCCTCTTTTTTTCTTTCTCCTCCTTCTCTCACTACACATACACACACACACACACACACACACACACACACACACACACACTGCAACACTTCACTTCTCCAGGCAAATAAAAAGAGAAGCATGTGTGGGTGTTGAGAGTCATCTGTTCGTTTGACCTCGCTGCCCCCGAACACGGAGCTGCACGTCTGCTTTACCCCCCTGACTGTCCACTCGTCCAGTGAGGCTCCCTCCACACCATGTCTGCCGAGGTGGAGAACAGCGTGCCCGTCCCTGCTGACCCCAGCCTCTCCTCCCCGTCCGCAGCCTCCACCTCCAACAGCCCTCCTGCCTCCCGGCAACGGCCACATCCAAGGTCCCATTTAAGAAAGAGAAGAAGAAAGGTGAACAATATGCTCATGATTATACCATAATAAGATTCTTATTGAACTTATAAGGAAGGTATTCTTGGCACGAATCATATATTTTTTTTAAATATATATGCTACAGTTGCAGAGAAGACAGATGAGTACCTGCTGGGCAGGTTTCAAGGTGATGGTGTGAGATACAAGGCCAAGCTGATCGGCATCGATGATGTCCCAGAGGCCCGAGGAGACAAGATGTGCCAGGACTCCATGATGAAACTCAAGGTGCAGCATGAGACCTGAGATATCAACGTACTAGCTCTGTGATTCATAAAGTAGCTTTAGGGGATTGATATGTTAATATTGCCATCTGTAATGTAAATCAATAATTCATTCATTGTTTCTTAATTGGTATCAAGGCAGTTGAGAAATGTGTGTTACGACTCATCAGGCACATTGGCTGCCTTCTGCAAGTGGAGCATGTTTGCAGTAGATGTGTCCTGACTGCAGAGGGCGACAGTGTGCACATAAGCTTTAAATCTGTTGTGTTTTGTTTATTTATAAAAGTCAAAAATGCTCTTTTTTCATGGTAGGGCATGGCAGTAGCTGCACGTTCCCAAGGCAAACACAAACAGAGGATCTGGGTCAACATCTCCATGTCGGGCATCAAGATCATTGATGAGAAATCTGGAGTGAGTTCAGTTGTTTCCCTCCATTACTCAGATCAGATCTCACTCTGGAGTTCAGCAGACCTTATCAAAAACCCTTTGTTCTCGTCACTCAGGTGATCGAACACGAGCATGTGGTGAATAAGATCTCCTTCATCGCCAGGGACGTGACAGACAACAGGGCCTTTGGATATGTGTGCGGAGCAGAAGGACAGCACCAGTTCTTCGCCATTAAGACGGCACAACAGGTAAACAACGGTGTTCATACCAGCAACCGCACCAATAACCTGTACAGCAATGAAAATGTGTTGTCCTTTCGCCCCCATAAAGGCAGAGCCCCTGGTCATCGACCTGAAAGATCTATTCCAGGTCATTTTCAACATGAGGAAGAAAGAAGCAGAGGCCTCGCAGAAGGTAGGTGACTCAGATGCTTTTGACTTCAAACTGGAAAAAGTTTCACAGTGAGAACATTTTCTTTTATGAAAGAAAAGCATTGGGTCATCTGGGACGTCTGACAGGGAACACAGTGTGTGTGCACCTCCTGAACGCCAACACTGCCTCTCTGTGCTCCGTCAAGGAATCACATCTCGAGACATTCCTTTGGAATGATGTGAAATGACACATGCCTCGGGAAATGAAGAAAATAAGTGTAATCATTAACAGTCTTCCTGTGTTTACAGGCTGAAAATGGCACCGCGGTGGTTGAGGTAAGCTCTTGGAAAGCACTTGTTTTCTTCAAACACTTTCTCCCTCACTTTTTTTCAACCTCTTGTGTTTTTTCTGTTCTCAGAATGGAAACGCTGCTTTGCTAAACATGGACGGTGAAGTGAAAACTACTCAAGTAAGAACCCCTGCCTGTTTGGAAACTAACATTGAACATAATATCTCTGTTATAGTGGTTATAGTAGCTGGATAAATACAGTATGTTTCTGTTTCTTCTTGACATCCAGCCAGTGGAACAGCTTGACCTTTTTGGAGACATGTCGACCCCCCCAGACATCCAGTCTCCAAATGTAAGTGTGGTGCCACAGTGTCAAATGTTCTCTTTATCTGGACCACGTGGTGGAATTATACTGGGTCAAACAAGTGGAACTGGGTATTTATACTAGTATACTGCAATTTTATAGGTCTTTATATTTACAAAAGTGTTTTATTACTCTATTTAGTAATCAGCAAATAAGCACTAATATTGATACAGTAAGTGCAATAATAGTAATCTGGCTTTCAACATGCTCCCTCTTGTGAAAAATATCCTTCTAAGATCTGATTTTGTCTTTATTAGAAAAGAAATTGATCCGTTTCAATAACACCAGCACCTCTCAGATCATTGTTTTATTTTTGTGTGGACTCAATTCTAAAAAGATTTGTGTGTGTTTTTTTTCTTCATTGTTTCTATGTGCAACATTTTTTTATATAAATTGTAAATTCCAGGTTTAAAAGAATCTTTTGAGAATTGAGTTTATGCTTCATGTCGACCAATCTCACTGTTGTTCATCAAACTTTAAAGCTGCGGCATGTAGACTATTATATTGACTTTGATGACCCCTGGAGGTCAGTACTGGTAGTGTTTTTATATTGCTCTCACTGAGGCGAAAGCTGCAGCTGTTTTTTAAGGCAAGTAAGATTTTGGAAGATGGACCATCATTCAGGTTAATAGTCTACAGCTCGCAGCTTTAAACATGTCATGTCTTTTCACACCATGTGATTCATTTTCATTGTGATAACACATGTGGTTATCTCCTGTTGCAGAAATGATTCATAAATCTCTTCTTCTCTCCCACTGTCCCTCTCATGTTAACCAGGACTCTAATGATATTCTCTTGCTGGACTTTTCTGCTGAAGTAGACAGCAATCAGAATTGCATAAAAGGAAACTCCTTTCTAACTTCCTGTGCCCCCGACCGAAGGGCATCTCCCCAGACAGAGAACCCCTTTGCCTCGACATTTGGCTACTTTCCAACACCAGACAGTGACCCTTTCAGAGATGACCCCCTTTCTAAATCGCCCACTTGCTCTGCACCCGATAATTCACAGATCTTCCTCACCACCAATCATCACCTAAACAGCACTGCTGGCGGCACTAGTAAGACAGTTATTAATGGTGGTTTGAACGGAAACGCTGAACACCTCAGTCAGCAGATGAATGGGTTAAACAGTAAGACCATGATACTTGCTCTCAGTAACGGACAGTGGCCACTAGGGGGCAAAATATCTCAAGGCAGCACGACTACCCTGATGGACGGAAACGATTCTGGAGCAGGTCTCTCAACCAAAAACCCATTTTTTGACGCATCTTTGACAACTTCCCCTGTCACTAATGGCATAAGTCATCAACCGCAACCCCCTGTGACTCATAGCAAGGACTCAGTTGTCATAAACCCGCCTCCGCAGAGCTCTAAGGCCGGACGAGGTCGAAGGAGTGCAAAGGTGAAATTCCAAAGCCAGATAAATCACAGTAGAGTTGCATGTGGGATGCTTTTTCCAAAAAGTGGAGTTTCTGCACATTTTCCAGAGTATAACTATAGTCCCTAACATCTTCCTCTCTCAGCGTTTGTATTATGCATTGGTGTCTGGCAGGATATGGTAGAGGATGCATTGGGGTTTACATAAGATGCAAGGCCTTTATTGGTGACATATGGGTAAGGGCTTGGTGTTTGGATCCGTTCTGTCCTTTTGTGCATGCTCATGCTTCTCTAACTGGCTTTGGTAAACGACGCTCTGACTGTGCTGCAGAACAATCAGCCTCACCCTTTGTCATCTCTGCTCATTATCAATTTTCTAACATTCATGCTACAGTGATAACAGCATTGGTAAGTGGAGAAGCATGCGTATATATATGTTCATCAGTGCTCATGTTGATAGTGGTTATCTCTGACATGGATAAGTACATGAATAATTTGTAGCCGTAGATTATCATCACAACTGAATGAAATGAGGTCAGTGTTTGCAATGTTACTTCATACTTTTGTCCTATTTTTTGTGACTAGTCAACATCAAGTGATCTGTTTGGAGCTGAGCTGTTTGCTGCTCCTGGTCAAACTGAAGCATCATCTGCAGCACAAAATGACTTTTTCAACAGCACACCTGCCAGCTCTGCTCCCACCTCCTTAGCTGCTCTGGGTAATAATACACAACAGGGGAACATTTGTCTCTGAAGCTTTGTGTTTCATTGCCTTTAAACTTCCATTCTCATGTGTTTTCATATAGGGAATCTACAGTTAGGTCCTCCAGCGACCACAAGTATCTCTGCTGCAGGCATGTGGGGAGCCTCCACCACTGCACCCGCAATGTTTCCAATGCCGGGAGTCACGGCTCCAGGCCCTAGGCCCAGCTATCCACAGCCCTCTGCTTTTGGTGGTGTACCGATACCTCCCACAGCCTGGGGCCAACAGATGCCACCTCAGTTTGGCGTCCCACCCAACGCTTGGGGCCAGCCGGCACCAGCTGCACCAGTTGGTGCTCCAGGTTGGGGTCAGCCCGCGATGACCAATCCTTTCCATGCGGCAGGTGCATTCCCTGCAATGGGCGACCAGCATGGTCCAGCACGCCCCCCACCGAGGCCACCTGCTAAAGAGGCTCCTCCAAAGGTAGAGAACAGTGCCTTCACAGCTTTGGACCCTCTTGGAGATAAGGAGAAGAAGACCGGAAAGGACATGTTCAAGGATTTCCAGATGGCCAAGCCTCCAGCCATCCCAGCAAGGAAAGGCGAGCTTGTGTCCAACTCCACTCCGGCCTCCAACAGCGGTGAAGCAGGGGCGTTCGATCAGTACTTTTCCAGTAAAGTGGGCCTGGCTCAGGATGTTGCAGATCATGATGACTTTGATATCAATCAAATGCCACCAGTTAACGGTAAACCAGCTCCACGGTGCATGGAGGCATTGACATTGCAAATTTTGGTGTTTTTGACCCTGAGGTTTGTCACTAACTTTGTCCTCTGGCTGTTTAGATGTTGGCAAACCAGCTCCTGCTCCAGCTGCAGCCGCGGCTCAAAGCTTTAACTCTGGGCTCCTTGATGCTGCTTTCACTTCTGCTCCTGTCACAAACAACTCGGCACCAGCCCAAGGGTTTCAGCAGGACAAGTTTGATGAAGCGTTTGGAGCCCCAGATTCCAGTCCATTTGGAGTCCCACCTGTACCTATGGTATAAAGATTCGCACATTGATACGTTTGCGTCATGTCTTTGCAGATATCATTTGTAATGTTGGTCTTTTTTTTTTTTTTTTCAACAGGCCACAACTGTTGGTCAGACATCTGGTGGTGGTTTTGGGGGTTCTTTGGAAATCCCTTTGCTTGACCACAACTTTGTCCACAAGTAAGTGTTTTGTTTGTTTAATTCTTAACGTAGTTCATCTGTTCTGGTTCAGCGTTCACTATTTGTCTTGTTTCCTTGCAGTGGAAATAGAGTCAATGGCGCAAATGGAGATCTTCACATCGAGTACCATCTTTGGGCCAATCTGCTACAAGTGCAAGACAATCCAAAGTCCTCTAAACTCTTGTCCCTGATCCCCATGTCTTTTACACTTCCATCTGTGATGTTTTTTTTGTCTTCCTGTCCAATCAGTAGTTCCCTTGTTTCTGAAGACCACTGATCTAAGAAGTAAATGTTGTGTCATGATCTGCTGAAGAAGGAAATGTGGTGTGTGAGAGAAGACGTGTCTGACGAGGTTCACTGCTGATGCTGTGTGTATTAAAGAAATAAAAAGTATTCAATCATAACGCTGCAAGGTGTTGACAAGTTCATTGCTAAGGCATCATATAAGCTCATGACTGCTCCTTTCATGTACAGCTGCAATATACAAAGTACGCAAAATGCACCTGTTCACTGAGATTTGAGGATCAACCAAGTGCAACATTTGCCTCCACCACACTCTGATATGACATGATTTGCAGGAATATCCACCACTGTTATTTGCATTATATGACCGCAGCCACGTTCACCATTCATAATTGCTCTTGGGGCCCCCCTAGTGGTCAAGGAGCCCTAAGCAAGTGCTTAGTTTGCTCACGCCATGCGCCAGCTCTGACTTCTTACTTCTTACTTCTCTAAAATTAATACCGGAATTAGTATTTTACATTAATTTATTAAATTCTAATAAAATATGTCAATACGTTTCCTCCATTAACTATGACAGACATGTATTTGAAAGCTTTCCGATATAACGGTCAGCTGCCTTGAGAGACAGCGGGCCGGTCTTGCCGTTTGACAGTACGATCTTGCCTCATCTACTTGCTCGCGGCCGCGTGACTACATTTCCCACAAGCCCTTTCGTTCTCGCGGAGCTAACGCGTCACTAAAAAAAAAAAAAATGGCGGATTAATGTGCGCCTGCAGTCCGCTATTTACCACTTGTCTTCGACAAATGGAAGCTCGTTTCTCCCTGCAAACAACATATTCATGAACAGGTACGTTGTCGCGAGCGAAACAACACGCGTAGACGCAACATAACGACAAACGTAGCTGTCGTAGCTAGCTTCTCAGTTGTAACAACTCACACACCCGTAGTCGTGTCATGCTAGTTTTCTGATAAACTCTTTGTACTGTTCGACTTGTCTTAGTACCGTGTGTTTTGTCTTTCTGCGTCGTGCGGTCGTTTTGTGTGTAGCTTTTTAAACTTCCGGTGACATTTTCCTTGAGGTTTTTTTTTTTCTTCACACTCGGACTTAACGGCTGATCGTCTGTCAACGGTCACCGGTCCTGTCAGTCAAACCACTAGCTGACGCGTGTGCACCGGAGCATGATGTTGGTTAAATCTATGCTCATGCTGCAGTGACAGTAAGGTTTTAGTAACATATAGAGTTAGAGTCGATATTTTATGGTGTATATTTTAGTGCTTTACTGCTCCTTATCCAACAATAACAACAAGGTCAGGGCTTAGGGTCAACTCTCCCTGGGTTTGTCTTCAAGATCCCTTATACCTGGATCAGAATGGGAAAATACACGACTGTGCATGGGATGTGAAAATACTTATAGGTCCACAAGTTATTCTGCCCCACTGCAACAGATGGTCTTGTCCCCACAGAGCCGTGGACTCAGCATCATGGGGTCAGTCAGGGATTACACTGAGACATAAAGACAGCCTAAATCCATAGAATAACTGAGGCTTGGACCAATGTACCTTTACAATCTGCACACAGGAAGTGTACCATGGAGAAATCATCCTCATCTAACTGTTACTGAGGACATCTTTTTGCACAGTACCATATCATAACATTGCAAACAGCCACTTGCAGCCAAACTGTAATTACGACTGCATGGTATTTTCTATAGATTGTGCAAATAGCAACCAAACAATGCAGAGGTGAGTATACAAAATGATGAGGATGAGTAAGCACTTTTGTATATGTTCACTGTATTTATGCTTTAATACTGTAAGTATGTGTATTATTGTTGAGTCTCACATTACACTTGAATAAATACTACATTACTACTACTAAACTACTACATTTGTAACCACTTGTCAGTTTAGTTATGGTGATATGATAGCATTTTGAGTTTAAAGGTGAAAACAAAGCAAGTTAGTTTACAGCGCTACATTTGCAAGAGTTTTGTCCATTGAAATCAATTGAATGCCACTAAGTATTGAAGATAGATGATGAAGTCACCAATGAGGCAAAGTCTACTCATCTATTAGGTGTTGTTTCAGGTCAGTAATGTCAGTAAAGCTTTGACTTCCTGTGTATTTTCAGGGCAAAATGTTTCGCCGGTCAAGATTTAGTATTCGGCCCAATGTCGGTACGGCAGGGAGAGCAGCAGCGGCACCTCAGGAAGCCCCTTCGACAACTCAGGAGGCCAGTGAAACCCCCAAAGATGTCAGTGAGAGCAGCACTCCTACTGCTGTGACAGAAACTAAGACTGCTGAGACTCCATCAGAAAAACCTCCAGCCTCTGGGTGAGTAACAAATGTGAAATGGCAGCTAAACAACTACTCATGTAATGTATAATGTAAACAACCACTCTTACTGCTGTTTGTAGGGATGGGAATGAACAAAATGGGGAGGGTACCAGTTCCTCAGCAGCAGTCCAGAGAAGGAAGCGGTTTTCCGTCAAGCCCAAAGTGGCCCCAGGCCGCCCCTCTGCCGTTGCTCGGACGCCAAAGTCCCCTGTCAAGGCAGTTTCTGAAACTCCTATTGAAGCTCCTGGATCGGACCTCGAGAAGACAACAACATCCAGCCAAACTGGAGCGGCAGCAGCCCCTCAAGGACTCCAGTCCCCAAAGCGACGAAGGGCTTCAGGAGAGAGCAAACAGCCCAGAGTGCAGCCTCCCACCAGCCCCATTTCGTCAGACTCTCCAGGACTCTGTGCTGACCTTGTAGATGAGGATTTGGCAGAACCAACCAACCTGCCAACAGACAGTGGCAAACAGTTGGAAAACAAGGCAGGCAAGCAAGCGAAGGATGTTCCCCCCAGACCACCCGATAAAGTACCCCCTCACTACCAGACAAAGAATCTGTGGAGCTATCAGAGAAGGCCAAGACTCTAGTGTCATCGAAGAGTGCACTTTCAATGTCACCATCGGCGTTCTCCTTGAGTAGACTTCTGAATGACCCATCTGACCTACAGAGGCTGGCAAAGGCCCAAAAGCTCAGGGAGCTCCTCAGAAAGGAGAGAGACAAAGAAAGGGTGAGTTCAGATTGATTAGATGTAGATCAATATCCACAATTTGGTTCATTATATTAAAGAAGTGGTGTAATTTGTTGTTGCAGAGGCTCAAGCAAGCTAAAGCACCCCCAAGGGAGTTTACTTTAGATCCTACCAAAATGACCATGAGGGATCTTATCCGTTATCTACCGCAGTCTAACCCCATGTCGTAAGTGTCTCCTCCACAGATAAAGTTTCTATTGATTATCCTGGGTTTTACTTGACAAGAATGTGATTTGTGTTTTTTCTAGGTCTAGTCTAGATCAGTCAGTTCAAGATGAAACTGTGGTTCCACCTTCGCCAGAAAGAGAAGAGTAAGTTTATTCAATCATTATTTTAAAATCTATATTATTTAAAGTTTTATTGATTGTGTAAAATAATCAGTATTTGCCTTTTCTGTCTGTCTGATGTTTTTAATGCAATCCCTGCAGGTCTCCAGAGACAGCGCAGGAACCTGAAGCTGAAGTGCTCCCGAAAGTGATGAGCCCTAGGGAGGAGGAAGAGGGTGTGGCGGCAGCAGCAGCAGAGGAGGAGGAGGAGGATGAGGATGAAGAATCACTAATGGTTCCCCAGGTCAAAGTAGCAGAGGATGGCACACTGATCATCGATGAAGCGAGGTCAGTGGACTTTTAGAGGTCGCAAAATGCATTATTTCCTGTTTATTTACTTCCGTCTGCTCAGTTATTATATATAAAAGATTGTACACAGTGGAGTTTTCTGTTTACGTGATTGGTAATTTGACTTGTGTGTCAGCTTGACGGTGGAAGTCCAACGAGCCAATAAACCAAACCCAGCTCAGGATCGAGACCCCATCTTTGAGCGTGGGTCCACTACAACCTACTCAAGCTTCCGGAAAGGGACCCATTCGAAACCCTGGTCCAGTGAAGGTGAGCTGGCATAGACCCTGCATTAAGACATATTTAAATGATAACACACATTTGTGCTCTGATGCCTTGTTCATATTTCAGTTTTAATTTGTTGGTTGTTTGCTGGTTTTCCTCAGAGACTGACATGTTCTTCCTGGCAATTAGTATGGTGGGGACAGACTTTTCCATGATTTGTCAACTGTTTCCTCACAGAGCTCGATCAGAGATAAAGGTCAGTGATGACGATGGATGCACAGATATTAATGATTTATGATAATGAAGAATCGTTTGTATAAAATATGTTTGTTCAATGATTTGAACTTTGCAGAACAAATTCAAAAAAGAAGAACGAGGGAATTCCTGGAGGATCGATAAAGCTTTCAGTAAGTATTTGTTGGGACGTCATATTTCAGGAATGAGGATTAAATTGTGTGCCATGTATTTTAATGTAACATCGACTGTTTGTTTTGTAGGAGAGAGGCGCAAACTGGACATAGAGTATTTTTCCAAATTGTTAGAAAAAGTTCTGGAGGTTCAGAAAAACAGGAAGAAACTCAAGAAACTCTCTGAAAAGAACTCCCCCAAGAAGAGCAAGAGAAAACCAAAGGGTAACCAACTTCCCATTTTTTTATCATGGGGTACAATGAGTCATGCATTTCTTCTCCGTGACTTACTGTTCTTGTTCCCTCCACTGGTAAAAAAAAAAAAAAAAAAAAGCTAAAAAGAAACTGAGCGACGTGGAGGAGGAAGATGACGATGATGAGCACGAATCCCCTGACTTAGAGGGAGAGAAAGAGAATGAAGATCTCTGTAACGAAGGAGCATCACCTGTTTCTAAGCCCAAGAGACAACGCAAAAGAAAGACTAAAAAGGCTGCCGTGGAGGAGGAGGAGGAGCCAAAGGAGAAGAAAAAGAAAAGTGACAAACAGAGCAGTGAACAAGGTACAGGAGGAGTGTGCAGTTATTTCATCAAAATGTTCTTGATTCATGGTAAAATTAGCAAATATAGATATAAAGACCCACAGGAGAGAGAAATTTTGTTTTACCAAACTGGTTCGACAAGGTTTCAAGGAAAGTTGATTTATAGTGTGTGTGTGTGTGTGTGTGTGTGTGTGTGTGTCCTGTTAATTGCTGCTTGTGGTTTATTTTTTATGCCTTTATGCCCAGGTGAGGTCTGCATGCCTGAAGACGCAGAGGCAGCGCTTCCTGAGGATCATACAAGTTCAGACATGTAATGAAACTCTCAAACTGCTGTTTTGGACGAATGAAATGTTTTGATGTATCGTTCGTCAGAATTAAAATACTGTGTTTTTGCCCAATAATCAGAACTGAAAAGACTGAGAATGTGAAAACCTCCAAGGACACTGCAATCAAGCCAGCTAAACTCTCACGTGGCAGAGCACCGAAGCCCCTGCTGCCTTTAGGCAGGAAGTGGGGTAAAAAGGCTGCACCAGCTTCCACACAGGCCAAAGGCGCTGCAGCAGATGAAGAGGACGAGGGTGCAAGCGTCGAGGTCTCAAAAGAGCAGGTTATTATTTCATTTCCAGTTGAGAATCATCAGATCTTTTGACGTATTGCTACTTACTTATTAAATGTTATTCTAACATTTAGGAGAGTACAGAGTCATCACCTTCAAATAAAGCCAATAAGAAGTCAGCTGATGATAGTGATAATTCCTCTGAAGAAGAGGATGCCTCCATCCAACCTCCAAAACCTACCAGGTAGTAAATCTTTCATGTCTTCACTGAAAGACTCCCACTCTTTTCCCACATAATCTACTTTATAATAGTAGAAGATATGATGTAACTGGTAAGACATGGTTCATCATTAGTGTGTGATGTGTTACGTAGGTATGGGAGAGTGCCCAAACGCACCAACCTCTTGAAGTACCCTGGCAAAGAAGGTGCACACTCCTCTGCAACTGATTCCACACCCAACCCACCAGCGGGATCAACTGCTCCTGCTGCCAAGCCAAAACCCAGGTGTTCAGCCAAGAGGGGAAGATCATCGGAGCAGAAATCAGCCAACAAGTCGAAAAAGCCCAAACTGGTGACCCTCAGGGCCTCTCAGTCAGAGTCCAGTGATGAGGAGGATGGCAAACAGTGGGATAATGAAGAGATTGAGGAGCAACCTGCATGTAGCTCCAGTAAGGACAGCACTGCTCCTGTGTTTGTGCCTGTCTGCGTGCGCTCCCACATCCAATGCTTTCAGAAGTGGAAGAGACGATGGAAGAGGTATTTCCCGTCACATTTTACCCAGATAGACAACATCCATCTATTTCATTTGTGTTTGTTTTTTTCTGTTTGTTTATTTTTTACCTAAATTTTATGCATTAATTTTTCCTTGTGCATGGTTTGCATCCCATAATTCACACCTTCCATTCTGACTCCCCTCATCCCACCGGTGTAGCTTGATATCTTGGCCAATATGCCTGATGTGTTGGGCATCTCTCAAGATTCACTGTGTCCTGATGCCTCTTGTGATCGTGTACAAAATGACACAGGCACACCTGAACCATGTGAACATCAGTTGGACCTGCTGGTTGTAAGTGTCCCATGTTTAAGATGTAGCTCCACTGAAATTAACTCACATTTTCAACTGAGATCAGATCTGTACTGTTTTATCTACAACGTCTCCCATTTTTCCCTCTTTAAGTGCATGCATTTGTGCTTGGATCTCATGATCGCCCTATAGCTGGGTGTCCTTTAAAGCTTTATATATGTTTTCCAGAAGCTAAATGAAGTAAAGCAACACAAATGGCAAAGACATATATGGGGATCCTCTAATGTACCTTGTGTATTTTTTCCTTTGCAGGATGTTATAGACTTCCTTTCTTCAGAGCACACAGGAGGTATGTTGAAGAGGCTTTCTGAGTAGTGGCTAATGGATTACTTACACTCTGAGATAGTTTCATTTCATTTAAGTATGCATTTTTTTTCCAGTAGCGGAGGATGAGAGCTATAACGAGGCTGCTCAAACCCTGCTGACCATCGGCAACCTGACTCATCTCTCTCAGTCAGCACAGAGTCAAACAGCCACACAAGATCACACAGCAGGTAGGAGACAGAATCAGTGTTTCTCATCATAATTGGTCAACATTTGTTTGAAATTACAGTAAAGGTTTAAATGCGCCATCATGTTAAATTGCAGGGACACAACACCTGGAGGAAGGACCTGCACCAAAACCTGCTGAACAAGATGATAACACTGATGCACTGGTGTCTGGTGATGATATCAAAGAAACTCCTGCGACTGATGCTACTGTGGAGTCGCAAAGCAGCACAACAGACAGTGGTGATATTTCTACTATTAAAACCAGTGATGAGAACACAAAGAAAAGTTCTCCACCGACAAGGAGGGGACGCTTACCCACAGTGAAACCTAAACCTAATCTTGGTCGAGCTTCAAGATATGCAAAAACAAAATCCTCACCAGTACGGACAGTTGAAGAGACCAACACGGAAACTCACAACCTTGATGTAACTGAATCTCCATCAACTCTTGAAGAAACATCCTCTAAGATAGTGGAATATTCTCCATCATTGTTGATGGATGACGCTGTCAGTCAGGAGAAGTCAGGTGCAACAACGTCAGATCAGAGTCGCAGCTTTTCTGACTCCCAGTCTGAATCTTCAGATGGAAAAGTGATGTCTGCTACTGAAACAAATGCAAGTTATTCTAATAATTCAGCAAAATCCAACACATCAACTGCAGAAGAAGTTAGTCATCACGGTGAAGTTGCATCAACGTGCCAGTCTAGAAGGAGTCGACTGCAAAAAGTCAAACCTAAACCAAACATACCACAGACATCAAGAACTGCTCGGTCGACACCAAAGACCACAGAAGCAGGAACTTGTGGCACATCTCCCCAAAAAAACAAGTCAAAATGTTGGTGCTGCACCCACAAGGGAACAACCAACAACTGAGGAGAATAGGACAGATGTTGGCCTTGCTGGTCAGGTGTGCCCTGTTGCAGCAACGTCAGATCAGAGTCCCGCAGAAAACAAGAGCTTTTCTAAAGACCTTTTAGAACAAAGTAGCAGAGACATAGGGTCAACGTTGGAGTCCACAGATGCAACAGGGACAACTCATGGCGAGGCAAGTGAGAGCTGTAGCAATCTTGTGACATTCGACTCACCTGTCACAGAATCCCAGGTTGGACAGGATGCAGCCCCAGTCCAAGAGAGCAGTGTTACACCTGGAGAAGATTTACCTGACACTCAGAAAGCAGAGAGTGAAGTTGCATCTACTTGCCAATCCAGAAGGAGTCGATTGCAAAAAGTCAAACCTAAACCAAACCTACCGAGGACTTCGAGGACCGCCAGGTCAGCACTTCAAACCACGAAAGACTCCAGCCCAAGTCCAACCTCCAAAGTCCTTGAAACACCAAAAGTGGAGGTTGAAACTGGGCTTGTTTCAGGTTCGATACCATCAATAAATGTAGACTCTACAGCTGAGGAGCATAGGGCAGATGCTGGACCTGCTGGTGAGATGCACGCTGCTGCAGGAACATCAGATCAGAGTGCCTCAGAAAACCAGAGCATTTCCCAAGACCTTTTTGAACAAAGTAGCAGAGATGCAGTGTCAGCAGGGACAACCCTGGTGACATCTGCCTCAGCTGTCACAGCATCACAGGTTGGACAGGACACAGCCCCCGTCCAAGAGAGCAGTGACCAACCTGCTACACCTGTAGAAAATTTGCCTGACACTCAGAAAGTAGAGACTGAAGTGATATCTACTGGCCCTACTAGGACAGCGCGATCACAAAAAGTCAAACCCAAACCAAACCTAGCACCAACAACAAGAACTGCACGGTCTAAAGCTCAAACTACAAAAGACCCTGTTGGGCAGCTTGTGGAGGGACACCCAAGCCCAACTTCAAAGTCTGGATCCACCGGCAATACACTAACAGAGGTAGAAGCACAACCAGTTGGCAGTGTTGTCCTTCCTGAAAGTACTGGAACTGCTTCAGGTCCAGGACCATCATGCACATCTCATAAACCTGCTGGAGAATCAGCTTCAACTCCAGCTGTACCTCAAAGAAGACGACACTCTCTCAAGTTCAAACCAATTTTAGGATCACCTCTCAGAGCCACCCAGACAAAAGTACAGCCAAAGAACATCAGTAAACCCTCTGATGAACAGCACGTGGACACCTCTGTGCGCGAAATCTCAGAACAAGCATCAGCAGACAGTTCACAAACTGAACTGAAACTTGCAAAGTGCTTGACATGTCCATCAAATACAGAAGTCAGCTCAACGAAATCTGTAACTGCAGAGCCAGAAAAGTCAGTAGATGGCACAGATGTGGGTACATCCTCTGACAGTGTTGTCGTAGCAACATCTATGGTTGCTGCAAATAAAAACAGTGAAAAGTCCACATTTGGGAGGGACTCCCTAGGGGACAAAATGTCCCACAAGGACTGGTTGGAGGCTGGACCTTCTTCACAAGGGAACTGGGAGGTGGATATATCCCCAAGCATTACAATAGAGTCAAATACACAACCACTGGATGTTCCAGATGTTCACTCTTCAAAGGACAGCTCAGCTGATTCAAAAGTAATTCCTGTACTGTCCACTGGCGCCTCCTCCATCCCAGATCCTGAAGAAAGCAGTCCTCAGCCATGTTCACAGAGTGACTCAAGTCAAGACGCAGCTGCGCAGCGTTCAGAAACCAGAGAAATGACTCAAACATCGAATGACAAATCTCAGTCTAGGTGAGACGTGCATCGTGCTTTCTTGATTTTATCTTCAACAATTGCAAGACAAACCTCTTAGAGTCGTATGTAATAAAACTGTGATTTTTTTTATTTCCCCTCTTAAAGCACTCATGAGGCAGAGCTGACCGACTCCCCCAACTCTTCAAAAAAAGTCCCACCAACCCGTAGAGGCAGGCTTATCAAACCCAAACCCAACCTGGGACGCGGCAGTCGACCCCCACAGCCTCATCAAGTCCAGAGCACAGCACAAGCAGAAGCAGGTTTGACAGCCTAAAGTCAAAGTTACCTTGTCTCCATGGATACAGAGCTCCACAGATTTACAGGATCACTGTCACTAATTGTTGCTCTGTTGCAGATTCTGATGGTCGATCAGAAGATGTAGATGCTTCAGTGTCACACAGCCCTGTACCTGAACTTCAATGTGACGTGCAGGAACCAGCAGAGGGAGCTGTTGAACCACATAGCAGCCAAGAGGCCTCTGCAAATGACTCTGGGTCCCTGCTGGGATGTTTGACAGAAATCATTGAACAGCTGAGTCAAAGCGAGTCTCCCACCAATGATGCTGGATCCTCTGTGGGCAGTGTGACACAAGGACAGGACAGTTCTTCCCAGGTAAGAGATCTGTAGCCCACCATAATGTTTTAATACAGCTGTGTGAAAGCATTACCGCAGGCTACCAGCATTCACTTTTATATAAGAGCATTTGAATTGAACATTCGCAAGCGGTTTCATGGAGGTCGAAACACTTGAGTTAATGTGACCGGGCTGCAGAGCGGAACTGCTCTACAGAGAAGTACCAGCTGATTAACAGAACTTTTAACAAGCACAGTGTGTGACTCAGGTCAAGAAGCCGTTATTACATTCGAGGATTGATCCTCAAATGTTTTGCTTGATTCTTTTCATCCTAGAACACGTCAGCACTAAGTCTGGAGGGAAGCCAGCAAAGTCTCACACTGTTTCCAGACAGTAAGTCAAACACACATCACTATTCCTCTTACATTAGATCATTTGCACTACGGATCAAACGCATGAATAGCTCCTGTCCTCCCTCTCAGTGCTGTCAGAGCAGGTGACTTCAGAACCAGATGAGCCATTTTTCATCCTCTCACTGACTGAGATCCCGGTCTGTTCATCAGGACAGGAGGTGGACAGTGCAGCGGAGCCCCTCCCTTATCTTCCTCTAGCAGATGCATCGATACAGCAACACAGGTTTGCTTTTATCAGCGAGTCATCCAGGTGAGCATGGAGGTTATTTTGTTTGGTATCTGACTCTGCGATCTTCCTCTTCTTCCCCCCTCAGCAGCGTTTCTGGAGAGAGATCGGCCACGGTGGGAGAGGAGGGGTCTCTCTCTACTGTCCCTGTGTCGGACATAACGGCATATATAGTGAGTGAAGCTGCGTGGAACCACTTGTATCTGCAGTGTCATAAAAATGTCTCTATTTGTCACACATTGTCTTTTATTTTTGTTTATCCACACCAGGATTCAATCACGGAGGATCCAGTCGATCCACATGGTAGAGTGATTATATTATTTGTCATCTTTAAAAACCATTGGTTTATGTTGTGTTTCTCATAGTTACTGATGTTGTGTTGTGTAACAGAGAGTACCACCACAGTCCAACCACCCACATCACCAGAGAATGTAGAGAAAACTGAAGAGACTGAAATTCCCTCAGAGCAGAGACCAACAGGGGCTGGAAGAAGAGGTATGCAGAGGATTAACACATATTCACCAATGCATTATTACTATTAGCAAACTGGACAAACATATTTCATCATGCACCCGTCTCTCTTTGAACCAGGCAAACTGCAGGTCAAACCCAGTGCTACAAGAAAGAAACAACCCAGCAAGAGCCGAGCTACAAAAACAAACCAGGACACTGAACTTTCTGGGGTTTCAATGCAGCCCGAAGCTTCTGACGACACAGCAAAAGGAGAGGATGATGTCGTTACTGAGCTGCAGAAAGGAAGTGGTGATCATGTAAATATTGAAAAGGAGAGCCCGGCAGGTGGGAAGGACCTTGAAGATCCCACCTCAGGAGCACAAACTCGGACAAGAAAGACCAAGGCCAGTAGCGCTGGGGAAAGGTGAGGATGACAAGTTTTGTGGACAAAATAAAATGTGACCTCATGGTGGCGCTAAACAAGAAACAACCAACTTGATAATACAGCTTGACTTGTTTATTTACCAGTATCTGACAGAAAATCTAAATGTCTCCCTTCTCTGCCCTCTGACATCGACAGCTCTGGCCTTTCGACCGAGCCGTCACCCAGCAAAGCAGCGTCCAGAGACTCGAAGGTCAAAACTCCTCGCACAACAAGAAAACGCTCCTCTGCACCTCCAACACCTGTCGCTTCAACGTCACACAATGCCACTTCCACTCCCTGTCGGACTCAGCTGCCAGACGACGGCCCCACAACAGCTCCCACCGCTTCATCAGCACTAACAGAGGTGGATGTCGAACTGACGACCGAACACCACCACCAGCTGTTCTCAGAGTCAACCTCCAGCTCTTCCCAGTGCACATCCACGGAGGTAAGAGGACACTCAGGACACACAGATGGACGGCGAGTTGTTTTTTACAACATGCACAAGGAGTTCATTACAGCTCATCATCTGCTCTTTTTTTGTTGTAGGTTTCACTTTGCCAGCAAAGTGAGTGTGTGGAGGAGGAGGTGGAGGAGCCCACCTCCGTGTCTCAGTACTTCTTAAGTGACATTTTTACAGAAGTGGAGGAGGGATAAAAAAACAAACAAAAAATGAAGAAATAAAAAAGCCATAATGCGGTGGACTGAGAGGAGGAACCTATCAGTGGCTTAACTTTTTTTTTTATTTATTATATAAATTTCTGTTGGGAAGTTATTTCTGTAAAGATTAATTTATGACAAAATGACTGTTGGTTTGTTTTGGCTGTAAAAAGTGAAGACGCTCCAGTTCCGGTTCAGACAAACACCTTTTCATTTTCACTCATGCTTGTCAATCTGAAAATGTGTTTGGCACATCAGTAACAAAGACTGGTCACTGGTTTGACTGACTGAAGGAGGTGGCCACTTTTTTATTTTCTCAACAGTCCATTTCTTTTCAAGCCTCAGATGTTTTTTTTTTTTTTTTTTTATCGGTTTATTAACCAGCTGTGACAAAATGTAAATACTGTACAAAGCAAACTGGGTCTTGATTTTTGCCATATTGGTTCCACTTAAACACATCAGGGGTATCAGGAAGTGCGACACTTGTTGACAAAAATGTACATTTTCTGTTTAATGCCTCTGCTGTGAATTTGCTCTTGAATTGTCTTAATATCTGCTCCTCATTTACAAAGAAAAGGCATCGAATAGAGAATTATAATGTGGTCAGATTGTATGAATATATTATGTAAATTCACCCGGTTCAAAGCAGAGGTAGCTAAACATGCAAGAAAAAAAAACTAGTTTATAAGACACTTCGTTAAATTGTACACAGTTTGGATCAGTTGGGCGTCGCTGCAGAGTCACAGCGTTCAGATCATCATGCTCGATACTTAGAACAAAAACACATTGTTTGTCCTTAAATGTTTCATTCAGTCATTAAAGGTAAAACATTGAATTGCGAATTAAAAAACAGAAAAGTTTTGCTCCACCACCACCGCCACAGGATTCAGTCTGCGTCACCATGGTGACACAACACGAACCACTTCCCCACAACTCATGACCTCAGAAATTAGTGAAACCGCACCTCTCTGACTCAGTCGCCAAAAATGGTACATGACTGTTGTACTGTATGTAAAAGTTATTTTTTGAAGCACTCTGTACTTTTTATTTAATAAACTGTAGAAACTGAAGTGCGACGTGTTTTTTGTCTGAATCACTGTGTATGTTATTTACGCATTCACAAGAGCCTACCGGAGTAAAAAAAGAAAAGGTCTACAGGGGTTTTGTTGAGACCCCTGTAATCCCTCGTGCTGCAACCTCTTGTAGTGAGGCTTAAGACTGTTTTGATCTCTGTTGAGTAACTAACTGCTCTGTCTGCAGGTCCACTATAACACTGTTGTAGTCAGCGGGAAGGATTAGTCGGCCTGCTCGCTGCACTGCACCTGCTGACTACACAGAGAGCGGAGCAGACCTGGGAGACGCTGCAGAGAATCAACATGAACGATAACACACAGGTTAGTGACAACAGATTGTTTTTGTTATTGTTTGTACTTCCTGTGGATGTAAACATATTGATTTAATGTAGATGTGTGTGATGATAGTGTTTCGTTTCGACTGAAGGCACGTCTGATATACAGTGTGAACTTTAAGAGTTTTAAATCTAGCTCATTTTTTGTGTCCAAAAAAAGGATTTAAATATTTAACAGTACTCATGGTTCATTTATTGAATCCATTTAAATTCATGCTCTTTAATCTTAGAAGTAGTAGAATATATCTAATAACAAATTACCAAGAGTTCATCTTCATCACTGTTTCATTTCAAGAACCAGTTTTATCCCCTGAGTCTGCAGAGTGAATGAAGTTTTGTAATAGGATTGTTTTTAGAAGCTGTACATTACAAAACCACAACATACCAACAAGGCTTAGAGCTGTGAATCCATGAATTACGTAACGACCTGATCTCCAAAGCTATACTTCTACTAACACATGTCCTTAATGCATGGTAACCCTCAGTTATAAAGTACTGACCAGCAGATACAAGTCTAATTAA